>BMAV01006548.1:0-108075 GCA_019973955.1 Trichonephila inaurata madagascariensis | reverse complement strand
AAAAATTAATTTCCCCTTCATGTTATTTTTTAAAAATCCAATTATATTTTCAAGGTATAAAAATTGTTATATTATTTTTAATTCTTACATTACAATTGTATATTAATATTATTAATTTCAGCACTTTACATTTCAAATGAGCAAGTGATATATATATATATATATATATATATATATAATATATATATATATATATATATATATATATATATATATATATTATATATATAGGGAGAGAGTGAACTAATAGTAGAGAGGAATTGCGTGAAAAAGAGCATGATTTGTCTGCATTGTTGAAACAATGCACACCCGGTTTGGCTAGTCTGGCTGAAAAACCGGTTTTCAATGCCAACTTTTGTCATTGATTTAACAATTACATTATTACAACAATGAGACGAATCTTAGTTTGCGTCGAATACCTGTAATTTATTCAATCAATGAATTAATATTTGAAAAAAAACTGTATTAACATCAAATGTCATCCATTATAAGTTTACAAAAAATATTTGAACTTGATTGGATGAATAGAAAGTATTTTATTAACCATTGAAAATTGAAACAAGATAGCAAGATATATATATATGTAATAATTCCCTCCAGCATCCTTTTAACTAACTCTTCTTACTAATATTTAAACAAGCTTTAATTCTTTGGTTCTAAAATAACACTTTAATCTTAATCATAATCAAGTAGTATCCGAAATCCCTGTCCCGTCCATTTTAACCAATCAGAGTTCTTTTCACCGTCAACTATAAATACCGAGATCTGGAAAGCTCTCTTCTCTTCGCTCGTCACTCTGTAAACATGTAGTCAGCCGGCTGCCGCACTGTGTTTGTGTGTTGTCTTTGTCTGTGTTGTGCCGTCCAGTCTTTATATTTGTAATATGCTTGTCTGGTTCAAGAAGTGCAATAAATTGGAGTTAATAAATTACAAGACTGCATCTTCGATAATACAATAATCGTCCACATGCCACGTAATACAGTATCATTCACTCACCACCGTCCACGCCCTATCTTTTGGTTCGCCACATTAACATCAACCACTCACCACGTCCTAAAATTATATTTTACCACTCTCCTGAAATATTAAATAGAAGTATTTGTATATATATGATATATAATATATATATATATATATATATATATATATATATATATATATATATATCAGAGAGAGAGGGAGTGAACTAATAGAAGAAATTGAAAAATACTCCTCTCTTTACTACGACTTTATATTAATCTATTCCATAACCTTGCATTAAAACATTTTTGCAAATTAATATCTACAATTTATTCATCATCTTACACAAACAAATTCCTTACAACTGAAAATACTCTACGTTGAAAGCAAGACGAACTCAAAGACAACACTCCCTCACTTTTCGGAGGCGCACAAAGAATATTTTGATTCCATCTCTACTTACTCAAAAGGTTCGCGTTCATTCCAGATCATAATTAATGGAATGGAAGATGCTTTGAAGCAATAATGAGATTAAAACTCATCTGGCTAATGATGATAGTCATAAATACACTAACGTTAATGAAAGGATTTCTGGAAAAGGCCGTGTTTCTCTAGAAATAGGTCTGTAGGTTCCCGAACGATCACCTGTTCAATTAAGGTATATTTAGTTGATACTCGGTGTCTGATTAGTCATAATGTTATTAGCAAACTATAATGTTGCTAATAGATTTTAATCGACTAAGTTGATCACTTGTTGAGTGTTCTGTCTTGAAGGAATACGGGGAATTTTTCTTTCAGATAATATTTTGTTTCTTTGTAATAATACTTCGTAGAATATGAGTATCATAATAGTTTTTTCCAATATCATGTTGATGGGAAATTGTATTTTTTCTGTGATATTTTTTTCTGTTAATTAATATACGCTTTTATTAGAATTCAGTTCTTTTATTTTTACCGAGAATTTATTTATTCGGTTTTTTATTTCAGAATTAATTTGTGTTAATCTATTGATTGTTGGACTATTTTTTATTTACTTATAAATCATTTGGTTTTATTGTAATTATTTAATAATAAAATCATATTTTTTTACCTTATATAATCTTTTGCAACCGATGTTCCTAAATTTTCGAATGGTTAAAATTGGTTATATGAAAAAGAATTATTCAAAAGCTCGAATTTATCTCTTTGGAATTTATAATTGTGGAATCTGCATTCTGTTGACGTTATGTCTGTAAAATAAAGAATATATCGTGTTAAGTTTCTGTTGAACTTTTTTGATCAAAAGAAATCATGAAGTATTAAGAATATAATTAATTTTTAAAAACTACTTATTGACAAAAGATAATGAAGTTGATAAGAATTTAAAATTTCGTAATGTTATGAAATTTAAAACGGTAAGCGAAATATTTGAAAAATTAATGAACACAAAAAATAGACACATTTCTTACAAATTAAGACTTGGTACCCTTCGAACTACCTTCTTTCTTTATGCATTTAAAAATTATATTTTAGCATTTTATATATAATGTTTCTATTCAAGAAAATGATACGAGATGAAATTTTTCACATATTATTCACACAATTTTAAAAATTTATATTTTTTGAAGAAAATTTGAAAAATTTATATTTTTTGAAGAAAATTTGAAAAATTTATATTTTTTGAAGAAAATTTGAAAAATTTATATTTTTTGAAGAAAATTTGAAAAATTTGAAAATCCTACTCCTTTTGTAATTAATAACTTTTTGACCTAAAATTTTTAATAATATTATTTTGGATGTTATAAGCAACTTTATATGTATATAGGGATCGATTTTAAAATAACTTATTCGTTTTTGAGAAAAAAAAATTAAAATGTTGATACGCATGCCAAATATCAACGAAAAAGCCAATATCTCTTACATTTCAATTTTTTTTTTAAAAAAAAGTATTCATTTAACATTAAAATGGATCGCTAATTTTGTTAAATGCTTTATATGCAAAACACAGGAAAAAAATGGAATTGATTGGTAAATAGTTGTGGAAGGAGTAGCATTTTGAATGCACTAATATTTCGAAAAACACAAACTGAGAAAAACCACTTTAAAGTTTACAATTCTGAAAAAAACTATAATAAGCTTAAATAAACTTAAAATACCACTTAAAGATTTTATTTATATATTTTTCTTTAAAATTATTGCATTTTCGTATTTTTTCAAACCATACATTTTTATAAATGATAAATTTTAAGAAGGTATTAATTGCACAAGAAAAATGTTAAACATTTTTTTTTTCTGTCACAACAGAAAGTTTAGCTTTTTTTTTTTTTCACATATATTGGAGTATTACATTTTTATGAAAAACATATAAGAACAGAATAAGAACTGAAATTATGAAATTATTATTATAAAATGCCTTAATCCAAAAATTTTACATGAATACATTTCACAAAGAAGAAAAATTACATTATTGTATTGCCTTGGAAATATTCTGCTTTATATATTACACATTCTTTTTTTATAGTACTTATTTTTCTTTATAAAATAGATTTTTTTTTTATCATAACGCTTTTTTTAGTTCTTTTTTTCTAAAAAGGGGGCGTGGCCGAATTGATTAATTAGTTTTCAAATGAAGTTTTATTCAATTTCTGACTTTCCAGTTTGCACAACTGATATATCAATCGAAAGATAATAATGCAAAGAATAAGATTAAATAAAAATAAAAATAAAAAACGATAGGTTGGTAATTTTTGGGGTATCAAGTGTTCTTAAGATGTATGGAATTAAAAGTTAGAACATCTTTCAAGAAAAATTGAACTATTCTTGTGCTACTTCACAATCATATCTTTGTTCCTAGTCAGTTTGCTGTATTAACGAAAAAAAAAGGAATTATGTAATTTATTTATTGCACTAAGCATTTCAATTCAGATTTCAACCTAAGTTGTGATTACCGCCAGTTTATAATCATGAAGACAGCATCAGTAATTTTAGGTGTACAGTAAGACCACGACTTAAGCGAATTTGGGGTTAATAAATTTTCTAAACTCATCGATTCGTTTTTGTTTTTTTCTTTTTTCTCTCTTTTTTTAATCACAGAGGAAGTTGTCGATTTTGCCAGGCAAATAAATTTAGAAGTGAAGAACCATGACATTCAAAAACACTGGGTTCCCACAGTTAGAAAAGCTGACAATTGATAAGCTCTAGAAATGAAAAAGTAAGGATGGCGATTTTCGATCGATTAATCGAAAATCGATTTTCGGCCAAAAAATCGGTTTTTAAATCGATATGTAGCACTGAATCGATTCAGTGAATCGATATTTCATCCTAAAAAATCGACATTCATTTTTTCCCCTTTTGGTAAAAGCACAAAATTATTTACAATTAGTTGAATGTACTATCTTTAAAACCCGTAATACTACGGAGTTGGTGGTTAAAAGGATTTTTTACTGGAAAGAACAAAAAAACTACATTTATCATCACGTTCACTCAATAGCCATGATGTATATGAGTATCGTGGGATCATCTGTTCCTTGTGAGCGCATTTTTTCGATTGCCGGCAACATCGCAAGTGATGAGCGGAACCCGGATTCCGTAGACTCGACAGATTGTTGTTTTAAAAGCTTAGATATTAAGCATTCTGAACTATAAGCTATATTATCTATTTCCTAAACTTTTTAATGTAACAAGTACATTTAGAAAATAAATGTCTTCTTTTTTTATACCTGATGCTTTAATATGGTAATAAAAATAATTATAATTGTCCAATTCCCCCTGAACTAAAAAAATCTGATTTTACTGATAAGATATCGTTTATTTTGATATCTTTCTTGTTCATAAAATGGATTTATATTTACATTGTAAATGGAAACTTGGAAAAAATCGACTTTTTAGAAATCGGTCTTTCAGTCCTCGATTTATTTGTGAATCGATTCATCAGGTTACGATTCGAATCGATTTAAAATTCGATCTTTTTCGGAAAAAATCGCCATCCATATGTAAGAGCAAGACATTGAAGAACTTGAGTCTTTAAACCAAGTACAATCAGAAGATTGAACGATGGCCGTTAATTTGACAGAAGGCTTCAGTTTCATTAAAAAAGCGTTACAAATTAGAGAAAATATATACTTCAACGAAGAGTGTATTTTTTAAACAATACAAAGAATTTAAAAAATTATTCGTACGCAACGAGGAAATTTTACGGGTTGAAAAAAAATCTTTGAGCCGGTAGACTGATTTATGAAATCTTCTACTTAAATGACTTCAGTTTGCAGTTTTGTATTTGTTTTATCTCAAATTTTATTAAAATGTTTTTGTTCTAAAGTAATATTTTCTTTTTTCTTTCGTCTCTAGCCACAACTAAAAATAATTTACATGTATGTAAGAGCGAAATTACACCCCGACTAACTCGGTTATTGCTCAGTCCTGGTTATCACTAAGTTCGGGGTATTACAGTACTTTTATTTAACTCGTATTTCTTTACGTAACTTCGTCTTTTTTATGAAATGTTATTTTAAATAAATTATGTACTTAAACAAATAGTTTTATTATGGTTGATTTTTTTAGAGGGCTACTGGATATTTCATTACATAAAGTTAATGTATAAATAAACTAGCACTTTCAAAGGAAATAACTATTTGGTGAAAATAAGGAAATTTTGCGGGAGAGAAAAAAAAATCTTTAAGACGGCAGACTACTTGTTAGATTTTATAAAATCTTCTACATCAGCGATACTCAACCTGCGGCCCGGGGGCACCGAGCCCTTTTAGGCGGCCTGGTCATGGCCCTTTTTGCTCTGAGAAATTTAATTATTGTATTAAAAATTTGTTGGGAAATTTTCTTTGTCAAGAAATGAAATATATCAATTTTGCCTTTTGCTGTCGGTGCCGTACGCGTACGAATCGATGTTCTTTTTCTATCTGGAATGGTTACGTTTAGTGAGATAACCGACAACAGTGGAGTAACAACAATTTTATGGATTAATTTTTAATTATTAATTTTTAACAATCTTTCATATCTTGCTAGTAAAAAATATTTGCAGAAAATAAATCATTTCAAAACCATTGGGAGGTTGGCTATTTTGTAGGGGAAAACAAACAATGATCAGTAATAGTTTGATTTGTCACGAAAGTGCTTTATTTAAAAAATACAAATTAACAGGAATAATTCAATGACATTTTTCCCTAAATGTCTCTTTCAAAAGGAGTTAAATAGGCTTTCTTGAACAATCTTTGAAACAGCAACAGAGTATTTTGTCAGTTGTAATATCACAGCGGTAACAAAGACACCCTATGAAGTTTGTTATATTATTCGTAACCATATGAAACCGTTTACTGATGTGGAAATTAGTAAGGAGTGTTTCTTAAATGCTTCTAATTTAGTGTTAGTGGAAAAAATAAAAAAAATAAAAAATAATAATTAAAAAAAGCAAAACAGGAGTTACAATATTTGGATCCATTTTCCACATTTTAAATTTCCAAGTTATCTTTGTCTTAAAGCACTTTTCCCCCTCCCCTATTTATTCTCATGTTACGGCCCGCGTGAAGTAACCAACATATGTATGCGGCCCGCATGAATTAGCTGACATAGGTATGCGACCCAGCAGAAAAAAAAGGTTGAGTACCCCTGTTCTACATCATAATAGCTTCGGTTTGCGATTTATTATATTCTTTCATCTCCGAACTCAACTAAAAATAACTTGTTTGTATTTATATGCAAAATAATAACACAAATACGCGTTAAAAACCATTCCTCCCTAACGCGTAAATTTGGCGTATTACTATATTATATTGATGTTTCGCACATATCGATTGTCATCTTTTAAAGTATTATAGTAACTAGTAGAGGCTGTATAACATTTGACTTATCTGAGGCAAACCTTTTGGTAGAGTTGTATTTAACGACTGACAGATTAAGTATCCAAGTATAAATGATGGCAAGTTTGTTGACTGAAATGTTTTAAAAATGCATAAGCCAGAAAATCATAGCCAAGAGTCTAAGAAAAAGAATTCAGGGATTAAATGAGATAATATGAGAATATTTTTAGAGACGACTTATCAGATTTTCTACTTCCATCTTATAAATGGTTGCATTAAATCATAGCAATATTCATAATAGACTCTTCAAGAATCATTAGGGAAATCTAAAATGTTTTTATCCAAGGTTACAACAAGGGCCAATGAAGCCAAGTTGATAGAATTATGTATTCATAATGGTTTGCTTGGGGAATTGAGTCGCGTTTTCTTTAAGATTATGCTGCACAATTGTGCGAGGTGTACGCTTTTTTCAAAAACTCCAAATACTTCAAGTGGTGCAGAAATCTTGAGTGGGAAGCTAACTCAAACATCTGCATAATATTATATTATTTAATGATCGTTATGTAAAAGAAGGTTGAAATATACCTGTTCTAATTTGTTTTATTACAACATTAGTACAATAATTTCAACGTTACAAGTCATTTGAAGTATTTTTTTTAAAAAAATTCTCAAACGGCATTTAGATGTTAATAAATTTAGTTATATATTTACTATATACTACTTTTGTATTATTTTAAAGCATTATTATCTATTAAACTAACCTAGATACTTTATATGTTTTGTATCTTACTCTAATACTTTTCCTCATTAATTGCTTTTCAATGTGACATAATAAAAGAAAATTCATATCATGTTCTCGTAAATAACAAAGGTAAGAAACGTAACAAGTATAAAAAAAGGGATGGGGTTTTAGTCTATGGAAAGAGTAGAAAAACGGAGGTTGTGAGTATGAATAGAGTAACTGTATCTTATGAATTATGGTGCGTGTCTTTTTGGTCAACAAAAAATATAACAACTCAGGTCTTATTTGCATTGCACAAAAATATTAATCCGATGCGCATTTCGACAATAATTCATTCATTTCGTATCTCTGAACCCAATAATCTCATTCGTTTTGATTATTTCTAACTGCTGTAAAGGGAAAAAACACTTTTAACCGAAACTAAAATTGAATAATCAGGTCCATCTTATGCAGTTATTACCTGACTTAAAATAGAATAAGTAATATATATATATATATATATATATTTGACATAAATTCCTACTTTGTTAGAAAAACGTACTGGTGCCATCTGTTGCAGATAGTTGTGACTACGAAAGGAATAACGCAGAATAAATTTAAAAGTAAAAAAAGAAAATTTAATAAATGAATTGATGTTTGAGAAAAAACTGTTTTAACATCAAGTGCCATCCACTACAAGTTTTTAAAAGTTTATTTGAACTTGAATGTATGAATAGAAAGTATTTTATTAACTATTGAAAATTTGAACAAGATATATATACATAGGAAAAGAGTGAACTAATAGTAGGAATTGTAAAAGGTTTGGTGTTTTCGTTTTAAATGGATGATGTCATTGTAATGGTTTACTCTTTGTAATTAGTTTTACGAAAATAATATGTCATTGAAACTATTATTTTTAGAGTTTATTGACAAATTTCAAAACTTTGCGAATACTAAAACGAAACCAAACAAACAATTAAAGAAAATAAACATACGCATCATACATAGACATTTTCTATTTAATTTAATTTAAAACATTAAAAATAATTAGCAACACATCACTACTTCAAACTTCTATATTTTTCAGTGAAAAAATGATGATTAGGTAATCAAAATTAGTTTAATTACATCTCAATTTTCAGGGAAGGAATGTTTATTTGCAAAGAATTTTGAACCTTTGAATCACTGTTTATTGACAAACAATTTCAAAACTTTGCAAATGCTAAAATGAAACCAAACAAAAAGTCAAAGAAAATAAACATACACATCATACATAAACAATTTTTTTGTTTAATTTAAAACATTAAAAAGAATTAGCAACACATCACTGCTCTTAGGTTCTGTATTTTTCAGTGAAAAAATGATAAATAGGCAATCAAAATTAGTTTAATTGCATCTCAATTTTCAAGGAAAGAATGTTTATTTGCAAAGAATTTTGAATATTTGAATCCCTGTCATATAACGACGCTTCAGTGGTTTAAGAATTAAGCTCAAAACGTTACTTTTCTCATTTTATTTTATCAAAATCTATATATAACTGTTAAATGTACGGCAATATTGGAATGCTACACTTAGTTCCTAGAATTAAGGCTCAGAATTATGAATTCCATAATCAACAACTCATTATTCTGTTACCGTGCTAAGTGTCTCTCAATTGAATTAATTACCTCATATACACAAAATTGTATTGAAATAATACAGAATGTAATCATTAATTCATATCGAAAGGATAGAACACAAAACATTAATTACATCAAAATTTCTCTGTGACATGATTTAATCATTCTTATCAACGAAACTATAACGAAGCGATTCGAAACATAATCCGTTTACTGATATAGATTCGGACTATCTGTTACGCTAAACTTTCAATTTTGTGATTTGCAACCTTATTTATAACACTGCTCCTAATAATTATATCCACATTAGAATCATGGAACTGAACAATATGAGATTAGTTTATGGATAAATGTGTATATTCTGTTTTATAAATAATAGTATAATGAATAGTTAAGACATAGTCGTTATCTAGTAATAATTGTTCTAACCAATAAAAAATATATGATTTTGCTTAAATCATTTAAGCGAAAATATTTTTTAGACATAATTTCATTTGTGAATTGTCTTTAAACCTTTTTAAACTATGAATATTATTATTGGTTAGTCAGATTTTTGCTTAAATTACTTCGAATATGATTTAACACCCTTAGAAAAATAAATTAATGTCGTGTGTGTGTAAAATAACTATTTTTTTTGACGCACAATGGGATTATTTTTCGAATGAAAAATTACCCAATACTAAGACGTGGTTAATTTATGCCTGTAAATTTGTCTTATGGATATCTCTATAGTTTTTAAAATTAAATATTTTAATGTTCTAACCAACGAAATAATAATCGTATAATTTATAAGATTCTCAGTCAGATGTGTCAGATGGTTATCGTCTCGTGAAAATTCGTGCGCTTAGATTTGAAAAATCTGTTTTCTGTAGCTAAAAAATTATCTTTATTTTCTCTAGAATTGTTGACTGCTGCCTGATTTATAGTAACGTTAGTGGTCACGCGGAGTTACTGAAACATTCCAATCCTTTTTTTACAGTTATTTAATTGCACACCATAAAAATCGTAATCCCAGTAAATAATTTAATCAAGAGAATTTATAATTACTTAATTTTAAGCACTTTTCAAATTTGTATTCATAATTTGAGAAAAAAATAAGATGAAACTGAATTAAAATGTTTCAAATGTGCATGATTTTAATAAAGGACACGGATCACGTACATTTTTCGCTAATATTACAGGAATGATACTTGCAGGCCAAACTGTCATATTTTGTTCAAATTATTGTAGTTTTATTGTCATTTGTTAATCGTCAAATAGCATGTTGACTTTTTCTTGCTTGTGCCTTTTTGAAATGGCGCAATGTGTGTCTTGCTATTCATTTACAGCTTTACATATATTTTGATGGAGTTCTTAAGTTAGTATTTGAAAATTTTCCTTTAAACTCAAACGTTTCATGTACATCGCTTTTCTCAAATTTACTTTCGCTATCAGGATTAATCTCCATTACTCCATTAGGTTTTTCCCTTGGTTGGTCAATTTCCAGTTTTCAACATCATCCAATAGAGATCACACAAATGTCCATTCCTTTTTTATATTTTGTTCATTTACATTTATAAACCATAACGAGTCGTACAACCCAGCAATCAACTAAATAGTCGTTCACAGGGGGAAAATGTAGCCTTTTCATAGAAAATATTTTGGAACAAAAGTGGTCGCTCGGGGGACTCCAGTGGAACTAAATACTTCAAGACTACATGTAAAAAATTTTTTTAAAAGTTTTCCATTCCCCAAAAAAGTCAGAGAAATGTGACAATTACATTTTAGTTCCCATGAAGACTGTCATATAGGAGAGGATACTGACAAAGTCATTTGTAACAAACAAACAGTTTCCCCAAAGTTAGATTTCTTGAGAATGGGGTGACTTTGTGCCCCGTGTGACCACTCCCGGGTTAGTATTTGCAGTTGGTTGAAAATAACTACATATTAGCTCGTTTATTCTCAAGAATACCACATTCTGTTTAATGATTCTTATTCTTAATAAGAAATTCTACAGTAAGTACAGAATAGTGTCGAGTTTATAACCGGCATTGTTACAAATGAGTCGTTGGTTCAATTCCTGATATAATTAAGTTCTCTTTGTATAGTGGGTTTGACGGACGCGTGCTAAATCTTCTTAGTCTTTTAGTCATCTCGTTGGTTTGGTTCGAAATTTGAAGAATGAAATGTGTGTGTCAGCTTAAGTACCATCCTCGCCGCTTGACTGGAATTCAAAATTACGAGGCCAAATGCATGTAGACATCATTTTGTTTCCGAGTACGACGCTAGTAGTCAATTAATTGAAATGAGCAACAATAGTCTCAAAAATATTTTAGAGGGGAACTAATTTTTACTTGAATTTTCATTGCTGGAGAAGATAAATTTGGCATAATGTGGAATTTAGGAGAGTAATATGCATTCTTATATATTGTCATTCACTTAGCATTGGGTCAAAATGTTAAGGTCAGTCTCCAGTGACTACTTCTAAATGCGTCATTAATGAAGAGTCAATAGCAATTAGTTTAGAAAGAGACTTTATCTAATAAAGGATCCGAGGTTTTCTATTTTTAAGCAAAGCTGGCATCGCTTTATAGGTCGGCACTATATAGGCCAGGGGTGGCGAACCTTTATGGATCAACGTGCCATTCTTTCTTATAGAAGTATTTAATGAGGCATAGACGTGCCGTCAAGTAATTTTGACTTGTGGTTATTGGGAAAATAATAAAAAATACTAACAACTCAAAACTCTTTATTTACTACGAAAAAATAAATTTTTTACTGTATAGTTGTAAATGTTTTAGTTATACACGTAATTCAAATTAAAGTAACATTAGTGTGACTTCTGTTGCTCCAGATTGTGTGTGGATGACAAATAACTCTTATATTAGGATTGTAAGATTTTACTTTTTGTAGAATGCATGCTGAATTGGAGTCCTCTGCTAAATGGTTTCTAAGCAATTAATTATTTTTGGTGTGGTTCACATTTTTGACAAGGAGATTTGTGATTTATTACAAAATGCCGTTTTACAGACGATGGTCTGCATACCATAGTTTCAGAAAATAAAACACACACCGCTTTGTCGCCTTTACTAATCATGCCACATTTCTAAATTCGCAGTTTGAAATTTACTGTTACACCTACTATCTTGCACCTTTTTTTTCATTTGCTGAACTAGCCATGTTAAATAACAGTTAAGAATCATAAATATAACACAAATAAATTTTAAAATACAGTTGCGTCGATGAAATTAACTATGCTATGCCTAGATAACTTTTGCATCATAAGCAACTGTAGTCCCAGACGTAACGAAGGCAATAACTAAGAGACAATAACAAACGAGTGTGCTCCTCGCGACCGATCACTCGAGTTTGTTCGTAATATTTTATAGTAACTTTTGTTATTTTGAAATAAAATGCCATTCATGGCACGCGTGTGATTGGTTCGCCATCCGTGATATAGGCGGATACTAATGGCCGCTGGTAATTTTGACACCCAGTTTCCTCCCCAGAGGGGCACCTGAGCTCTGGCGATGCGAAACCGTACTTAGGATTTAATTTTGCCAAGAACACCCAATACAAACAGGCACTCAAGGACTTTTACATGCCGCATAATCGTACGACATGACCGCTGTCGATTTTCTGCATCAGGAAAATCCACCGATTTCGGCCAAAGTCGAGTGAATATTAACATCGCACTGTTCAGCTACACGAGGGATTTTGGTGACGGACCGCGTAATTTTCAACCATGATCAAGTAACGTGGACGACACCTGAGCTGGCTCCCCCCTCTCCTAACTACCACACCACACCAACGGGAGGACATTTCAGCTCTCGACAGATTTAACGTGCGTCGCTGCCCTACACGGCGGGTCTTTAGTGGCTCGAACTCATGACATGCCAGCCATCATCCGATACCTTGACCACTGAGCTACCGCAGCCCTCCAGCCAAAGTCGAACTTGCAACCTTGAGTTCAGAAGGTCAGCAACAAACCAACCACGCAACCCAGCCGGCTGAGCCATAAAATGTTTTCAAGGTATAAAATAGAAAAAAGAATAACATTTATAAAACTCATAAACATGCAAAGAGCAAACTGAACATTTACAATAATATTAGGTGAATAATTTAAGTGCTTGAAAGAGTCAAATACTTAATTTCATACTAAATAGCTTTTCAATACATTATCTTTAAATAAATTAAATTTGAAAAAAAAAAAATATTTTAAAACACGCGAAAAATTAATCTAAATTATAATGTTCGAATATGTATTTAATTTTTATTATGTAAACATGCGACAAAAATAGTTTTAAGGATAATAATGAATGTGATGTACAGAAAACTTCGGAATTTTTCTGAGTTATTCAGAATAATAAATATGTTTTTAAAAAAAGTAGATATTTATCGAAAGCTAATAACCGATAATGTTTAATTAAGCTAAGAATAAATAGTTACGTCAGTAAATTAATCTTTTTCATTGTAATTAATGTAAATTTAAGTAGACATATATGTAAAATAACAAATAATTAAATAAAAATACATAAACTTTGTGAGAATTAAAAAAATTGTCTGTTTTGAAAAGATGAATATTTGTCAAAACCGAAGAGAACTCTGAAAGTAATATTTTCAACATCATTATTGATGGTTGAAGCCTTATCCAAAATATTTTTCTAATTTATCCGTATAATTAGCTTGCGAAGACTATATATCTCAAACGGTACATGTGAAGTAATGTAATTTGTGATACAAAGTATAACAAGAGAACAAATAGAAATTACTTGATATATTTTGAATATTCATTTTTCCACAGAGAAGCGTCATTAATTCATGAAGTATAATTATCATACTCTTTTGTAAACAAATGATATTACATATTTAATTAGGGAGCTGAACAGGAAAGTGTGTTCTCTCTTGAAAAGTAATTGTAATTAACACCGATATTCTTAGAGAGAAAATGAAGTTGTGATTTTATGTAAAGTTTAAAATATATTTACGACACAGGCTCGTAGAAATTATGAATTACAACTAACACACATACACTTTGCTCTTTTCTTATTAAAATTTTTAAGAGATATGAAAATTTCCCCAAACTTATTTTATGAGCAGTCTTAATGAATCGGCTTTTCTGATCAGGAATGTTATATACAAGCTATAAAACTAAATTTTTAATAATTAATGGTACAGAAATTTAAAAGAAATATTCATTTTGAAATGTCGCTCATGATTACATTCTTGTGAAGAGAAAAATTAAACTTTAAATATTAAATTAACTGTTAATTTTTTAAATGTTAATTAATTTTACTATTACATATTTTGTACAATTATACAGAATCTTGAAATTCTCATGTATAAGTTTAAAAATTGAAAGCCCATGTGTGGCTCCCATTTTTCATCAATCTTAAAACATTACTCTCATTAAATAGTTCTTTTAAAATAACATTCGTAGAGAAAGTGGTATTTTATGTTTTAAATATAAACAACTCAGATTTACATATTTTATGGTTATAATTTAATTCACAGTTTTGAAAATTCACAATTTTAATGATCGGGAAAATAATCACCTAGATTTTTATAGAGTAAGCTTCTTCAGTTTAACCAAGTAGACATAGTCAAAAAACTCTGCCTTTTCCAGTGCCATTCTGGGTGTTACGAAAGATCTATCATTGTAGAAGAGATGATATACTTTAAATCTATCTCACACAAGTTCCTTACATTAGCTAGGGTGTTTGGAGGGGTGCTAATAGAAGTTTGGAGAGTGTTCTTGTAACTCAGGGATCATCCTTACCACTCGACGGAGACTTAGCACTTCAAGGTCCTTAGCCAATAGCCATCGTGTTCTCAGGTATGACGTTTATGAACAATTTCGCATTTAAACATCGATTCAGCAGCGTTTCTTAAAATGTGGTTAGTAGAGACCTCTGGGGCAGGGGTGGTGAACCGTTATGGATCAACGTGCCATTTTTTCTAAAGAAATGTTAAATTAGGTATAGACGTGCCGTCAAATAACATTGACTTGCGATTATTGGGAAAATAATAAAACTAAATATTAACAACACAAAACCCTATTTACTACGAAAAAATCCTTTTGTACTGTATAGTTATATATGTTTTAGTTATACGTGGAATTCAAATTATAGAGTAACATTAGTGTGACTTCTGTTGTTGCAGATTGGATGACAAATAACTTATATTAGGATTGTAAGATGTTAAATTTTGTAGAACACATGCTGAATTTGAGGCATCTGCCAAACGGTTTCTAAGCAATTAATTATTTTTTTGTGGTTGGCTTTTTTTTTTTGACAAAAAGAGTTTGAGATTTGTTTCAAAATACAATTTTACAGACGATGTTCTGCATACCACACTGTTCTAAAACATAAAGCACACACTGCTTTGTTGCCTTTACTAATATTGAAATGCTTCTCGACCTTCCAAATTTGAAATTCTCGGTTACACTTACTATGTTGCTATTTTGTTCTTTTGCTGAATTAGCCATATTAAATAACAACGAACTATCACACGCGTTTGTTCGTAATACTTTATAGCTAACTTCGAAATTTTGAAATAAAATACAAATTATTTTGATCACTGGTGTGCCATAAATATTGTGCCACGTGTCATCAATGACACGCATGCCACTGGTTCTCCATCCCTGTTCTAGGGGATCCGTGGAAGGGTGTTTTTTATTGTTAAGTTTTACCTCTTTTACATACTCGGAGAGGCCTCATGTAAAAATTGAATGGTGGACCACATTCTGGACTAGATTATTTAATTACTTCCAAAGAAAAAACTACTGGAACATGTAATTCAATCAAGAATATTAATTCATTTTTTATTGGGTGCAACTACGTAGCGATTGCTACTATGCAATATTTTTAAAAGTTGTTTGCTGTTATCTTAATGTAAAAAAAGCGTTTAAAATTCTGTATAAGAAACAAAGACCGGATTTTTATAGAATCTTAAAAATCTCAACCAGTCAGGAAAGGATGTTAAAAATCGTAGGGGTCTGCAATGTTAGGTTGAGATATAAAGAGGGAAGGGGTTGCAGCGATTGCAAGTTTAAGAACCGCTGTGATCTATAGAAAGCAATCATGATCCCCAAGATATATAAGAGTAAGAGATATTTCTCTTCTCCCCATGGTGTCTTCTGTCTTTCTAATTGTTTCCTGTATCTGAGCTAGGCCTTTTATCCCCTAAATAGCTGAGTGTTTCTATGGATCTCCCAAAATTTAACACATACACCATAGAGCATATGAACTAACCATTTTACTTAATTAAATTTATTCATTTTTTAGTAAGACATCCATTGAAATTCTTCCTTCAGAGATCATTACATGTATAATGCAAGATGACGCAGAATAACAGGAATTTTCTGAAATGCGTAGTGGCAGTCATGAGCAGGTGGCAGCACTGCGAGACATTCAATTTTCGAAAAAGTTACTTTTTTGGTAGGAAACTCATCGGAATATTTGCAAAGAAAGTCCAGTCACCTAATACGTGATGCCTTTATAGTTCTCAGAATGTCAGTCCCATCAATTTCTTGTAAATTTGAGTGTAAAGAATTCTCCATTCATAGTTCTCCTGAATAGGTCGAAAAATTTTCCGTTAAAAATGAACAACTTTTTTTCCTCTGCCCTCTGCATTACTGAAGGTCCAACATTAACTTCCATACAGAACAACAGGCCTGATTAAAGTTTTATATATGTTTAGCTTGTTGTGTATAGGACTAAACTTATTGAATTGGTTTCTGAGGCCATGATAACTTCTATTAGCCAAACAAATTCTATCGTTAATTTCAATTTTCAGATCGTTGCTAAATGAGATCAGATTTCCTAAGTTTATAAGTAAGCTATTTTACGGTTTCAAAAGTATAGTTATCTATCTTCAAAAGAGACAAATCCGGAGATTTATTAGTTGAAAACAAAAAAAATATATTGTCCACATTAATAACAAAGGTTATCTCCTTTGTCGCATTCTCAAGCGCTTTAAAAACGTAGATACAGGTTTCAATTACTACAAATAAAAGGTTTTCTTCCATCACTCTAGGTTTTACTCGATTGTTAAAAAGCTCGGTTATTTTGTGTCACCCTATATAAAAACAAATGTTGAATCTCTAATAACGTATTTTTCAGTTTATAAATATTCTTCAACTATCGAAGTAGATGAAATCCATAAATTTCCAATACCCCAACCATCTTCTCAATTCTCCAATCTCAATTTCACGAAATACGATGACACCAGAGATGTGGTGCGGGACAGCAAACTGCATTGGAACAGTCATAAATTCAATGAGTCGGCTCACTGGGCTCCCTGATTCATGAGTTGATCAACAGCGGCTCCTTTAACCCCTAACAGCACTACCCCATCCGGTTAACTAAACTGCTCCGTCTTTGCAATGCAGCCATGCCAGAACCCAATTCAGACATTCACAGGAAAGCTGTCCTAGGGGGTGTTAATTAATTTCGAGATTAGGCATCAAAAGACTCCGTGGCAACAGTTGGATAGGGTTATTTGTATGTGGGTTGTTAGTCGTGCGCGGGTTGCGTGATTTCTAATATAGTTGGTGTATGAGTTTTGTTGTGGTCTACTGATCAAATATGTAGATAGATTTAATAGGGCTAGAGTTTAACAGCTTTAAATGTATGGCGTGTTATAAAAGATATATTTAATGATTTTGCACTGAAAACAGTTTTGTCTACCGAATATTCAAAATTGACGTTTCCATTAACTCTTATATACAAAGCATCGTATGTTTAAAACCTCATATCTCTTTATGTAGCAACCTTTTACTTAATGTTTTTTTTATTTTCATTTTATTCCAAACGCCATTAGAATCTTTGACAGTTAATTTCTTTATCTTTGACAATTGTCACTGTTGGCGTGTTGTCTGAGTACTATTTCATTTCGGAGGGTGTTATGAATTACGATTAATTTTATAAAAAGGTAATAAAAATAAACGTATTCATTAGTTTTAGGATAGAAACAAGGTAAAAGTAACGAATATACAATTTATATTTTTGAGTATACTGATAAGTTCATGCAAGAAAAATTATTTTCTTTTTTTTTTTTATTAACTACACTCTTACATTCCAGTTGATCTCAAATTTTATTTACTAAAAATAAAAATCCATACTCTTAAAGGTTAATTTGCATTATTAAATAAGTATTTCAACTTTGAATACCTTTTCGCGGTCAGCGTAACTAATTTTGCTCCTAACACTTCTTTGAACTAAAAAAAATCAGTTAAAACTAATTACTTTTAATTAAAACTTTTGCTTATTCTATTTAAATTTAAAGGCCTGGAATATAATTGTAAACTATTTTGACACAAAATACATTTTTGTTTTAAAGATCAAAATCCTGATTTTTGAAAGCAACATAATATCATTGGCATGTATGACGTAATAACGTTAGATTTGTTTATAAATAAAATTATTTTTGAGATAGTAATTTTGGATTCAAATGAATCAAATGCACATAAATTAAATATTTTTTAATAAAATTTATTTTATTTAAATTAAATAGATTTAAATCAAAACCACATATAATTCACAATATTGGAACAATATGAAATATAAACTGTTCACTTGTGATATTTTTTTGTTGTATATTGAATAAAAAAAAGCGTGCAACAATAATATTGAGTGCAGGTGTAGTCCTCGTCATTTAACCAAAGCGCAAATTTACCAATAGCTCTAAGTAGCTTCAAACTTAATAAATACTCACCTTGCCGACTCCGGTGGCTTAGAAGTAGTGTGCCCGCTTCGTACGACTAACGTTATAATTTTGACCACGGATGGAGTCGATAAATTTTCTGGATGCGAAAATCGTAGGCACGCGTATCATATAATTATGTGATATGTAAAAGATCCCCTGAGTATCAATTTGGGTCTGATACTTTCAGCAAAATTAAAACACGGCAATATTTAGCATCTGATGAAGGCTTGAATTAAAAAAAACTAATTCAAGCATCCAAATTTTGTAGCGAGGCCGCAACTAGAGTGGTGCCACTATGAAATGGTTCACACATTTGGGAACTTGCCGTGTCTTCAAAGGCTAAGTTCCTAAATTACAGCCCATTAGAAAAATAAATAAATATGGATTCTTAGCTATATCAAGAACTTTAGTTGTTAGTCGAATTTTTAAATTACAATTTAAATTATATTTTTATGTTGTTTATCCCCTTATTAGCAGCCTTAACAAATACTTTCTTGAAAGTTTAGTATAACTGCTGTGGTGGAGGCCTTTATTGAGAGGCAAACTTCTAAGCCCTTGTTGGAGTGATCCGAGTCTTCGAGTGAGTCGATCAATTAGACACTTCTGTTCATGCAAATGTTTATACATTATTGAATAATAAAATAAAATGGAAAAATTTCGGCAATTATGCCAAACTAGAAATAATCCCTTGTTAAGATGTACTGAGATAATAAATTTTCGTTTTTTGTATGAATAACCCTAACAGTATTTCAATGTAAATTTTTAAAGCACTGTGATGGAATTTTAATTTTTCTTTAAAATGACTACCATTGTAGGTTTCTGAAAATAAATATAATATCCGAGAATCCTAAGAAGTAATATAAAGAATGAACGATTAGAAAAAGACCAAAAAAAGCTGGATTGAAATTGGGTAAGCCCCTAATTGGCAAAAGAATACGAAAAATAATTTCTGTAGAACAGCCGCCTTTAAATTTTCGATCACCGCGGCCCTACTTCATGGATCAGAGTGACATCACGACCCCCCATGATTTTGAACATCCCTCCCCGACTTAATATTCTTGATCAAATTACAAGTTCTAGTGGAGTTTTTTCATTGGGAAACAATTAATGGTTTAGTCTGGCAAGGCACATCTTTCAATTTTTCCACGTGGTTTTCAGAGTATGTAATAGAGGGAAATTTCAACGTTACATGAAAGATCCCTTAGAAAGGTGCAGAAGACCCCAAAGGTCAGCGGACTACAGTTACAGAACCGCCGTTCTAGAAAGTATATATAGTCATTGTGTAACATATACAGTAAAAATTTTAAAAATCTTGAATTTATGGTTATTGTTTACATTCTGACATTCGAGGTTCACGTTAGATGTATCCTGTGTTAACAATTTAAATTAAACATTTGTTTTGCTTAAAAAAGAATGCGAACAAAGGAAATTTGTTCTACATAACGTGCGTTGCACTGAATAATTCACCGAACAACAATTTTTTCCCCGACATTTTACTTCCAGTTTAATTGACGTTGTATTACAGATTAAATTTATGTTTCTGATTGAAATGTATTAAAAAGCTAAACTCATTTTATTTTAATAGTTAGATTTTGGCACGCAAGAATGTGCAGACACGTCAAGTCCTCAAGTGTGAGGGTCATTTCAGTGTTGGCACCATCAAGTGGTGGCTTTCACTATCAAATTTTGACGCTTAAATTGATTTAAATTCAAGCTTTTGTCGGATGCTTAATGTTTCCATGATTTTATCTTTCAAAAGTACCGGAGCCAAATTCATTGTATAGGGATCTTTAACATTTCATATACTCATATGATACGCATGTCTATGAATACAAAAAATAAGTAACTACTTGAAACATCTCGACAATATAGTGTGTCTAAAAAAAAGGGAGAGGGGGACTTTTCAATGAGTAATAAATGGATTAAATATGCTGTATATTTTTTTTCCTAGAAAATAAATTTTAGCATTCACAATTAACCATTAGATAACAAAACTTTTAGTTTTAAGAATGTTCAATAACTAAATTAGAAAATATTTCAGATAGTTTATATAGATACTTAAAATTTTATTCTATAAGCAAACTGGCATTAATCAGCAGTTTTAGCAACTATTTACAGTGCTTGAACTCCACTGTAATAAATTCTTCGTCACGACAATTAATTGCATTCTAAGAAATAACATTACTGAAGAATACGAATGTTGTGGAATTATTTAAAAAGAATCATTTTCATATTCATGAAGTATTTTAATTAAAGAAATTATTAGCAAGGAATCTTCTAACCTCATAATTACAATTCTTTATTTTATTAACTAATTGCGTTAACTTTAGCTAATTTTAATTACAGTAGAAAGTTTTATTTATTGATTAATTAGGTGCTTATGATTAAAAGTTTTAATTATAAATTAAGTCAGAAACATAATATTAACTCATGAAATAAATTTCTAATTAAGTCTTTATATTGAACTTGGTCGAACTGATATCAATTATCTGGGAAATAACTATGAACTGGGTTTCTTAAAGTTTTGTGTATGCTAATTATTATTTATTGATCATTTTTGAAAATTAATTAGATTTTCTCATTTCCCTATACAATGGACAGTAAATTTCACTTAAAGCCAGCACATTACATATCATTCGTACTTTTATCGTTAGCTGAATCCTGTATTTTGCTTCCATTTCCCAAGCTTACGTTTTTAATTGCATTTCAGTAAGATTCCTAAAAAAATGCTTCTTTGCAATACACCTTTGCACTTCATTTTATAATAGCGAGTTTAGTTTTAAATCATTTGAATTTAGACCTTGACTAGTTTTGTAAATTACCGAATTTAATTATAACTCAGTTTTCATTCATTTATTTAGCTGTTATTTGCTTGTGTGAATATCCGACTTTTCTAACTTAAAAATTACAAGTTAAAATAACAAGGAACAAGTGGTTAACTTAAGAATAAAAGCTTAAGAATTAATTTGGATCTCATAACGTAATTGATGCAATCAGAATATACAAATTATATGTATTAAAAGTACCAGGACATGCTCGAAAGAGTAAAATGACAAAATTAAGACTCTTCGTTTACGGGACATATATCTTTAAAAATTTCCAATAGAGCTTGGATTTTTTTTAATAAAGATATTTTAATCATTCTGTAGAAATATAAAAATATTTTTTAGTTTAATTTTTTTTTCTTATGTTTAATTTAAGTTGGACATAATTTTTCAGATTTCCATTTCCACGAGTTACCATTTTCTAAAAATGTTTCTCTTAAATATGTAAAATATTTTTGAACATGTATAAAACAATACACAATATTGAACCTATTTTTTTAGTAAAATATTAAAACACTCTCTAAAAAATTATAAAATTAATTAATTATGAAAATTTCTATTTTTCACCCTTTTTCACACATAAAACTATTTTTTAAAGAAATATGTACTATATTAAAACAACTAAAAAAACTACTATAAACTAAAAAAATTGGTTCACTATATGCACAGGTATCCTAAACAGAACTATAAAAAAATCTGGAACCATCTAGTGCAATAGTTTTTTTTAAAGTGTGTCTAAAAGCAAAAAAAAAAAATAAGGCTTTGGAGAAAAAGTGAAAAAACTAAAAGTAGCAATGTTTTCACATATCATGTCATTGACTCATATTTTCCTGCCTATTTTTATATGCCTCATAATGATACATAATCATTGTCCAGAATTATAAAAGTAATTTTAAATTACAATGTTTTTTTTTTCCTTTGTTATAGCTGAACATAATTTTATCAAAAAGTATTTTTATTTAGGTACCATTTTTTTATAAAAACTATTTCTTGAATATACAAAATATTTTACATATATATATATATATATATATATATATAAAACAAAATCAAATATACTCAAATAGTTTTTGATAAAATTATTGTATAATTTCTCTGAAAAAACTGTAAAAGTTTAAAGTTTTGAAAATCTTTAGTTTTTCCTTTTTTCCTCATGTAAAACTAGTTTTTCCAAAAAAATTTAGACATTAAAAGGAAAAATATTATTGTCCCTTTCTAGTAAAAACAAAAGAATGGTTTACTTACATCCAACCCAAGAGAAACTATCATTTAAAATGTGTCAAAGGAGGCGTGGAGTTTGTTTACATTTTTATCAGTTATTTTTTCGTATTTTGTTATTTTATCAACGAATATACAAGTGTTATACATTTTTAAATTCAGAAAAAAATATGCACTATATTTTTTTAATATTAAAATTGAAAAATCAATTTCTGAATGTGTATGATGTCCCGGTTGCCTTAAATATTAATTCTAACTTCAAAAATAATTGTAGAACTACAGCACTTTACAGAAATATTAACATAGCAGAATTGGTCCCTAAACATAGATAGTTTCGCATAGTTACATTTACATTATTTTCTCAGTCATGGCACTCAGTTTCCATAACACTGCTGTAAATGTCAAGTTAAGAATGCAGCGCTTAGTAAAATTAATTTTAATCGCTCAGCTACAACTTACCACGATCTTGCCTTTTAATTTAGTTCGCTTTGAAACTACACAGTGAATGTAGCTAAACCCCGCGGTATAATATGAATAACTCGCCCTTAATCATGTACTACAGCCGAGGAAATGCCTCAAAATAGAGAGGAAGACATATTCTCTGGTACGATTTCGACAATGCTTCGTTACATTCCGTGATCCGAATAGGTACTTGGAATCATTCAGGTGAAACAATTTACATGTTCGTAAGGCGGAAGTGAAATATATCATTTCTACTTAGAAAGGAAGCATTTTGTGGATTGGGTTTACCTTGTGTTATGTTCGCCAAAGTGGAAAGATAATAACAGTGGATGAATAGTGGGGAATATCCAGATTTGTAAATTAAATCTGAAGATTGCCGAGTGAATTAGCTTAAAAGCATGTTGATTTGTTATTAATATCAACAGTAAGCTTTTGAAGGGATTAAATTTGAGTTTGTAGAGAATTTAACCATCGCATGTGTGATGATTTTGTATAATAATTGCTTATTAAATACGATAAATGGCGATCGTTGGCTCTAGTTGCCCTTTTTCTGTAAAATATGGTATGATTTTATGTGTGCTCTTGATAAAACCAAAAACATATTTTCTTGTAAATATGGTTAATGAATTTCCCATAATATCGAGTAAAATGAATTTCAGATAATATCTAGTAAAATGAATTTCACATGATATCTAGTAAATAATTTCATGATATCTATAAATGAATTTCACATAATATCTAGTAAAATGAATTTCACATAATACCTTGTAAAATGAATTTCCCATGATATCTAGAAAATTAATCACAAAAAAATCTAAATATTATTTTAACACAAATAAAATAGTAATGGGTACAACTACAGTAACATGTTGACCCGAGCACAAAACATTACAAATACTTTTAAGACACATTTTACTAGAGAATATATACTTCATGAAGTCCAAAAAACAGTCAACACGTCGAGTTATATATTTAACTTTATCTGGGCTGTTCAGGCAAGTTTTATAGTACTCTAATAAGGTAAGCTATGTTGGAGATTGATAACGAGCGACATGTTATCCTAAGGTATTTGAAACTATTTCAGTTGGATTTCAGAAGTTGAATGGTCATGCTCCCTAACTCATGGCTGGCATTGCTTCTGAAAAATTTTGGGTTTGAGTTCAAGTGCCAGTGAAGACCCACTCTGTAACGGAGCTGGTACATGTTAAATTCATCGAGGCTTAACCCTTTATCTACGACGCGGTACTTGTAAGTACCACTCCTTTAAAATAACGTAGAAGAATCAATTTTACGAATATTTTGACAATACTTAGTAGGAATATTCTTTGAAATCCACTCTTCTAAGATATATGGCAGCAGGGGTTATATGATGAGTATTTTAGCGGGAAAGGCGAATAGTTTTATAGCAGAAATTGCGTTTTCAGCTTACGGCGTTTTCAGCGGATTGCAAAGATTATCATTTTTGCCCCTAAAAAACAGTTAATGTCAAAATTTAAGTGCCTTATTTTTTTTTGTATGTTAATGAGGACTTTAGAAAACGATTTGACTCGTAATTTTAAGTGAGCAGTGTATATAATTAAATTTACAGGGGAATATCTTTCATTAATTAATTAGCTCTAAGGGATTAAATTTCCCAAAGTTGAGTACTTTGCTTATGTATATCCCTTAATTTTCAATGTAGTGATCCAAAAAGGAATATTACATGAAAAAAGTGCAGTAAATCATAATGCGGTAGATAAAGGGTTAAAACACCCACTTTGGTATGTAATTTTAAGTTCGGAGAGTGGACATTTAACTCGAATGTCATCATTTTCACTAACCGTGGTTTAACCTTTTCTCGACGATGTACTAATCAACAGAGACATTTTAGAGACGCGTATGTCACGTATGCATCACCCTAATTCACCAGCCGTATGATGAACTGGTGAATCGCGTTTCCTACATTTATAAAGATTGGTCATACCCTCGGAAAATGCAGTGAACGGCTTACCACCCGATAGAGGGTTTGAGATTGATCCATATGACACACCCGTCGCGAAAGTGTTACAACTACAAATCACCTGAAGACAAATACCCTTAATTTCTGGTGCTTCCGGTAGCTGGGTGGTCATGTTTGTCAGCTTATGGCTTGCTCTGTTGAATTACGCTTTCGAAAATAGTGTCCCGGAAACCCGTCGGGAAGAGAGGGTGAAGCATGTTAAATCTGTCACTGCTCGAAAGCCTTCCTGTTGGTATGGTGTGGCTATTTAGAGAGGAGGTGGCATTTTAGGTTTTTCCTCGTCAATTAACCGTGGTTCAATAGGGAAAAGCTTATCGCGAACAGCCCTCGTGTTGCATTGTAGTGCAACGTAAATTAAAATCAAATCAAATCTGCGATTTCTGGGTACCAGAGACAGCCCGAAATTTATTTTCAAATAAGCTCTGGGTCAATAGTACTTCTTCTCTGTTAGGATGACATATCGTCCACTACCGTAATATTGCCGTAGTACGAAACGATGTCTTCCTTGTACTTAAACTGGGCTGCTGTACATTCAAATTTTTATTTAATTTACTCGAGATGATCGAGCTCCCCAAGGGGGCCATGAACATTCAACATATTCCCTTTGTTTGAATTTAAACCCAAAGATAAAAAAAGCAACACTGTAAGCTATTTTCAACAACATCTATTTCCCTGGTAGCATCCGTTTTTTTGTCAGCGAAATACACAGTCCAGTTACATTAATGTGACCACATGTCAAAAGCCAGAATAACCCGGGTGAGGATCCATGACGTAAACATCCCGGATGAGATGGTCCGAAACATTCTCAATTGGTTTTAAGTCAGGTGAGTTTGCTGACCAAGGGAGAACGGTAAACTCATCCGGTGCTCTTCTAACCATGCATGTACTCTATCAACTGTATGAGACTTCGCATTGTCCTGCTGATCTATTACATCATCCTGAGAAAAACAATGCACATATAGGGTAGACATGGTCCGTAAAAACAGATGCGTACTTGTATTGATCCATCATGCCTTCCACAAACATGGGGACCCTGAGAATGCCAGGAAAACATTTACCAGACCATAATGCTTTCATCTCCAGCCTGGTCCATTTCGGCAATGGTTGCAGGGCGTTTGCTTTCAGAGGTTTCACGCCGTATACGCCAACGTCCATCTGCCCGATGGAGTATAAAACGTGACTCATCGGAAAATATGCTGCCTATCGCCACTCAGTGGACGTGCTGGCGTGCAAACTCAACCTTCTTTGTCGATGAACAGCAGTCAGCATAGGTGCATGACAGATGTCTGCTTCGTAGGTCCAGACGCAGCAACGTTCGCTAAATAGTAGTTTGGGAAACACTATTGGTAACTCCTTGGTTCATCTGGGAGGTCAGTTACTCAGTGGTAGTTCGCCTATTCGCCCGAACGTATCTCCGCAACTGTCGTTTACCTCTGCATTCTATGCCCGTGGTGCACCCAATTTGCCACGTCGCTGATTTTCGACAGTCCCATTTTGCTATGCACGTTATACTTTTACCACAAAAGCACGCGAACAGTTCACAAACTTAGCCGTCTTTGAAATTCTTCCACCCTTGACCCGAAAACCAATGACCATGCGCTTTTGGACGTCGGATAAATTGCTCCGTTTCTGCACTGCGTCAACGATTGCAATGTTTTCCGAAGTCCTCATGCACTCTTTATATACGCTCAACTGCATTGTTCTGCCACCATCCTTCTGTGATTACTTATTTAACGTCAACATTGAAAGTACGGGGTGGTCACACTAATGTGACTGGATACTGTAGCACATTAAAAAATAAGATGAGTGATTTCGTGAAACATTAAAAATAATTCAATTTAACCAAGTAAATTCAATTTATTTCTTTTAACTTACTTTGATTCTGTTTATATTCAATGAATTTTTCTAAAAGGGCTTAAAAATAACAGTTTAAGAATGTAAAAAAATTATTTTCATCAGAATTCCTTGTTTAAAAAACAAGCCAAAACTATTTTTATCTGTTTTGATGATTTAATGTTTCGGAAATTTTTCAAAATTGGAAGAAAAAAAAGCAAACAAGTTCTTAAATCTAATCTTTAAAATTCTCCAATTAACTCAAATGTAAGATGAAAAAAGAATTTATGAAATGAATTTCACTTATTGTAATTCAATTAAAATGTTAATAATTTAGGTTTCAATGGCAATTAAATTTTCAGCAAAAATAAACGACTGAAAATATTTTATTCACGCAAAATCCTAATTAACTGAATGATGCTATTATTTAGAACAATCGTAGATGAAGTAATTCAAAAACATGTTTATTATCTTACATCAAAAATATGTAACTTAATATAAAGTATAACACAAAAAAATTAAAATAAATTAATATAATACAATTTGGACTTTAAATGTAACTTAATTAAGAGAATTTATATCAGAAAGATTTTATTTTAAATACATTTCATAAACTAAAAGATTATTATTTTTTTATTCTTTTCATTAATTGTGTTACTTCTTTTTCTGTTTAAAATACTTATTATGTTTTCTGTGCACAGTTACATGTGAGTGTTTTTCGTAAATTACGCTTATAAAATTAAGTGTTCTCATTTTATCTAACTTTGAATTGAAGCTGGCATATAATTTATTTAAGCAGCAATTTGAATAGATGATTTTTTTTAGTTTTTGATACTTTATTGTATCATTTACTTCGCAATTGAGTTAAATTTACACGTATTCTTAAAATATATAATTCTAATTAAGTTATATATATATAATATTGTTAATATTATAAATTTATTTTAAAAGTAAAGGTGAATATATATATATATATATATATATACTTTTTTATTTGAAAATCTGAATAATAACGTAGAACACAATTGAAAGCTCTCTTTATTGCAACAGTGTGTCTTATAACTTGTAATATTACCTAATGAAGCAAATCAAAGTTTAACATTTTTCACAAATATAAGGTTCTTGCATAATACATAATTAACTGTAATGCAGAGATAACATATACATAGAAAAAATTTGTGGTCGCGGTAGCCCATTGGTCAAGTTCTCGGACTCGGGTCTACGTATCCTAAGTTCGAGCCTAGTGCAGCTGAAGTCTTGCTGTGTGTGTCAATGCACGTTAAATCTATCGAGGTTCAAACGTCCTCCAGTTGGTATTGAGTGGAAATTATAAGAAGGGTATGCCCGCTCATGTGTCGTTCTCGTCACTTGTATATGGTGCACAATTATGAGATCCGTCACCAATAGCCCTTGTGCAGAATTTTAGTGCGACGTTAATATAACTCTCTTTTACTAATAGAAAACAGTTTTGTGGTTTTATTTATTTTAATGCGTAAACACGAAGAAATAACCGACTGACAATTTTTAATAGAAAAATAAATTTTCGCGTGAATTTCTCAAAGAAATCTAAAGTCGTTTTGAAATTTAAATTCATTGATTAATATGTTTATTTCAGTACTGAAATCATCTTTATCAATTCTTTTAATTCAATATAATTCTAATTTGGCAAATTATTTTGTATTTGAATTTTTACTGTTGCGCCGCATTCCAAAGTTAAAATTTTTAAAAGTTAAAATGTATAAGTAAACTACAAAGTGTTACGTTTTTGTCCTTTTGTATTTATGGAATATGATTGAAAACCTTTTGGAATTAAATAAAACATTCTATTTTGAAATTCCTCGGGTCTTTCTATCACGTTTCCTAAAACCTGCTTTCTCCTTATTTTGAATGCTTTCTTCTGTAATTTTACTCAAAATAGATTCAATAAAATTCACTTTGTTTCCGTTTTGTTGTTTTGGAATTGACTTTGGACAATTCATTCAATGTCATTAGTTTTCGATGTTCAAATAAATATTCCGAACGCTGCCTTTCATGTGTCATATTAAGATAATATCCATTTAAAATATTTTTAAAAAAGGTTTATTTTTTTATGCTTTGGATATTCAAATCGCTCCCCTTCATTTCATATTTTCCTTATGCGAATGGATATTTCGGTTTCTAAATGCGGGATCCAACGTCTGGCCATGTAAATAAAATATTAATTTCATTTTATGTTATCGTAGCTATGTGAAATTATAAAAATAAAAGTTTATTTACTGTAAAATCCAGTGTATAGCTCGCACTTTTAACACAAAAAATAAGATCGAAATTTACGTATTGTGTGTGTGTGTTATAAGTCGGGTATAAAAATGATAGCATTTAAAATAAAGGGTGGAGCATTAAAAGGAATGACGTACCTAATAAACTAAGAGGATTGTAGTTCTAGAAGTATACTATTTTTTCAAAAAAAATCTCCTGTTATATTATCAAAACTTAAGACACATACCTTTTAGCTTCCTTTGTAAAAAAAAGAGAATGTGTTTATACGGTGAATGTACCTAAAAATTGCAGCTTGAAAGTATAGATGTGTTTTACAAGCCAGAGTTTACGGTAGATGAATCCTCTGTTCTAGTTTTATTTTAAATAAATAATATAACAATTTTTTTTGCTTTACTTTAATTTTTTAAATATGTAAAAATATACATAAGAGCAAACAATATTTCTTCGAAAATATATTACCATTGCAAACTGCATGATGGAATACACACTCATGCTCGTAAATTCAGGATATTCCATAATCAAGCGGGTGGCTATAGTAGTTGCGTTGTCATAGTTACGAACTCGTGACCAGCATTGTTTTTGTCAAGTCGTGAGTTCAAGTCTGAATGCCACCATGTAGAGAAATCAATACCAGTTAAATCTATCAATCTTAATATTCTCACATTGATGTAAAATTCTGGAGAGGGTGACGCTCATCAGTTAACTCACGTGTCATTCTTGTCGACTGACCATGGTTCAAAATTATGATTTGTTTCAGTAGCTCTCGTGATATTTTGTTAACCCGCGATCACTCGCGCGGGGTGTACTGTACACCCCAGCAACAAGAAAATCCTCCCAGGATTCTAAAAAAAAATACGCAGAACCACGATTTTTTCTGTAGCTGCACATTTTAGGTCATTGAACCTTCAGGCCTGATGCAATCCCTCTTTCTCGAACGATTCCAATGTAATGACTTTCAAATTTTATCTGGGGGCTGAGAACTCCCGCGAGAAGTTGAGCATTTGTATACAGTCTTCTCTGAATGTTTGGAAAGTGATTTAAAAAAAATTTCTATATACTTTCTACTATCATTATCTCATTAATTATAAAGCATATTTATTACTGGTATGTACGTTTTACTGGTTTATGAAAAAATTTAAAATTATGTGTTTTAAAATGAAAATTTTGTATGTTTAATTTAAATTAATGTTAGTCTCATTTGTATGCAATAAATTTAATAATTTTATTTGTATAATACAAAAAACATTTTGTACTTTGTAAATATGTATCATAATGACTTAATTTTTATTTTTATAATTAAATACACTTGTTAAAAATTTGGGGTGTTCTCTACACCCCGCGAGTAACGACGGTAGCAAAAACAGGCGCGAGTGACCACGGGTTAATAAGTAGCATAGTTAATAATTAGAAGTAAAGTTAATAAATTATCAATCTGAGTCGCATGAAACATGTGCCCTAGATCAGGAATATACCCTTGTTATCACGCATATTCCGAGTAACTGCAAAACTATTTTTTCAATTGTAAGTAAGACACCGATTGGCGTTTCAAAGATGGAAGAAAAAGAGTCAGGAAAAAGTATAAAAGAGATAGTAACAATAAGACAATTATTAACTAAAACTGAAATTGGACAGGGAAGGAAGGGCAAGCACAATGACTTATGTTCAATATTACTGAGAGTATGGGGTTAGGCAAACAGCTAGGCAAGATCCAACGTCAGAGGGAATGTAACAGGGTACACACCTATTAGATAACTTACTATATAGCAGTCACTTACCAAGAAGAGAAAGGAAAGGAAATAAAAGTTCAATATCAGTGCATCTTCAGAAAGTAAACATTAAGTAGAGAATTTCAGATAACCGGGTCAGTTTTCAAATGAGGCATTGTGGTTAGTTTTAATTAAGAATAGTTAGTGCGCTAAAGATATATATATGAACGGTAACTTCCATTTTGTGGTTTTGAAAATGTATATATTTACGCTTTCAAAACTACAAATGTATGCTTACTTACGCTTCCCCTAATCTGAATCTTGTAAAGCATACGTGGGACTTTATCGTCAAATGAATTGAATTCCGTTATATACGTCTTTTGTTTATCCCAGAAATTCACAGTGCGTTGATGAAGATGTAGGATGGCATTTAACACAATGTTTCTCAAACTTTCAATATTGGCGACCCAATTTTCAATGAAATTTTCATCACCCTCCATTCAATAACAAAGTATTGAATTCAATAATACTATACTTTGACGCAAAAACTGTGATACGACTTTAAATTCTTAAGTGCCACCGGCATATATAAACGTCTCACTCAGCCAATGAATTAATTGACCTGTACGTATACGTTGTATGTATACGTCTTTACAAAGTACAATCTTTTGCGAAGGATTTACTAATTTCAGAGAATTTGCTTATTTATTCCTTTTCAACCCATCCCTCATACACCACATACGCTCTTCTACTAGTTAAATGGTAGCATTGGGGAGTGAATCGCCTAATTTTTAGTCGGCATTTAAGGGATCAATTATAAATCATACAAATTATCAAGATAAGTGTTAATTTTTGCGTATAATTTCATATATAACAAGCCCAGGGGGTCACCAGTAATTATTAAATTTGTTCTTAGTATTGTTAAATTATAAAATACATAGAGAGAGAGTGTAGTACAGCTATATTAATAGGTGTAAATTTGTAGTTAAATTTTTATTGTGTCAGATTGTATTTTGTTTAGTAAATTAATAATTTTTTAAATAATGCTTTGTTTTCACTTTTCAAAATGCTCGCGCCCCCCTCGTAGGGTTATCACACACCCCTAGGGGAGCGCGCCCCGCGGTTTGAGAAACACTGATTTAACAAGAGTAGCTGGATTCCCTTTTATGACTAACAGACTTGTTTCAAAATTGCTGTTCTTGAAAAGAGAGATTTTTGCTGTCCCACAGTTCCCCAGTCTATTCTAAACTATTATTTCAAAAATGTATCCACGACTTTGTGCCTCTTATTGGAATGGTTGTCAATCAGTGCAAAGATTCAAATTCTTTATTAGACACCTCAATATTAACCACCACCTTATTTCTGAGCAATATTTATTTACCTTACCAATTGTAGTCCTTTTTTTGTTTACCATCACTGGTTCAAGTTGCTTTCCATTCATTATTGTTTATGTTGTTTACCCGTGGATACCGATTGTAATGTTCTTCACAGCATCCCTACCGCTATAGACATAAATTCTGTTTTGGAAAACTTACCATTCCCTCTTAGTTATATTCTATTCTTCACAACATTATTCACAGTATAAGTAAGATCAGGGCCTGTCCAACACGCGGCCCACCGACTCTTTTTTTAAAAATTTTTAAATATCAGATTTTTAAAGTTTTTCATTTTGAAATTTATTTGAGGGGAAATTTATACATATATATCTATCTACAATGTATTTGCATGTTACCTGTTCTTGTTTTAAAATAAATCCTTTTTGATAATAGAAATATCCTTTAGATTTAAAAAAAATTATATTTTATCAAACAGTTACATTTGATTTTACTATTGTAAATTACTTTTTTAATAAATTTCAAATTGCATTATGCATATCCCTTAATATGGATGGTACATGATTCTCTGTGTGTGCGACTTTCGTTTCTCCTCCTCGTTTTCTGTTTGGAGCGCCCAAAAAGCAGGAGGCAGTCAGAGATGTTTTTTAAAGTTTAAAAAAATATTCAGGACGGTAAAGATAAAGAACAATGTGTATACTTAATCGTTTGCAAATGACCGCACTTACAAATTTCAACAATGAGTAACGAAAGATCAATTCGATAGGTACACCGCAATTTTCAAGAAAATGGCCACTGTAATATTTTAAACATTTTGATCATTGCATTATTGTATTATATAAACATTATTATATTATCTATGTCTATACATGAAAAAAAAATGAAAACAATAATAATTCATTCTGTTTCATTTTCACTCCAGTATTTTTTTTTTGCTTCCAAATCTGATCTAAAGGTACATATTTTTATGTGCATCCGCGAGATTATAATGTTTTTCCGAAGTGTTCCGCAAGGTCATTTGGGTTGGACACCCCTGAGTTACTTTCCTGTTTCCATATTTCGCAATCTATCTGCAGCAGACTGATGTAATTTTCTTATTCTCGCTTCTGCAATTTTGCAGATTTTTCTTTTTTTTCTGTTTGTGTATTGATTGTTTTTTGTATTGTTTCCTTTTTCTCTCAGAAGATCGGTTGGTGTGTAGCTCTAAGCCCTCTGGGTTAACTCGATCCTCTGGAGTAAATAAAAAAAATAAGAGTAGCTGGATAATTTGGGACCAGATGTTGTCCTGACTATTACTACACATGAGAAACATACGTATAGCCTATTATCCTTCATTCAAACCGCATTGTTTCTTTTTTGCATGGGATATTTTCTAGTTCTCTAGATAGCATGTTCTTTATTTTTATCATGCACTATAACGCATAACTTATTTTTTCCCAGTAATTTTTTGTTTATTAAGGTGTGTTTAAATTACTTTTGTCATACTTTCGTAACTTCATTTGTAAATTTTGTCATCCTTAATTTATGAGGGCTTTTAGTTGAAATAAAGCAGAAATTAATTAAAATCACAATTTGAAAGATGGTTATAAAAGAATATACGCATAGATTAATAAATTATGATGGTAGATTAATCTAGCCACAGTATCTGTCATGCATTTTATAAGAATTTGAATATCACTCTTTCGAACAAGAATTTTGAAAATAAATTTAAACACAGTATAATAAAAAATTATCATTTAGTATATATATTTCCAATGCATATTTTTTTTATTCTGGAAAAAGATATTTTACCCTAAAAATGTCGTATTTTTGCTGTTAAGTACAACCAGAATGTTTTAATAAGTTATTAATACGGGTCATTATATAATAAATAAAGAAACTTGTAAAAATATTTTAACATTTTTAATTTCTTATAAATTACATTTTTATTAACTACTGAAAAGTTTCTGGAAAAAATCTGAATATGCGTTATGACTGCATTTACATATATGCTCCATTCGAAACATAAAATTGGTATATTTTGCATTATCTGACCCTAATAGGAAAAAAATCAATTCGAAATTTTTATTATTGTGACAACTAATGCTTTTTAAAGCAAATATAAATAAAATATCATTCAACCCAAGAAAAAAGTCTATACTTTCTTTTACATGCAATAAAAACAAAACGAATTTTTTAACATATCAAGTCAATCAAACCCAAGGAACGTAGCCTTTAAAACTTATTCTAAACTAAACAAGATACAATTCGAAAAGTAATAAAAAATGTATAAAATTTGCATTTCTTACTTTAATTTTTAAATACCAAGTTTGCATTTTTTTCAGAATTATTTTAACGCATAATCGCATAAACGGTAGGAGTTATGCTTCGAATTCGCGTATAATTCCCTAAAATTTACTCAGTTGGTCTTTCCAGTTTGCTCCAGAATCCCGATGAAAAAGGAAAAGAAAGAATAATAACACTAAAACTGCATTGGTAAAGTACTTCTTTTTCTTTGGTACTTTTTCATCATTTTACTCAAAAACTTTGCTGTGATTTGTAAAATGTACTTACGTCGACTCTCTGGAGAAAAATGAAGTATTTCGCCTAAAAAAGAGTTCCCCTTTTTTTCATAAAATAAAAAGGATCATATTTACTAAATATTAAAAGCAATGGGAAAAGAGGGTTAGATGCTAGACATTCTTACTTTATTTTGAGAGAATAGTTCGAAATGGGGCGGAAAAAGTTAAAGCACGGGCTTAAAAATCAAAACAGATATTTTGTGCGCGGTATTCTCTTTTATGCTTCAAGTACTCTAAATCTTTTCAGGAATTTATAAATGCACCCTGCTTTATTTTTCATCCATAAATTTAGGCTATCATATTAACAAAGGGGGACGAGGGACGAATAAATTGAGAATATTTCTGGTATTTATCATTTCGTGTATGTTGTAATGGACTGTAAATGCCATTTTAATCCAATTATTTTCGCTAACTTTTCAGGTCTCATCGAGACTGAATTTTCGAAACTCATCATGTCGATGATAAAATGCATGTTTATTTTATCTTATCTTATTTATATGTTTTGAGTTTTAGGATAATACGTTTCTGCATAAATACTGGATTTTGAAATGCATTGTAAATTACATATATTTCTCTGAGAATATTTTCTAAAGCTTTTGAAAGATTTTCTATACATTAAAGTTTTTTATGCATTCATCAGAATGCTAAATATGTGTTTTGAAAAGGATTTTTAACTATTCTTTTATTACACTAAATGTATATTTGTTTTATATAAATAAGTAAAAGTTAGAAATATGCGTAATTAGACCCATATAAATAATATATAAACTTTTTTTTTGCATTTCTTATTTAAATTTAATTATCACTTTGATATTTTGTGTAGTATTTCTTTAATTTCTTAAACACCGATTAAAAGGAACGCTATTCGCTTCCATTTTCCTGATAGGTTCGCTTATACGGCGCAGGAAAGGCATAATAAGCAAATTTTTCTCTGAAATAAGTAAAACTTTCGCACACTTCATTTTAAAGCATTCCAAAAGATTCAGAATACTTTACTGATAGCAACTCAAAGAAAATAATCGTAGTTTGGAAGGATGGATAAATACGTCCGGGACACACACACAACACAAAGCACTAATTGAGCAAGTCGGATATATGCGCCTGTGGCACTTAAGAGTTTAATATTTTCTTACATGTGAATTCTTAACTTAGTGTTAAGAACACCTAATTCAATATTTAATAGTGAAAATTTAAAATTTTTTTTACCTCTAATTTTTAAAAAAATTATATTTTATCTTAATTTGAGGCTGTGTTTTTTCCCCTTAATTTATTAAGTTTTTTTTACCTTTGAGAAATTTTTAATATTTTAACAACTTTACCTAGTTTGCTTGTACACCAGTGTTTCTCAAACTTTCAATATTTGCGACCCAATAATCAATCAAAATTTCCATCGCGCTCCCTTTCCATACAATAACAATGCTTTGAATTCAATAATACTATACTTTGACGCTAAAGCTACAATACGATTTTAACCTTTTAAGTGTCACTGACGTATATATACGTCTCATTCAGTCAAAACTTTCATTGTACGGGGCGTATATATGCGTCGTTCCGAAGTACGATCTTTTCTGTGCACTGCTATCCATAAAATTATTCCCAAGGCTTTGGAATGCAATAAAAAGACTTTGACAGAGTTTGCGAAGCATTTACTTATATCAGAGAGTTTGCTTATTTATATTCCTTTTCTTTCTCCCCCTCCCTTCCAATACATCACATGCGCCACATAGCGCACCTACGTGGAAAACGGTGTCATTGGCGAGTGAATTTCGTAACTTTTAATCAGCAATTAAGCGATATTATAAACAGTATAGACTATTAAGATAATTGTTAATTTTTGTATATACTTTTATATATGACAAGACCAAGGGGTCACTGTTAATTATTAAACTTGTTCTTAACTTAGTATTGTTAAATTAATTATAAAATACATCTGGCAGTGCTGATACATTTATAAGTGTATTATATCAGTGTAAATGTGTATTTAATTTTTTATTATGCCAGAATGTTTTTTTGTTTACTTTCAGTAAATTATAATAATTTTTTAAAATAATCTTCTGATTTCGACTTTTCAATATGCTCCCTCCCTCATAGAGTTATCATGTCCCCCTAGGGGGCGCGTACCACAGTTTGAGAAACGCTGTTGTACACAGTTCAGGTTGCCGAAAGCTGGCCACAACCAGTTTTCCCGCTACTGATATTTTCTTCTTTCTATCTTTGATTTACACGTAATTTTTAATTCTTATGGTGAGATTATTAATGCTAATGTGTTTTTAAGATATGCATAATTTGTCCATGGTACTGAAACACTTCTCATCCGAGATGTTTTTGTGGTGAAGGTTGGAATGTTTCATTAAAGGCGGGAATATGGATTCTTGAAAATATTCAATAAAGAACAGAGAATGGCAAAGCAATGTGCAATTTGTTGCTTGAGAAGAAATGAAAATGGAAAGATAACCCTAAAAATCCGATATCATCTGCTATCATTGCAAAGTAAGACATAGTATTACACCGTGCTTCAAATTATGTGTTCATATATGTTTTATATGCACACGCATACACCAATCCCTCAATCTTTTGAAAAAGTGGTTACGAACATGAAACTTTTTTGTAAATATGAGAGAAATTCTTTAAAGATACATGAGAAATATTCTTCATAGCATGCAGGTTGTATTAATAAAAAGCAAACATTTAGCGGTTTTTGTGTTTCACAATTATAAAATAAAAAATAGCGAGAAAACATTAAAATAGAAAATTAAAATAAATTCTTCCATTTACACATTTTATTAAGTATCATACTTAGTTATATAAACAATGAAAAAAATGTGCCTTTTTTTGGAACATTTTAGGTAAAAAAATTGACCGCGCTTAAGGGGTTGATGGGCTACTATGTAGACATAAGATTAAAAATTATTTTTAGTAAATATTTAATGTATATAAAAATCAAATTATTGTGTTAAACTTTGCAAAGCGACTATAATTTACATATTTTTTCTAGCTTACACAGGATATTTTCAGATTTTGATGCCTGGAATTTATGGTTTAATATAATAATAATAATTAAGTTCACGATGTACAATACTTTTTTACTGATATTTTTGTCGTTGATAGTTTATAATTTTTATGGTCTAGTTTTATTCGTTGATATATTTATATCTATTATATACTGTTTAATAAAAAATAAGTAATCCTAAAGAGAGAGAGAGCTGAGTAAATTTTTTTACTGCCATCCAAATACTTAAACAAATTATTATGGGTTGAAAATGAGTTTTTTTATTTGAACTATATTTCAAAAATAAAAACAGTTTTTCTTAATAAATAATATATACTAAAAATAAAAATATACTTATATATTATATGACATCCAATTATCTTGCAAAACTTTCTTAAAGTTTTCTTTCACACAAAACCTTGACATTCTTTTTCCTCAAAACTTCAGTTTTAAATTTTATATATGTGTCACTACGAGTATTTTTTTTAAAAAATTTCAATTTTAAAAAAATGTTTAGTAAACTAGTTTAGATGAAAAAAAATTAAATCTCAACTAATATTCTACATTTTCTAAACGTCAGTTACTGTAATACTTTTTTTTAAATATGTTTCTATGAAATGTACTAGAAATTTTAGGTTATTTATTATGAATCAAAAATTCTATCCGCTCGAATCTGCAAATTAAGAAATTTTCGCAGTTTTCTAGAGGAAAGGGAAAAAAATTATAACTTCGCTAAAAATGTTTGAACTTTTCAGAGTTTTTAGTTTAATTTTCTGTAGTTACTATTAAGCGTATTTCTGCTAAAATTGCAAGCAAAAATCTCTGTTACTTCTTAAAATTTTTTCAATTTTAAATTAAAAAATTAAGTAAAATTTTGTGAAACACATGTAAACCTTCAGATAAGGCTTAATTTGGCAGATAGAATTTTAATCCTCTATAGTTATTTTTTTCTAATCAAAACAAAAACAAATTTAGAAAGCTCATCATTTGACATAAAAGTAGAAAAATAATAATAAAATGTTATTTTTATCAAAAAAGAAACTGTAAACGTAATCGGTGATGATTAAATATCTATAAGCAAATTTTTATGTATACAGGATGTTGCGGAATTCAACCGACATATTCAGAAAGGTGATAGAGACAGCATGGGGACGACAAATTACCATTAAAAAACATGCGGTCACAAATCACGTTTATGGTAAAAATCACGATAATAGTAACTCATCGGGAGAACAATGAGCCGGACTTGAGTAGCCAAATGAATGTGAGAATCTGGCAGGGTAGAAGAAATTTGCTTTATGCTAACTTCTTACTTGTCCCGGAATTGCTGTTGGTAATACCGAACACTGCGTGCTAGGATGTGTGTTTCATGCACGATCGTGTCCATGACGTTTCGATTCATAACCACCGTCCATGCTTCATATCAAGACTTATGGACAGGCTAACCTGTTGAATAACTTCTTGGACCTCAATCCCTGGATTGCTTCAGGGTCATTGAAATAACTTATGTATAAGATGCCGTGCAGCTTCTGAGAATTCGCCAGAACGGACCGTATTCGCTTCTTTAGAATTTCCACCTTGTAACGTTCCAGCAAGTCTTTCATATGTCAGTACTCTGACTAGCCGCAGCCGCAACTTCAAACGATTCCTGAGACAATCACTTGTCGTTGTATTTCAGACGTCGATCTGTGATGTATTGTTCGTATTAAAACATCCTTTACGTCTAGTACTTCTATTTCTTATCTCTAATTGCCCCTCTTCATTCCATTTTACCTAACATCCATTGTAACTGTTTTTGCTAGTTACTCCGCCTGATCGTGGTTTACGACCCCTGTCTGGTGATTTGTCGTCCCTTTGCTGTCTATTATCACTCCTCTGAATTTGTCGTTTGAACTCGACAACACCTTATGTAATCCTAAGTACAATTTCGCATCATCAGAGCTCAGCTGCCTCCCTCTGGGGAGGAAAATGGGATCCAAAATTACTTCCGGGAATTGGTATCTCCTGTATGGTGCCGTACTAAAAGGTGATACCAGCTCCTGGGGAATGCACTAGATCTGCAAAGGTAAAAATATCAATCGCAGCCCCATAAGAAGGACACCCTGTGCAAATTTCATTTGCAAAACTGCAAAGCATGTCTATATTACTTTTTATCAAGGTAAATTTTCAAGTAAGGGACAGTTTCATTTGATTGCATGCCATAAAACTTTCTTCCATGTATTTAAAGATTAAACTTTTATCTCACTGGAAAGTTTTAATACATCTTCTTTAGTTTTGAAATTTTGTGGAGTAACGAATATTTAATTTATTATCCATTCCGCATTAAATAGTAAAAATGCAGTAGGGCAGATAATGGAAACGAATATTTTCTTTAAAACTATTTCCTTTTAGAATAACTCAAAATGAATTTAAACTGTTTGTTAGAACTTTTATTTTTTTCCTCGTGCAAGCTCTAATTTTTCTGGTTCTGTATACTGCTAAAATGAACCTCAAAAATATTTTATACCTGAAATGATACAAGTTGTACAATTGCAGCTTGAAATATAATCACAGACCAATTTTAATTAAATTAATGCTTTTTAATACATTTTAATAAGCATTTAATGTTTTTCTCTAGATATAAGTCACAAAATATCTATGTCCAAATACTTCTAAAGTGTAGTTGGGTCAGATAAATCTTCACAACAAATCAATAACAAATATATATATATATATATAACTAATGATTAATTAATTATAGTACTGAGAGAGAGAGAGTCTTATGAAAGATCAAACGTTACGTGAACTTAATTTTGAGGACAAAATATTAGAATTTCACCATTGTTTATGCAGATGAAATAAGTTTAGATTGAGATCAAGTTTGACAAAACCTCAAAGGTGGCCGTGGTAGCCTAGGAACATGGTCACCGATTCATAGCCGGTATGTCATGAGTTCGAGCCTAGTGCCAATGAAAACACTCTGAAAGAGCTGATGTACGTTAAATATGTCGAGTGTCAATATCTTCTCAATGGTGTGGAGAGTGGGAATTCATCTCAGATGGTATTCTCTACACGTTACCATTGTTTAAAATTAAATGATGTTCGTCGTCAATACCCCTCGTGTCGCTGAGTAGTGGGACGTTATTAAACACTCAATCACTCAATCGCTGGTATTTCATGATGTATCATGGCTATGTAGTGTTTTAATAATTGATGTCTAAGTCTTATCAATAACCTTCCAACTGTATTCAAAAACATTCTTATAGCCTTCTCTCTTAATTTAAAAGGGACAGAGCATATTTGTCTTACACCTTTTACCCCTTTTTTCTTGGGATTTGAATTGTGAAACCCGATCTTAGAGGAAGTTTGTTAGACAAATGAAAAAAATGTTTGCCAAATTTTAAGTCTGTAGGTCTAATTGTTCAAAAAAGGGTAATTTGTGTCTATAACCTGTCGCAATCCCTTTGGTATCGATTTTCCAATTCTATAAATTTATTTCTTAGTAGATCTCTACACAAGAACAACAAAAAACATGCTCACCACGCTTAGTATCTTTTTTTTGTCATTAAAATTCGGAAACGTTACGTTAAAGTTCAGGTGTCATTCCCGATATTTTGTGCTTCGCCTATTCGCACCCATTCATTAATCCTCTTTTAGCTAAAGATAATTTTTAATTGTTGCTTGAGTTTAAAACGACCTTCCGTAGAGAGAACATTAATTTCATGTTAATTTGAGTGTTAGTTAAACTCTGGAAAAGTGAGTGCTAGGGTTAGTCGTTAGGCTGTTATTGAAAAGAGATTAACGAAGGAACTATCGAAAGCCTTGGTTTTCTTGAAAAAGAGCTTTAGACCGGAATATTCAACTGACCCGGGTGAGACCTGATTAGTGCTGTTACATCAGATCACAGTTTAGTATATAATTATTTGTCTTACAAATTAGGGTAGTCATTTAATTTGACTACTCCCTCTGTTAATAACATTGCTTGATAGTAAGTTGATAGAACCAAATGAACTTAGTTATTTTTACAATAATATCAGTTCACTAGCACCCGTAGTGTCCCGACAACTTGACAGTAGTTTAAAATCATGAGGTTCTTTGCCAATAGCTATTGTGCTGCTTTATAGTGCGATGTTAATACAGTCGGACCTCTATATAACGAACCTCTATATTGCGAGCTTTTTCTGGAACCTTGAACATTTCACGATTTTCTTCGTAAAATAACCTCTCTACAGAGAAGTACATTTTATATACAATGAACTTTTCTTTTTGTGATTCAATTTTTTTCTCCCTATTTTTAAAAAGTATTTCTGAATATTTCAAGTTTTTCTCCCTTTAACACATTTTATGTTGTCATGCATCTTGAATTGGTTTTATTAGATCCTAACTCGCTGAGAGCAAGAGAGTTCTGGACGTTTCATCCAAGAAGTGCAACCTTTAACCCCTACTGTCCAGTTCACTAGAAACATCTTCGATATCCCCTTTCATCCTCAGGGGAGTTGTCCTGTGTTCTAGTTATAAAATAATGTATGCTTAATATTACTTCCTATGCTTTAAATTGGAAAATGTCCTTAAAATACTTTAATTTTAATATAAAATTATTTTAACATTGAAAATACAGTTCTTGTTTTCCTTTCAGTTTTTCTTTCCTTTTTCTTTTTTTTCTTCTTTTTTTCTTTTCTTTTCTTTTTTTTTTATATGCGTAAGATGTATAAAATAAACATATATTAATTTTAAAAAGGTGTGAATAATTACTTTTTTATACAGTATTTATTAATTTAAAATTTTTTGTGTGGTTTATAAAGTATATTTAAAGATGAACCTTTACATAACAAATTTTCCATATAGCGAAATTTTTTCCGGGATTTAGCGACTTCGTCATATAGAGGTACAACTGTATATACTCACTCAACTGTATCCCTCGAGCCAAGCTAAATTATAAAGATAAATATTTTACCTTACCAATTCCCCCTCCTGCCGAAAAAAAGGGAAAACTTAAGCCGTATGAATGAAAATAATTTCAATATTACAATAAAAAATTATTAATCTAAAGAATGGAAATGGAACCGAAATACTTTTTGTAAGAACTGAAAGGAAGGGAAAAAAAGAGGAAAACGATCGAAACCCGGATCCGTCTGTGGCAGCTGCAAAAATAATAAATAAATAACCAATGGCGAGGCAGCGAAGCATTAATAATAGTTAAGTAATTCGAGAGTAAAAGAGATGAGCAATTTGGTAAATTGCGTCTGTTAACGGGAAAGTTAATACTGCGGTGGAAACCCTAATCCCCCTTTCTAAAGTCCCTTTAATTACTGCATCTCTAATTGTTCGAGAGACGGCCGGAAAAGTCTGAAAGGTAATTTAATGTGAATTCAGTTCTCTGGAATAAGTTCATCTTTTAAAGCGGCGGCCGGCCGCGTTCCATGAATTTGAATTTGGGTCGTGGCTGGTACTGCTAAACACGCGGACGAACTCTGGTCGCTTTCTAAATTACGCGTCGGAATTTTCCGAAAGAGGGAAAAGTGGTAAAGAAAATTCCCTACTTTCTCGAGAAGGAATTCCCCAGTGGAATCGCATTGAGATTAAGAAGGATTATTTTGGCGAGTTCTGGCTTATTATTCATTCTTCGAGTTAAGTGTTTCACGCTAATAAAGGCAAAAGTTCTTACATTGCTAGTGGGGGTAGGCTTTTGCTGTGCTGAATTTAATAAAATACGAGTAATTAAGGGGCTTTAATTATGTAGCAATTTGAAAGACATAATTCACGTTGCAGAAGTTAGTGAATGTTAGAATTGGATATGGAATTCCTTAAGGTATTGATAAGATGCAATTAATCTTGTGGCTTATGGTTGTTTAGTTATAACTAATGACTTTCAAATATTTATGTAATAAAAATGATATCCCTGGGGAATTTTAGAATTGAGTATTATCTGTTGGTTGTAAATAGCTTAAGCCGTGGGTACTTAAATTATATTTGATAATGCAATTGGGAAAAGCGAAGTAATAGTTCAAATATTAGATATATGAGCTTATTAATGTAAAAGTTTCTGAGTCTTCCAAGACTTATTTTCAAGAAATAATTTGTCATTTCAAAAATTCCTTGTGGTGGAAAATATATTCATCTGCAACGACCCCTTCTCCCGCAAGTCGAACAAAGGGCAGGGATAAAAGTGCTTAACAACTGGCCCGATGAGCTGCTGCTAATGGCGAGGGAGAGGGTTACCCATGCTGACCTAGGGGGCAGAGTGATTTGAACTCATCACCTTCAGGGGTCTGAAGGGCATGCCTTAGGCGACAAGAGCAGAAAGGGATATCTTTTAGTCCGGAAAAACGTTCGAACGATACCCAAAAGCTACTCTGAGAATGTATATCATTTGCAATAAAATGGATAAAGAAAACAACCTTCTCAATATATTGCTGATAAAGTCCATCAACAGCAAAAACAATTCTCTTCTCTAGGAAGGGGGTATGCAGCGATCCTTTCTCCCCCAAGTCACTAACAACAAATGATAGGAATAAAAACGTTTAACGATTGTCCCGAATAGAGATCCTTTTTTGTTCTAGTCGTCTTAAGCGTGCAATTCTAACCTGGAAGATACAAACTCAAATCATTCTGTCCCCAGGGACGTGATGGGTTGTCTCCTCCTCCCCCTTACCATCATCAAGTGCTGGTCACTGAACATTCACAAAGTAACTGAAAAACGGCTAGGTAGTGTTATACACCGTAGGCAGATTACACCTAAGTAGATTTACACCTAAGTAGATTATTGATACACCGATTTAAATATTGCATTGGGAAAAAGGGGGTGGTTGGGTAATATTGCAGGGTTTTATACAAGAATATGCTTACCAAAAAAAATTGCATTTTGATAAGGGTTTTACTAATTTTTAGTTCTAAAAGTCATTTAAAGATTAAGTTTTAAAAGTCGTTTTTCTTACAATTCTATAAATATGCTAATTTAGTTAAAACTGTATCTGAAAAAAATTGAAGATATATCGCAAATGGTTTCATTCATGCTCAAAATGCATTTGTTACAAAAAATTGAGATATAAAATGTTATAGAAATGTCTAAATATAGAATATTTTCTTTTAAATTAAATCTTTTACATAATTAATTACCCTCGCATTGTGTCATGATGTGTTAGAATAGCAATTACCTGTTATATAAACAGAATTCTAAATATTTCATATTTCAAAACGAGTAAGTGGTACGCGTGTGTTTATTTGAATATACATTGAATAATATCGTATGTATTGGTCTCATAATTTCGATCTTAGTACGTAGAATACGATGACTTGGCTTACTTAAGTGAAGTTAAGCATGTAATTAAAAAATAGATAAAATAATTATAACAAAATTTTAGAAGTATTACAGAATAACATTTGTGAAACTAAAAATGCAAGATGGATACAATATACCAACTGAATTGAAAAATATTAATGAAAGAAATTTGAGTGACCGTTAATTCCAAATTGAATCGAAATTATATTCTTTTATGCGCTATATTCCCTAGAAATTTAAATTGCAATTTATAATGCTAGCTTATTTTATTTCCATTTAAAAATACAACGATTAATGAATAAAATTTATTTCACACTTTCAAACATTAGAGGAATAACTACAAATTCTGGGGTAGCTTCAAATTCCCTTTCACATCACTTAACACAGCAATCATTCCCTATTTACGTCACGTCTAATCTCAACCACAACCTCAGATACTACCTCCCTCAAATCGATATGTTTGGCAACCCCTTTTTAAAAATAAACACCCACTTCACAGTGTTATTACTGCCACTGTAAATCTTCCCACTATCCATATTTGCCAAAAGGTAAAGGAAGTGAAACTGGTCAAACGGCGGAAGGATAGGGTCGGTCAACTCTCTCCTGGGCCTCTGTTTGTCTTTAAGACCCTCTGTGTGTCTAAGGAATGGAGGGTGGGGGATTTGTTTGCCGGAAAGGGAGGTGGAGGGGTGTCTAGTGTACCCCTCACGTTTGGTACTCTGCCCCAAGCAGAAATATGACATGCCTTGGAAAATTAGTGCAATTAAGTTCCATGCGAACTTCGCACGTGGAGGCAGACTCACCAAGTAGGCGGTGCTATTTAATGATTGGATCAGGGCTTGTGGAAGATTCGACAACCCCCAGACCCTACCCCTTGATGAGAGATGAGAGGAAGGATTGATCTCTTAACGCCTCTGTTGCACTGTGGGAGGGTGGATTCGGTTTTTGTTAATTGAAATTAATTAATGCTTTGTCTGTATCTGATGGTTTTGGTGGAAACGTGTGCAGATTTTGGATTTTTAAAAGTGCTGGAGCTGTTCTCGAGTTCAATTAAGATGAATAATGGTTTGGCGGATATCTGTTGCGTCGTGGAAAATGGGGTTTTGTTTGTAGTTTATCGTTTTTTTATTCATGCTTGAAGGGATGAGAAATTGTGTGTAAAAATAATAGGTTTTTGGAGGCTAAAGCACATGATATAAAGTAACATATTTTAACAAAAGACAAATACAAAACATTACATATTTGTAGCACACGAGTGCTGTTGTAAATCATACTTAATTCAAGTACTGAAATGTTGTTGTACGTTTCATCCTGGGATACATACAAAATGACGTATGAAAGACAAATGATTGATGAATAGAAACATACAATACAATCGCAGAAGAATATAGACTTCATTACAATCGATGATCCCAGAATATAACAGAAGGGGTACGCTGCTTTCCATTTCAGACAGGAATCTATTTCAGGCGAAAGTCAGACTTCTTTTCTCAAAGATACATCCATGCCTTATTCAGGATTCCAACCAGAGCCCACTCGATTACAAGACGAGTGTCATATTCACCGTACTGGCTGGTTGGCTAAGTACTGAAGTAAATTATGTATTTGATAAGATGTCTTCAATAGTTAAACCTTCTAATTAATTTCGAATAATATCGTTGTCTGACAGCATTTTTAATACGTATCCTAAATTACTGTATTTCAATTTATTTTCTATCGTTTCTTGCATTTCTGACATTTACAATCAAATATTAATATAGTGTATTTTTATTTCAAAATCTATAGAAAGCTACATACATTAAATGTACGAAATATTTCTACGTGTTTTAACCATTTTTTTTTCAATATTTCTTTTTTTGTTCTTAAATATGTAATCCAATTTAAATTTAACATCTTAAAAGGAACATTTTCCAAATTTTTTTTTTATTAGTTCAAAGATTTAAAGATGTAATTCACTCACAACGGGCACACAAACTTAAATAAAAAACGGCAACCGTAAAACTATTAAAGTACATTATTGCTATGAATTTCAATTAAGTTTAAAAAGCGAAATTGATGACTCCAGGTATTAACTTCTCTCATTTAAAGGTAGTTATTTTTCTGTTTTTAATTCTTCAGTTTAGAGTAGAATTTAATTACACGTGATTTGTGAAAATTACGATAAACCATTTAAAGACTTTCCTGTTCAATATGTAGATTTATTGTTTTAATTTTTAAAATTGCCAACTTATTTAACTTATACAGTAGACAGAGTTGATATATATATATATATATGCATCCTTGCAATATTAGTTTTAAGAGATTGCTAATGTAATACTGTAGATATTGATAGTAGAGGTACTAATTGTCTTGGTTTAAGTTATATTTATAGTAATTTAGAGTTATAGTTAATATAAATATTGTACATATAATGGAACAATATATTATTAATAAATGGTATAAAACAAATATATTTCATAATTCTCTTCAACTTTTCGATAAATAATACCTATTATATCTTTAAAAAGTAGTACTGCATGGATTTGAATTTCTTTGAAATATGCAAATAAGTTTATTGAACTTTAATTTTAAAAAATTCTGTAAACACTTATTAAGCGTATTAATGAAATGTACTAAGTATTTGTCTCTTTATATTTATTCTTAAGTTGTGATTTAAAACATTTTTCGTTGTATTGCACAAATGGAATAATTAAATCGATCTTTTTCACTTATTTCGTTGAAAATATTATTTCAATATTAATCGGAATTAAAAGCCTTTTTCTATAAGTTATTAATTGGGCTCTGAACAAAAATCTTTCCTCAGAATATATATGAATCTAAGTGATAGCTAAAATATATACTAATCGATGTAAAAAGGAAAATTTATTGGATTATTTTCACATTTCAAATACATATATCCGCAGTTATTATACTCCTTGAATTATTTCATTCACTCTAATTTCCACCATTGAGATTGAAATTTCCAGTAAGAACTTACAATTTTTCTTCATCTAATACAGTTTTATACATTACGCTATCTGAATCGAATTTTCTTTAAATTTTGTTACATATGTTTTGATCTAAACCATTTTGATTGAATTGGATTTTCTGTTATTCTTACTTTTACGTTGAGGTACTAGTAAAAAGTTTTTTTGTTGTTTTTTTTTATTTATTTTTTTGTATTTCGATTTGTTATATTCGATAGTTTTGAACACTTTCAGTAAATATATATTTCTTATATAAATTAGTTTATTATTTTCTTGTTTTGTAACTGGTTCTTACAAACAACGCAATAAATTAATGAATCAACAATAAATGTAAAGGTAGAAAATGACACCAAAAAAGAGAGAACTTTTTAGCAGTAAAGTAATTTTAATTAATCAATTGAAAAAGGATCAACTAAAAATTTAGGGAAACGTTTAACATTCAATCTGTTTGTATATAACCTTAATAATTTAATAAATTATTTACAATCGAATATTTTTAAGCTACCTCTTTTTTAACATTTTTACAAACACACATGTGGGAGTGGTTATTTATAAAGTGTGTTCTGCAACTTCTCTAAGCAGCCGGTAAGCAAACACTTCATAAATTGACTTCTCCCAAAACAAACTGAAATATAGATGCCACATTACAAGTAACCAAAAAGGAAATGCCATAAATCATCTCTTGCAACACTATCATAGCAACAAATAAACTCCACCTTACAAATTCTTCTTCTGTCGTCGTATTTCTTTTTGCTTTATTTTTCCCCATGCGTTAGCGGCAAAGTCTTACTTAAAAAAAACAGAGAAGGGAAAAATAACAAATAACTTCAAAGGGAACTTATGTAACAATGAAAATACTTTCATTTGTACCAAGAAGAACCCAAGCAACAAATACTTCTAGTTATGTCATAAAAGCAAAACGCTTGAAGAAATACAGCTTCCACCTCAAGTGGGAATAGGAAAAGAAACAGCAAAGTAAAGAAACCGTATTATAGGAAGTTGGTCCACCACTAACATACGTGGGGAAAAATAAACGTGCCACGAAGAAGGTAGGCCAGCTTTCTCACTCTATCCCCAAAATTGATCCGCAATATTGTTATGTTCGGTAAACATGGAAAGAAATGTATTTATTCGAGTAGAAATTTCTACAGACAAGAGCTGAATATTAAGGAACCCCGTGACCTCTCGCTCTCTCTAATCTAATTTCACAAGCGAGCGGGGAAAAATATGTAGGCTCAGTTGATGCGGATTTTATTTAGAATAGACTTAGCAAAATGAGTTAAAATTAAAATTCGTGTGCATAGAACATTGGATAGTTTTAATACGAACGCAATTTTTTTAATGATTTTTGCTGTTATTAATCGTTTATAGTATTGTTTTTAGTTCTCATGATATTGTATTAATTACTTGTTTCTACAAATCTAGTAAAATGTATGCAACGAATATATCATTTCTAATTACTCACAATCGTATATTTTAAAGCAGTTTAACAATATTAACTAATCCCTTTTAAACAGAGATCGCCAAAGTGGTGATCCACGACCAAAAATGGTCCACGAGAAAATTTAATTGGTCCCCAGAAAAATGTGTGGAGCATACTGATCACGTTAAGTCATGTTTTAAAATGCATTGAAGCATAATTCGATTCATAACAACTTAATACTTAAAAAGTCCTATTAGAAGTCTGTGGAATTTAAGTTATGAATTTACTGGTCCATGAGGTCAAAAAGTTTGGCGACCGCTGCTCTTAAATTAATAACAATGATGTAAGGCAGAGGGGGAATGTGCAAATGTGATGTAATTAATTACAAATATGTAAACATACTAACACACAAATATTTATCTTAATTTATAAAAACAAATTCACAGAATGTTAGCAAGACTTTTCATGCCAAGGCTTTCATTTGATAAAATAAGAGTGATTTTTTTTTAATTCTGTGCTATTCGTTTCTATATTAAAGCATTTGTCGACATTTGGAAACATTAATTTACGTTAAAAATTATGTGTGTATCCTTAAAGTTTGTTAATGATAGAAGAATTTTACTTCTTAATGTAATTTAAAAGATTCGTATACTATAATCACATTAAAATGTTTTGGGAGAGACGGGGAATAAGGTGTTAAAACAAAAATGTTACCTACCTTTCCTACCTATTTTCTTACAAAAGAGTTGTAATATTTCTATCTCCTGACATAGCGTGTATAGCAATTTTATGAATAATATTTTACCAAAAAGCTGTATTTCACCTGATTCCTTAATCCCTTACAGCCGAGAAAAAGTGGCAAAATTCACCCCCGAGTGCCACCCTTTTTCTCACAGGCGCGCGTTGTTACGCGGTTTATTAGGGGGGAGGCGTATTTTTCCACCTAAAAATTGTTTATTTTCCCTGTAATAAAGAAAAAAAGTATAAAATAATAAAATGAAAATACAAAATTTAATTCCTAGAGTTACAATATAATAAAAATAAATTATAACTTATTTGTTTTGTGATGCACCAGGAAACGTGGTTTAACACATAAACTAGTAGTATCACATTCAGTGAATTAGTACTAAATATTAAAAAGCTCCTAATACACACGGTAAGTGAAATTGACAGCATATAGTATGAATGATGGCAGAGTTCCCGTTTCCGGCAGAGAAACTCTTATCAAAATACGTTTTGAGTTGCTTCGCTTTGGCTTATTTTCTAATTTTAGCTCAGAACTGCGTTAAAATTTGAAAAATTAAGTCTAAAAAAATTCAGAAATTAAATTTAAGAGAGAAATTTACTTTAAGGAGTTGAGAAAAAATACATTTAAGAGTGATGACAGCAAATGAAGATTTGAAAAGAGAACACTCAAAAGAAAAACAAGAAAAACTGCTTAGCTGTGAATTTCACCGTTCCTGGAATATACCCTTTCAGAATTCCTTCCCCAAATCTTCTCCGAGATAAGTAAATTCTTTTGAAGCTCTGTCAATGTTATTGTCTTCCAAAGCCATGGGACCAGTTTTAAACAGAGCAACACAATGCAAAAAGTCCTCCTTTGAAGGGGCTGCGGTAGCCCAGTGGTCAAGGTATCGGATCACGGCAGGCATGTCATGAGTTCGAGCCCAGTACCACTAAAGATCCGCCATGTAAAACAGCGATGCACGTTAAATCTGTCGAGAGCTGAAACGTCCTCCCGTTGGTGTGGTAGTTAGGAGAGGGGTGAAGTTCAGGTGTCCACCACGTCACTTGACCATGGTTCAAAATTACGTGGTCCGTCGCCAAAAGTCCTCGTGTCGCTGAACAGTGCGACGTTAATATTCACTCAGGCATTCACCCTCTTTTGGAAGGACGAGAATAAACGTCCGGGCATTAAAGGCACCAGTTCAGAAGGACGTGTATACACGCCCGCGGCACTTAAGTGGTTAAGAAACTCGATTTGTTAGTTTAAAATAGCTAATGCTTCTCACACAGAAATATTAAACAAAAAATTTTATTAAATGCATTTAGTTTTCTCATTTGAGAATCTGTAGTGTTTGAAATAAAATTATAATAATTTTTTTAATTTTAACAAACTTTCGTATTAATTTAAGGAACTTCAAGGGTTTTTTAGAGAAATTCAGGTTAGTAAATAGGACAGTAGTTTATTTTTTAACTCCTTCAAACAACTTTCTTTTCCTTTTAAAATTTTCTACAACATCTGTTATGTGAAACTTTAATTTACCAATTTATTTGAAAATTAAACCGATAACGATTATGTTACAACTTCGAATTGATAGTGTTTTTGCTTTACTTGTCCACAATTGTTCAAGTGTTAGTATTTTGCCATGTCAGGTGTATATAATTCATTAAGTGGTAATTACTTTCATTGGATTTAAGTTAAACTAAAAAAGAAAAAAAATTGTACTGCATTGATGTTTGTAAACAAAAAAAAATAATTTCCAGCAAATTAAAAGAAATATTTAAATGTATTTAAAGCCATTTTATAAGCAGATAATTATAGCAATAGCTTATTACTTTTGAAATAAATTAGTTATAGATTTAATTCTACACTTACAAAAATAAAGAATAATCATAATTTAAAATCTAAACATACATTTATTTTTAATAGACTCCTGTACATTTATCAAAATGCTAGAAATATCCACATTCTTCTATATTTTTCTCTGAAAAACATTTTTTTTTCTTTTTCAGGCAGTTAATTATTTTTAAAAAAATCAAACTTCATGCAATTTAATTCATATTTATAAGTAGTCTCTAACATTACATACATGTGTAATAAAATTTAAGCAAATAAAAATAGCAGTATTTCCATGCTTTATTTAAAATACTGTAAGAAAAAAAAATATTTATATTACAAGCAGGGAATTGAATTATTAAGATTGATCTTAAACCTCTTATTACTACAGAAAAATAAAATTGCATTTGCGAATAATTTTCTTACAGAAAAAAAGAAAAAAAAATTATTTACCATTTAAAATCCCAAACGATGCAGTAATCAAAATATTAATAAACCCCAAGATGCATTTCAAAATAACCAAAAATACATCCAGGAATGATTTGAAGAGATGCTTTTTTTCTTCTTAATGCACATTCATTTGAATGTTTTCTAATGTGCCCAGAAACCCATTTTAAGTAATAGCCTCGATGCATCTAATAGAAGTTCGAAGAATGAAAAAAGAATAAAAAAAAAAAAAGATGGAACGAAGTGGGAAAGAAGGTTTTGTAATTGAAAAGCTATGAAATTCCAATGAAGAAAAAAAACGTCGAAATCACATTACACCAACAAACACAATCTATTTAGTTTTCTCTTCAGAAAAAGTTTTTGAAGTGTATAAATGGCTGCAAACCGGAGAATGCGAAGAATGTCAAGTATGGCGGGAATGCCTCGTCTCTTGGCGCGTTTCCAAATAGCGCAATTAGGGACTTGTAAGAAGAAAACGACGCCAAGGCTGGAACCTTGAGGCGAGGGAAATCTTTTTCCATCTATGGAGGTTTTTCGTAAAACTATTGTTTTGAACGTTTGCAATCATTGTTTTTTAAGGGGAATGCAACATAAAAAATTTTTTCCCTTTTTTTTAAAAGGGTTTTTAGGTTAAGTGAAAAAAAATTTTCCCCCTCAATAAACTTTAATAAAATAGTGTGTGTTACGCTTCTTAAAGTAATTAGTTTGCATAACACAGTCATTGTTGAAATGATGACCGCCGTAAGGGTGTATGCTCTAAAAAGGGGCCCAAAGGTCAAAGTGAAAAATTTCACTGAAAACCATTTTTTTTGTTAATGAAATAAAAAAATACAATCACCTTAAGATAGTTTTAAATTTTTTTTTCCTTCCTATCAATCTAATACATTAAAACAATGCCTCGCCCAATCAGACAACGTTGGAAAAAGTCTGATAATTTGTTAGGCATAAAGCAACAATTTCTTATCCAGGGTCCCAAAAATGTCGTTTCATTCCTAATGGGGGTCAAAACCCTTTTTTAGGGGGGAAATTTTTCTTAGGGGTCGGAAACCTTTGGTAGGGTACCACATGTGGCATCTCCACTACTCTACAATTTTGTCAATATTTAAGTGGATGGAAGTTGAAAAATTTTGTAATCGACTTTTTTTTTAAAAAACATCTTCAAAATTACTAAGGTGAAACCCCTCCCCCTTTTTAAGGAGGACAGTCCTTTTATAGGTTCTGCCCTTTCCCCAAAAAGTGTTCCCCCTTATTTGCCCCCCCTTTTCCAATTTTTTAAAAATTTGGGATCTTTTTAATCTCTATTCAGAGATAAACCAAACATGTTTCCAATATGTAGAAGACGGGTCTGAAACAAATATCACAGGAAATTAAAATTTTCAATGGTTTTTTGACTTCATCGCAAGTAAATTGGGGGATGTAGAAAACTTGTTGATTTTTTATCGAAACAAATGTCTGATATTAAAAAACGATGACTTTTCTTCTTTTAAAAAATTAGAAGACTGAGTGTATATTTAAATTGTAATAAATTTGGGAAAAATTTGATAAATCAACAAGCTGAAATTGAAAAGGTTGGTGGGGAAAAACTTAACCATTTCTAAAAGAACACCATCCATATATTTAAATTTAAATTTTTTGATGGGAAATTTTCGTTGTGCTTACCGGAATTAATGCAAAGATTTTTAAAAAAATTTGTTCAGTTTGGGAAAAGATTTTTAAAAAAAGTTAGAAATCAAGATTGAATGTTGATACTTTGGTTTTAGCACTTTCCAAAACCAATATAAAAGGGGTATTTTTTTTTCGAAATTTCCGAAGTATTAGAAAATGAAAATATTGACAAAAAAAAATTCAATGGGGAAAAAACACGTTTAAGAAATAATTAAAAATAATTTCAAAACGTACTTAGCGTATTTTTTTTTGAATTAATAAAAAAGTTTCATATATTTACGTTGTAACATTTTCTTAAATTTTTTTCCCGCGTCCTCCTTTTCATTGTAAAAAAAATGGGCACCCTTTTAAAATTTCGGACATTTACGGAATTACGAAAAAATCTGAAACATAATTCCAAAGGTAAATTTACAGCTACTTTGCAAATTACTGAATGTCATTGAAGGAGAGATTGAACTGTTTGAATTGTTTGAAGAGTGAAAATTTCATGTACTCTGCTGTTCCGCTTTTGATTCTACATATCTTTCCTCATATGAAAAATATTTCAAGTCCACAAAGAAGTTGTTTTTAAAAACTGAATGCTCGGAATCTTGCCAAAATTTAAAATCACACCCTTTTTAACCCCTGGTTTTCCAACATGAAAGTAGAGCGATGCAAGTACTAGGTTTACATTTAAATTTTTTTTTAAAAATTTTTCTTTTTTTTTGAATGAAGGGGAAAAATTTTTTATTTTTTTTTATTTTTTTATTTAAAAAAAATATGTTTAAAAATAAATATATGTATAATTTTAATATTTTTTATTTTGGTTGAACAAATATATTTTTTTGCTTTTATATTTATGTTGGGAAAAATCTTTTTAAAAAAATAATGCAAAAAAATTTAAAATATAATGGGGAAATTTTTTATCTATATTATTGATTTTTTATTCTTAACTCTGCATGCATTATCGTGGAAAAATGTACCAAACATATTCTACGGTTTTGGCACGCCCGAATCATATTGGTAGATGGGGTTTTGGGACTTCAGAGATTTAAACGGTTATCAAAAAAGGTTTTCTTTTTTCTTCGAGTTGTAAGCCTATGTTCCAAATTTTTAAAACTATAGGTGCTGCTTTCGTTTGTATTAAGTCGGGCGTAGTCACTTTAATATACACGAACCTTTACTTTTTAACTGTAACTTTCTCCCCTTGGCAAGTATTTTCAGGGGTTTAAAAAGATTTTCCCCTTAAAAACCTTAAAATTTTTAAATTTAAAAAATGTATTTGAACATACATATTTGTGTTTTTTTTTTAATTTTGTCTTTTTTAAATTTAAAAGTTTTTAAATTCTAAAAAAGGGAGATATCCAGATATGTTGCTCATGGGCCCCAAAAAATTCCAGAGAAAAATGAAAAATTATGAAAAAAATTATTACGGAAAAGTGTAAACGTTACTGTGAGTAGTTCTTTTCAAATAAAGTTTGGGATTTTCAAAAAAAAACTTTTAGAAGAGAGTCGGAGTCGAGTTACTGAAAGGAAAGGATTCTATAAAATTCAAAGTACAGAGAAAATCCTTTTGAAAAAAAAATAATAATTTACAAAAACTGAATTTTGGAAAATTTTCTAAGAACATTTTTTACGCCAGTTAATAAAGAAGACAGCTTTTAATGTTTTCGGCCTTTTTCCCATTATTTTTTTTTTCATTAAATAATTATTTTCTTTCAAAGTGATTGTTTTTTATGCATTAACTCCATGTAATGAAATATTATCCTGTAGTCCTCGAAAAAAAAATCAATCGTAAAAAAATTGTTTGGTCACGTGCCGGCTGGGAGGAGTCGTTGGCTTATCCCTGGCCTTCTGCACCCAAGGTTGCTGGTTCGACCCCGGACCAAGTTGGTGGATTTTCATGATGCAGAAAAAACGACAGCGGCCACGTCGTATGGTTGCGGTTTTAAACGATCCCCCCAGAGTGCCTATTTGGCTTTTGGGGCTCTTGGTAAAATTTAAATCCTTTGGGGCGGGGTTCCGCATCTTAAGCACTCAGGTGCCTCCTTTGGGGGAAAAAGGACCCCACCTCAAAATTACCTGTTTTGGGTTGGGGACCCCCCCTATATGGTTTTCCACACTAAAAAAAATACGATTTTCGGGGAATGTACTACATCTGCAAATGGTTAAACACCAATCCGCAGCCCATTAGAAATAAATAAAAAAAATTTGTTTACGTATATAAAATATTTAAAATGACATTTCATAAAAAAGACGAGGTTACGTAAAAAAATATAAATTAAATAAAAGTACAGTAATGCACCGAACTACGATAACTCAGACTGAGCGATGGCAACGCTAGTCGGGTATTATTTTGGTTATAAATGCATATAAATTAGTTTTATTTGTGGTCAGAGATGAAAGAAAATAATAATTCAGAACTAAAAATTTTTAATAAAATCTTAGAAATACAAAATTGCAAACCGAAATTATTTCGACATATATTTCATAAAATCAAACAAAATAGTCTACCGACTCAAAGATTTTTTTTTCAACCAGCAAAATTTCCTTGTACCATACTAATAATTTGTATTCCTTATTTTGCTGAAAAAGTACGCTAATCGTTTAAATGTATATTTATAAAAATCTGTAGTATTCCTTTTTTTTCTCTCTCTCTCTCTCAATTAAACAGGTCTTTCAAATTACCAGCCATCATTTGATCTTTTGACTGCCCTTGGTGTAATGTCTTGCTCTTGCTCATGTATTTCTGACAGCTCATCAATTTTCAGCTCTTGATTATGGGAGAATCCAGGAGCTCTTGAGCGTCATCACTATCCACTTCTTAATTCGTTTGAATGTCAAGATCTACAACTTCTTCAATTACATTACAATTTTTTCCCCTTTGGAAACAAAAGACGAATCGGCGAGATTTGAAAATAGCGTAACTCCGGGGTCGCATAAGTCGAGGTATTACTGTAAATATAAGACAGGGGTCGGCGCGTATTTCAGCTCGCGAGCTGAATGTGGTTCTTTGCAAAAATATTTGCTACTCTTCCGATTTCTGCTTCTATATATTATTCAAAAATAATACATTAAAGCATCATTTTCTCTTTTTTTTATACTAATATATTGAGAAATTTTGCCGGAATTTGTATACTTATTTTATAAAATGTAATTGAAACAGTTAAAAACACAGATACTTCTGTTTTAAATTATTTACTTTTCGCAAATGATTGAGAATCAGTGAAAGTAATAGAATTAATTATAAAACAATTTATCAGTAAAAAAAAAACGCCATGAGAAACTTTCCTAAAAATGATTTATTTTCAGTAAAGTTTACTTATTTGCATGCATAAGTTCGAGAGTACTAATAAATCCAAAAGAATACACTTTAACCCCTAACACAAGTGAGAAAAATGTATCCCCCCATATTTATAACGGTTAACACAAAAAAAGTGGTAAAATTATTTAGAAATGCATAAATATTCAAAATCAATTTTATTTTATTTGTGTTAATATGAAATTCCAAAATAAAGTACATCAGGTGCTATGGGTGTGAACATTTTTTCGCAGAGCTTGAAAGTTTAATTCTTAACATTTAAATTAATTAGTCATGACTGTTACATTGCGCTATAGAAATAAATTTTCTTTCGATAATAGTCTTTGAAGAAATGAAAAAGGTTTCTTAATTTGAAATTTTATTTAAATATTATAAAAAGAATTAATTTGTGCAGGGCAGGTTTAATTGTGACCTCTACGCCCCCTCCCCCCGAAAATATACAAAGCTCTATGATCATTCTACTGTAAATAGCTCTCTGATACCTTAATCGTTTTTCTTCTCATATTAATTGGTTCTTCTGTCTCAAAAGTTTGTCGACATATGCACTAGAATAACAAATAAAATGTTATTAAAAACAATTTTGTCGTTATTTAAGGTATTTTGTAATAAAATATATTGATTATATAATTAAAATGAAAATAATGAAAGGACCCCAATTGATCCCATGAGAAAAAATTTTCCAGCAATTTTTTTTCTTTCAACATTAGCATGAAATTCTTTTAAGTAAAAAGAACAATAATGACGTAAAATTAATGGATTTTTCCAATTCAAAAATTAAGTCTTTTTTTTGTTCGTAAAATTAAAAGAAATACAATTATTTCCTTTAAGTAAACTTTTATATCTTAAGAAACATACTTTAAAAACTCCATTGGGAATTAAAATCGAATGAGGTCTTTATAAGAACCGTTTATGATACAGTTTTATTAATCATCTTTATTTCGATTAGTTGAATCATTTACGTAAATAGTTGCTGCTAAAATATTATATTTTTGTTACAGTTCCATTGTGTATCCTTTCTCAATATCATTTCGTTGTCCATTAGTGCCATTAATTATTTCGTTTCTGAGTTACCAGATAACGGATTGTTATCACTTTTAATATCGAGCATTCCAAAAAAAAAGATTTTTTTAATTAGGATTTTCTATTTTCTTCTTCCTTTTCAACTCCATTTTTTCCAGCACACAATTTTCCATTTATTTGTCGTTAATTATAAATAGATATAATAGATAATCAGAACATTCTGAACGTTATCCTGTAATGAAAAAAAAGAACTATTTCCAGAGAGAAAAAAAATCGTTTTCAGAACGCGGGAAAAAAGAATTTTTTAAAAAAAATAGAAAAAAAGAATCAACAACCTTAAGCAGAAGCCTTAATGCCTTGAAAATTATAATGGGAGATTAAAGTAAAAAGCTCATTTTTAAGTTCCCCTCCAAATGAATAAAAAGTAGAAAAAACTGTGGAAGAATTCGTGCATATCACATATTTTCGTTCCAAATGTGCTTTTTGCAGCTTATTCTAAGAATAATTAGAACCGTACAGTGCGATAGCCTCATCATTCATTTGTGACGGGGGTTAGTAAGGAGGAGGGGCGAAGATGGAGGGGAGGGACGAAAAACTTAATGGAAGGCAACTACTCTCAACCCAAGTCCCCCTGTTTAGCAATTGAAATGTTATTTTTTTCACTTCAACCTCCCTTCATTGCAGATAAAATGATAGATTAAATCTCCTAATATGAAAATCGATAAAATTGTTCCAGGAGTGATTCTTGGCGGAGCGTTACAACGTCTTTTTATATCGCTTAATTGAGACAGTTGGAGATTATGACGTCTTCTGAAGTAGGGAGAGGTTTATATTTGAATATCATTTTCTATATGAAAGTGAGATTGGAGGAAAAAGGAAAACAAATTAGGAAAGGCATGAATGTTGTGTAATCAATTCAAATGCAAGATTATGTGGGACACAGCTCTAAGTGAAAATGAATGTTTCATTCATTCTTTTTTTAACGCTTTTCGGTGTGGCTGTGATCTAGCCTTTCATTTAAAATTACTTTTTAAAAATTTTCACTTTAAATGTTTGTTATTTTTCATAAAGAATAATTGGAATATAATACTATGTTGAAACTAATATTACGTAGTATTATTTTTTATAATAATAATAATAAGTATTATTATTATTATTACTATTATTACATATAATATATTTGGTAAGAATTGAGAAAGGATTTTTTTTTATTTTTCAATGGAATTAGTTATATAACAATAAGTGATTTTGCTCGATAACTGGATGGAAAAACTTCTAAGGAAAAATACTATTTTAAAATTAAAGGTGCTTGTGAAAAAAATATTTATTCTTCCGATTCCATGTTAAAAACAAAAGCTTAAATATTAAATTATATATAGAAAGCAAATGGCGCTTCTGTATTCCTTTTGAATGATATATATATATATATATTGGACTATTTTGTATCTACATTTGTTGTGTCTGGTGAATTCCGATTTCTTCCTGCTTTAGCACTGTAGATTTTAGTACTTCTTCACTTTTATTTTATATATATATATATATGGGCTTATTCTCTAAAAACAAGAGATAACATCCAACAATCATATAGACAGAATGAAAATCACACAATGAAGAACATATGAGTAACCGGGATTAAAAATTATAAAATGGATGCTGCAGTGTTATAAACATTGCTGACTTAGGACAGCTAATATATAAAATAATTTATATAAAAGTGGGGTTGAACATGTTTTTTGGCCAGCCAACCTTCCCCCTTTATGTAAATAACACTGAGCAAAAACCAATAGAAAATAATGGATAGGAATATCTAAATCCATTACAAGATAGAGGTAACTTACCTAAAATTGCACTTACAAATGCAAAGCCGCGCTAAATCTGAGTGCAATAAATAAGTTATTGCCAGATTCTGGACCCTAATGCATATTTAAATCATGTGAAGGGCTGAAATGTATCACTTAACAAAAGTATAAGAAGAATGGAAATAAAATTAATAAGAGTTGCAAATTATAGCATAACTTTAATAACACTAGAGTAAATATGAATGAAATAATAATAAGTAATTTTATCTAATATTAGATTATAGAGATAACTATAACTATGAAATATTTAAGTTAATAGTAATAAACTATTATCAATCTCAGAATTTTTAATCCTAACTATTTTGAATAGCTTTATTCATATAACTATTAATAAAATTAATTGGGTATTTCTGATTTAAGCAATATTTATTAAAATGTTTATAGTTATTTATTATATATATATATATATATATATATATATTTGTGAAAAAATAAACTAAAAGTTGATCATAAGGCAGGAATGTTTTAACATTTTCCATGAAAAACCAGGAACGAATCAAAAAACAGGTGTTATCATTTAAACAATGGTTAATAGAACAAAATGAATTATCATTTATCGTGTTGAAACTCACTACGTTTGTTGTTTTCTCTGCATTGATACACTGCTTGTGGAAAGTTTAGTTTTACAGAGAAAGTGCGCCTCTTAGCATGAACTTGAAAAAAGATTTCGGCAACCTTAGAAGATGCGCTTGGTTACCAAATTGGCCCATTTAACGCCTTCCTATCGACGCATTTTACAAAAATTGGAATTTTCGTCTGCTCCCGTCACTCACGCATATTTGCAATAATATTGTTTTAAAAAACTACCAATTGACCTAAAAATAGAACAAAACAATTAAAATATAAAATTTTATTAAATATTATAGAACGAAAAAAAGAAAAAGTCTAGACAAAAGTGTAATTTTGTGTGTAACCCATACATCTTTTAAACCAAACATTTTTAATAAATTATTTTATCGAATAGATCAATGAATTATACAAATTTAATTATAAAAAATTGAATGTTTAATAACAGCAATAGAACCATACTCGATTACAAGAATTTAAATCAGTTTCCGTAGAAAATTTAATTCTGCAACATAATACCTTAATCTTTCTCTCTCATTTTAGCTTTAATGTCAATTCGATTATAACTTTTACTTTAAGTTTACAATTCTTATAATATTAGAGTACAAAAATATTAAACTTATAGAAAGATGGACAATTTTTTATTTTAATATAAATTTGATCGAAGAATACACAATTTTATTTCTACGCTTTACTTTGAAAGAAAATGTTACTTAAATCCAAAAACTGAGTGACATATTCCATCCATGAGTTAAAAATAAATTACAATTGAGCTTTAAAAGAAACAAATCTCTTTTTAAGTGTCGTTATGGTAGCCTAGAGGTCAAGGTAACAAACTGGTGGCAGGTGTGTTATGAGTTCAACCCTTGTGCCGCTGAAGACTCGCCGTGCAGAGGCGGTCGATATACGTTAAATAAGTCGAGGCTCAAACGTCCTCCCGTTGATATGGTAAGGAAGTTAGGCGAGAGGATGGCGTCTTCGTCACTTGATCAGGATTCAAAATTACGAGGTCCGTTGCTAATAGACTTCGTGCAGCTTTATAGTGTGGCCGCGGTAGCCGAGTGGTCAAGGTATCGGATCGCGGATGACCTTGTCATGAGTTCGAGCCCAGTACCACTAAAGACCCACCGTGTAGGGAAGCTATGCATGTTAAATCTGTCGAGAGCTCAAATGTCCTCCCGTTGGGGTGGGTGGTAGTTAGGAGAGGGGGATGCAAACTCAGGTGTTATCCATGTCACTTGACTATGGTTCAAAATTACGTGGTCTGTCGCCAAAAGCCCTCGTGTAGCTAAACAGTGTGATGTTAATATTCAATCACTCACGCAACTTTATAGTGCGACTCAACTATAACTCTACCCTTATACGTTTGTCGTTTTTTAATTTATCAATCAAAAACTTAGTTTCTTCAAAAAGTAGAAGTTAATGCATCAGATTTCTTTAAAACTTCTCTCATAAATTACTGTGATCTTTTTACCTGTCTCAAAGTACAATTTTTTTTTTATTGTTTTGTTTGTTTGTAATAAATCCAGACATTTGGGCACTTTTGGAATACTTAAACAAGCAGTATAAAAGTTATTTTTATGATATTTTTCCACTTAATTGCAGCGGAAATTAAATTTTGTCCCAAGCGTAATGAATAATTGTACGATTTTTCAAAACTAAGAATAATCGATTGATATTTTTTTGAGTTTCTATAAAAAGCTTTATAAAATGCTGCAGGGAAAGCAATAAAATTTTCCAGAAAAATTTTGAATTCAAAATTAATTATACCCGTGTGTCTTGTGTTCCTGCTTCAAGTATTTGTGAATCAAAGATATAATACATGATTTTTGCACTTTTAATGTGTATTATTTTAAAAAATTAAAACCACATACTAAAATTGTATATGTATAACAACATTTTCAAGAGAAGCGAGAGAAACAAATACTTACTATAACCAGAAAAAACCTCAGAATAATCTGACTCGTTAATTTTTTTAATTACTATATTGTGATTACTGATTCAGTAAAAGTATTTAACATTTTGATTACTAAAAAAGAATAAAAAATGCTTTAAAAGGCAAAAATTCTCCTGTATTGGTTACTCAATTTTTTTTTTCAATTCCTACGATTAGTTCACTATCTCCTGTATATATATATATATATATATATATATATATATATATATATATATATATATATATATAATCTTCAAATTTTCAATCGTTAATAAAATTCTTTCTTTTCATCCATGCGAGTTTAAATATATTTTCTGAAACTTTTGTAGTGTATGACACTTGATGTTAATATAGTTTTTCAAATATTAATTCATTAATTAAGTTTAATTAATTAATAAAAAGGAAGAAAGAAAACTAATAGTCCAATGGCATATATTAAAACGAAAATCGCTCGTTGTGTCCCTGTTGCGCAATGGATACAAGTTGGTCTTCTAATCCAAAGGTCGTGGGTTCGAATCCCACCTGGGATGTTCTAATTACTGAGATCGTGAATTCTTTTTTACACTTCTATTTTATTAGACTAATTAAATTAATAAATGAATAATTAGTAGCAAACAAAATAGTCCAAAACCCTATGTATAAAGGAAAATTAGAAAATTGCTAGAAAAATGGCTTTCTATTTTGTCACTTAATATTTTGAATCTGTCATATATAAACATACTTATATTAGTTGTAACTATTTAATAAAAAAGTAACTAAAATAAATTTTTCTTTTCTGATCTAAGTAGGAATCAACTTAATTTTTTTAAGTCACTTGTTATTATACGGGTTATTCATAACTCCCCCTCAAGGTTTCGGCGCGCTGTAGTAAAAAAATTAGGACGTATAAAACAATAAAGAACATATGATACAATACAGATGAAAATCAACTTTTATTTACATATTTAACAGGTGTTCTGTATGTGAACCCTTGGTTAACCGACATACATCAATACTGTTACGTAGATCCGAGGGTTCGGGGATTTTATGCAAAACAATCACAAAGAAAATAAACAGTACTTTAAGAGCGATGCGAATTTATTATCAAAAATCCAACCTTTAAATACAGGATTCAGGGAGCATATTCACAGAGTAAATATCCAAAGGTCTTCACACCTTCAACAGCAATCAAAAAACAATAACAGTGTTTAAAATACACGTAAGTAAAGATTATTCACAAGCCAGCCGAGCCAATCAAAACAATCCTCACTACTCGCTGGTTTAATCCAGACTCCTCGCCGTCCCGACGGGCCTCTCATTTATAGGCGCGACAGAAACTTCCAGAAATATAACAGCTCGTGTCATTAAACGTGACACTAGTGGAGAGATCTACTACTTTCTAGAAGATTCCCGAGGGTTCCGAACTCGCCAACATGGTCACCAACGACGCCAAAATGGTCGCTAATGACGCCAAATTGGTCGCCAACTTGGTCGCCAAAAATAATGCCAACTTGGCTCTACCGCCAAGATTTCGCCAAGTTCTCATTGGATCGCCATTATAACGTAAGGGGCGGCATTGCTTGTGAATGGTACAATTTTAACACGAAATAAACATAACATAGAGTAATATAAATGCATTAAACACTCAAATATACAAATTATTTACACAAAATTCGTAACAATACGATAGTCCACTTCTTACCGCTGTCTACTGAACATGGTACTATCGACGTTATTGAGAGCATGTGTTATCCTTTCCTTGTTATCCGAAAACTTGGTGTTTTACATAAGATTCAAGTTTTCATATCCCATTTGTCACGTGATGTAAAACTGCATGAAACGGGTTAATACATACTATCAATAACGTTGATAGTACCATTTTGACTGGATTGATGCAGGAACAAGACTATCGCTTTGATGGATGCCGACTTAAGGTTTAAGGTTGATGTGATAACCAAGGTTCACATATATAAAGCATCTGTAAAATATTTAAACAAAACTTGAATTTTGTTCTGTATTCTATATTGTACGTTCTTTTTTGCTGTATTAGTTATTTTACTACAGCTTCCCGAAAGATGTAATTATAAATAACCCTGTATTTTTTTTTTATTTCGTATTTGTAAAATACGAACAATTATGAGAGAAAATATTACTATTCTGGCATGGCAGATACTTAAAACAATTAAAAATTACTTTAGATAGCATAAATGCTTAGTTCAAAACTTTCAGTTTTTTTGGTTTTTTTAAATACTCAATACCTCAGTCTTTACCAGCATTAAAACATATTAAAGCATTAACCAAGGTTTATTTATAAGTAACAAAATGTTAAAATTAGAAATGTAGCCATAATTGTGTGGGGCCATTTCAGACAATTACTTTTGATAATTTTATTGAACAATGAACATCAATTATTATTTCCCAACTTTTTTCTTAATACTTTAATATTTAAATACGTAAAGAAACGTTTTTAAAAACTATTAACTACGTGTTAACGCATTTCAGTTTGTGATATGAACCGGGTAGCCAAATTATATACTTATAGCAATATGTTAAATATATAAGTGTAGCAATATGTATATTCAACGAAAGGCCGGATTACTGAAAATCAGCAACAAATATAAAAAAAAGTTTAGCAAAAAATTTAAATTCAAGAAACACCTATACAGTGCTTACAATTTCCTTTCGCTAAACACCATTGTACAAGTTCCCATTCAGTTATCCAAATTGGGATTAATTATTTAGCGGGCATTATAATTGTTATCCTTGTAGGGAATCGCAGTTACTCGCCTGTTCTCTCGTTATCCGTTGGTTGATTAAACCCGCTTATTTCAAACGCTACAATTGTAGTTGGGGTAAGCATGATGACAAGACTGGAAACGCGTTTTACAATTAGACTACGTAAGAGTGGTAATGGCAATCCATCAAAACCCAAAAAACGGGAGTGCTGTGGTAAGCCCCAAAATGCTCAAATATTAAATTAGCAAGAGAAACGCAATTGCTTTACGTTTTGTTGGAAACAAAAGATTGATTTGTTTTTTCCCGATTGTGCGTTTTAAAAAAGGGATGTTTGTTAATGAGCTATAATATACCGGTTTTGGTTTGTTCAGGATGGGAATTTACTATTTTGCAGAGCTTATTATATCAGTTCTGTGCTGTTTGTGAGTATTCGGATGTGTTTTTGCTTCATTGTTATGTATTACTGTAAATCACAAAGTAAGATGTTCTGTATCTTTAAGATGTAGTATAAAAAAATCAAAATAATTAGGCAGTTGTATCTATGTGTCTAAGTACTTAAATTTTTAAGGTATCCGAACCTCGATTTTAAAAAAGCGCATAAATGAATAATTTCCATGATATTTAGTGTCACTTAGATTATAATACATGTATATAATTGTTTTAATGACATTATGACAAAAACAATTTATTTAAATACAATATATATTTTGGCAAAAAATTAACTTAGAATAACCTTTTGTCAAAACGTTCTCGTTTTATAAAAAATACTTCTATAATAATAATATTTTGCTTATATAAAATATATAAAGTTACCACCAATTGAAATAATTATCGGCGTTTTTTTCTTAAAACTAATCCCTCTGTTGTAGTAAAATATGGATAAATCCACTTCTAAGTTATATATTTCGAAAATTCTAGCTCAGCCTCTGTACAGAGGTCTGAATTATATACAGGCAACATATTATTTTAATAGAAGCATTTTTCATAAAAGGAGAACATTTTGTAAATGGGTTGTTCTATGTTAATTTTTTGTCAAAATATTGTACTTAAATGATTTTTTTATTGTAATAATATTCTTAAAACAATTTTATATAAGTTTTATAATCTAAGTGACACTAAATATCATAAATATTAACCATTTATACGCTTTTGCAAAATCACGGTTCCGAACGTAATCGGATACCTTAAACTGGTTAATAAATAGTTTAATTGCAAGACGGAAACCTATAAATTGTCTCAAATACAATAGTTTATAAATCAAAAAGAATGAAACAATATCCTTATCTTCTACCATCTTGCGTTTAAATTTACGCTAAGCTCCATTAACCTGTAATTTATTGAAAACAAAAGTTGTATCTGCATTGTTCGAGATAAATTAGTATTTCAGGCGCCCCAGGAGATTTAATGAAATTTTGAAAAGATGGCACATGCTGTATAAACTTGAGTTTGGGGAATCCAATTAGGTCTCAGGACCGGTAAGGTTATTACTTGGCCTAGTTGCATAAACTTTACAGATTCTAAACTGTAGAAATCAAATTTTTTTTTGCCAGTTTATTTCTAATCTTTTATATATTCTCTACAATAAAACATATGTTAAAAATAACACTGTTCAAATCTGAATGAAACTGTGATGGGTCATTATCGCGCCTTCTAACTAATCCTCTTGGGAATCTTTGGGGCCAGAAGGGCATTTCAATCCAACCTTCTCAAGAAGAAAACGCGATATGCAGATTAGTTAATAGATATATAAGGGGAGTTTTTTAGCGTTGGCGAAAAGAGTCATAAAAGGGGCCATATGGGGAGTAAATATAGAAGTCTTTTTGGAAGGTGGTAAAATCGGGGGTAATATATATATAGAAGATTGATATTAAAAGAAAAGAGAGAGAATACAAGAGGAAGCATAAAAGATTGGGTGCTGATCGCCGTGTGATGTCAGGGAAGAGATTATTTATTAAAGTGTAGTCATTTGAACGGGCCCCAACTTGTTTAAAAGGGAAACTACCAAAATTGGGGTTTTGGGTTTAAATTTCCCCAAAAAAGTGAGTAGGCTTTCAGGCGCTATTTTTTAAATTAGAATTGATTAAAAATTTCGTAGTATTCCCCCGACACTTACCTCTAGTAAAACTTGTGTTTCATTGATTAATACATATTTAGACTATAATAAATTAGATTTATTATGGAGAGTTCGAGTGGTCGATCATTTATTCCTACAAATCTAGGTCGCGTGGATGAAGAGATGATACCCCAGAGCAGGGGGTATCATAAAACTTAAAAATATTTTAATACAAATATTAATTTTGCTGTTAAATAACAAAACATCGACAGTCAAACTATCTACTTATGTGTATGTATCAAAAGAATGCAAGTACATTCAAAATAAAAGGCAAGGAAATAATAAACGTACTGAAAACAAATATCTTAGTTTAATGTGATTGCTGATGTTCTTTGTTGTTGATTAAAATGTCAAAATTCTCAACTTGGTAAAATTGGAAAAAGGTGTAAATTTGCCGGTCCTGGCACCAGTCCATGAACTGATAAATATTTTTTTGAGGGCCCGGGCCCACAAACCCCACGCCCCCGAAAAAATTTTAAATAACATAACCAAAAAAACCAAAATTTCATTTTTTTTTTACGAATGTTGAACGCGATTCTTATAAGCTGTTTTTTGATTTATTTCTTTTACGATCGAAATCACAATTTTAGCTCTTTTTAAAATCTTTCTTTTCTCAATTTTCGTTTCTTAATTCCTTAAGCCAGAAGGAATTAAACGACAAAGACTATTCATGCTTGTACAGGAGGCTTTGTTAAGTTGGAAAATAAAAATAAAAGGTTAAAATGAAAATAAAAAAAAAAAAAGAAAAAAAAGAAAATATTTGAGTGAAATAATTCCTGAACTCTAAAATACTTCAATAATAAATGTCTGAAATTACTCAATTATAAATGTTAAATGGTTTATAAACAGGTGTCTTTTTATAAACCATTAAACAACGCTCTTGTTCATTTTCTTAAGCATAAAGGTAGCACCTTGAAAATTAAATTATTTCCAAATCAATATCCCGAGAAAGAAAGATTTCAAACATTTAACTTCCTGTTCTTATATTTACTCTGATAAAAGTAGCATTCTAATTCTAAATTTTTTATCATAACTATTTTTGATATGTTTTCTCCATATTTTCCTATAAATAAAATAAATTCATTTCTTTCTTGTGCTTGAATTTTTTTACGATGTGTAATATTGGAAAACATGTACAATACATGTGTAATATTTAATTGATTTCGTTAAAAAGTTGCATAAATAACAAATTATTACAATTTTCTTCTACGGTTAAAATATTTTGTTTATCGACTAGTTTATAGTGTATAAAGAGGAAATATATACGTTTTTGTTATTTTACAGTAATAAGAACATATTACAGCTTTAAAAAAATACAGGCGATCAAATCGATAACTTCAACCTATATAGTTTTTCATAAAATCTGTTGGAATATGTGAAACAAAATATAGTAAAATGGATAAAACTATTTTTTCAAGCGGTCAGAAGAAGACAAACATTAGCATTAAAATTTTTTTTCACAAGTTTAAGGGGGGGAAATATATAAGGCTTATCAATGACAGCAAACTATTTATCAGCATTCCTTTTTCTTAAACATTTCCAATCACATATATCCGTGCTTTAGCTTAAAAATATTTCGAAATTTTCTAAAATTTAAAGTTTCAATTGAATTTTAACCGAAATCATTCTTATTTCTTATTTAATTAAGTTGTAAAAAACATGCATGTCTTATAATTTTGAAATTTAATAGAAAAAAGGAAAATTTTTAAAATTTGTCATTACAAAAAATGAAAATTTGGGATTTAAAATTTGAGATCCCGGGATCATGCCCTAATTTGGGTTTTTTCCTGTTTTAAAATTTTGGTTCCCTTTTTTTTTGGAAGGCTCCTTAACTTTTTTCCATTTTTTGTTTTTGGGTTTTTTGGGAGGCAGAATTTTAAAAAACCCCCACATCATGGATAGCGCTCAAACAGGGGCTTTAACCCTGGAGATGGTATTTTCAATACTTTGTAAATCAACATATTCTTCTCTAATTAATTTATTGTATTGCACAAATGTAAAATCAACTACCTGGAAATTCTCCAAAAGTAATGTGTTTTTGTGTGGAATATTTAACATTATAAAAAAATCAATTTCAGTTAATAGTTTAAGCGCAATGCTAGATGATTAAATTATGTTTGAAATGAATGTGATGACCATGTCAATAATAGTCAAAATATAGAATATGAATATAAACAAAGCACGTAAGATCTATGTTTTTATATTCCAATAATATATACAGGAATATTTATAAGCTTTGATAAAAATAAAAACAACATATTCAAATATGAAATATATAAATAAAAACATTATGTATATATTTCTTTTTTGGCACATTAAAGCATAAAATACATTAAAAACATTTGGAGAAAAACATACTGAAGATGTGCATGATCATGGCCACTTTTGCTACAACAATAATTATTTGAAGAGATTAGTTATAAAAAAGGGTAGTCCAAATTTTTCCTTTGCCCCGCGGTTTTTTTGGGATCTTTTAAAAACTATTCTGCTAAAAAAAACATAAATTTAAAATAGTAACACGCTTTGATCAAATGCGTTTTTACTTCACTTAGCTTAGTTCCAAACATGTTCTGTTTTATTTTTACTAATTATAATTATGGAAGTATTTATGAAAAAAAAAGCAAACAATTTTATTCAAAAAATATAATTAATAATTTTACATAAATAATTTAAGAATTATATAAAATTAATATTCAAAACAATTTTTTTTCCGTTTTTCTTTTTTTTTTTAGGAATCAATTAAATAACTACTGTGAGAGTACGCACACAAACATATATCATATTATTCATTCTAATTGATTAATAATTGCATTAAAAAAATCTTTTTTATAAGAATCTTGCCACACCAAGAATTCGGATGTTGCTAACTTTGTTTACGTAATAAATCGCATTGTTGAGTCTATGTAATATAATTATTATAATTTTCTTAAGATAACTATTAATTTTGTACTTTGCATTTTTTAAATATTTTTAATGAATTATTTACATGCGTATTTTTGCATTTAGATTCATAAACAATCAGATGATTTTGAATTAATTCATTCATTCAAACCATGAAGATTTAGAATCAATTCTTGACAAATTTTTGAAATTTTGATAAGTATACATTATTCTTTAAAGAAAAGCTTTTAATACTTTTTTTTCTAATACTGCCTTTTTACAATAGCACTTAAAATTCTCAGAATTTGTATTCGTTTTTGTTTTACTTTTATACTAGAACACTAGAACGCCCATCGGTGTTGATTGGACATCGGATACTGTTTAGTTTGTTCTTCTTTCCTTTTACAGGATTTTTTTTGAAAAACTTTCATGACTAATAATCATTTATCATGTTGATTGCACAGAAAAAGTTTTGTGGTTCAGGATTTATTAGGAGAGAATTTACAATTAAATATACCTAGAACGTCCATTGGGGTCGTTTCGACACCTGGGCAATTTATCATTATAAACAACTGTCGTTCAGCAAAATATAGTTCACTAAGTAGATATCGTTAGTAAAACAATCTTCCGGAAGTAATATCACACGTTTATATGACCTTGAATGCAGTGCTATTGGGTTCACAGCGGAAATGAATAAGTTATTTGAAAAATCAGGTAAATACTGAATTAAAAGGAATTATAAATCCGCTAAAACTCAAAAAGTGCGAAATTAGAGTGTAATGAAAATGCAACTAAAACATTGTGTGTCTCTTGGATGAAAATAATGTGTGGAAAATGTAGAGGAAAAATTGAACATCTCTGTATTTATTGCAAATGAGGTATGTACAAAACATTATGCATAAAAACGATAAATAATGATTAAAAAACTCACACTCTCACAAAATTTTGATTTTGCTTACTCTACTAATATGTATGATTAATTTATTGTATTGCTTCATTATACGAGATTAAGTCATTTGGTTTGTTAAAGTTATGTGTAATATAAAAGTTCACAACATGTGATAATTACATGAAATAATATTAAAAAATAAATGTCTTAAAACTAAACCCTACTTAACAGTAGTCCAGCAATTTTTTAGTTATCACAATTATTTTATATCGCGGTACAACAGACATTTAAGGGTAATCGAAATCCCGGACGTTCTACTGCTAAAGCAGAGTGAAAAAAGTCCCCAAACTTGTGTAATCATGACTAGAAGTAAGAAATAAATTGAAAAATTTATTTTAAATTAGATTTATGTATACTTTTAGTACATTTGTGCATAAATGCTAATTTGCGCTGATTTGTGCGTCAGTTTGCTTCTTGCAAGTAATATATATGTAAATGAAGTTATAAACCTTTATGCATTTGAGCAGGAAATTAACACGGCAGTGGTACACTATATTTTCGAGCAATTTAAATTACTTGGAAATCTTATGTAAGATATTTGTAAAAGATTATATCAAATATTATTGCTATTAACTTTTGAAGTCTAGAAATTTTTTATAAATTATTCACGTTTTTTAAGAACAAATTTCATCATGTTACGCAAAAGTTTAAATTTTTTTTTCATTTTTTTTTTGTATTTATTTATATTTTGTAATATTCTTTCAACATACCATTTATACTGCAATTTTATCTAGACCATGTTTATAACACCATTAGTTTTAATCTTCTTTCTGCACTTAATCCAATCAAAATGTTTTGCAAAAAGGAGCTTTAAAAAAATAATGTTGAAAAGATGATTTAACTCGAATAAATACGTTTTGTTACAAAATATGAAATTGATCCTAGTGCTTAATAAGGCGCATCTGTTTTAAAATCATTGAAGGATAAGAAACAGTTTTATTATTAAAAAATATGCTTGTAAATTAAATTGCTTGAAAACTTTTTTTTCTGAAAAAAATAATATTTTCTTAGATTTTGGTGCATTATATTATTATTCAAATATTTTACTCTGTTATACTCTAAGATAAAGCATATTGTAAAAAATTCGTATACGAGCTGGATGGCGTAGTTGGTTTGGCGCTAGCCTCATACGGCCAAGTTTACGGATTCGACCCCGGTTCAAGTCATTGGATTTTCATGATCGGAAAATCGATAGCGTCCATGTCGTATGATTAAACGGCATGTTAAAGATCCCTATAGTGCCTGTTTAACTTCGATGTGTTCTCGGCAAAATAATGCTTTAATTTTTTAATGAAAATCATTATATAATATATTTTACGTCGAAAATGTTTTAAAATTTGAATATCTTACTCTGTTTTAAATGAAATTAAAGGTTTCTCTTTCAAATTCATCAATATATAAAAAATGAAAACCTATCACCTTATGCTTTTTTTAATGAGTGTAGTGTTTCCTGCCTTCACCAGGAGGCGCACTGTGCTTCTCTCTAGTAAGAATGTGTTCTTTTGTGTAGAATAGATTAATTCTCGAAACCGGCGCGTTAGGTGGGTGGCCATTTTGAAATATTACCCGCGTGGGTCCTTTCATTTTAAAAATTTTCATGTTCATAGTAAATAAATGTGCTGTCCTGAAGAATATGTCTGTTGGTGAAACTACAACAACATTACATCTTACAACTTAATTACATAACAACTTACATCGTATCACAATGAGTTTTTCATAAACAATCTTATTATATCTTTAAAATAAGTGTTTTTAAAATTATTTTACAGTACTGAAAAGTTCTATTTCTCTTCCTAAGTAAGGTGTTTGTTTCCACAACTTTATACTTGCATTTTCTTATACCTGTACAGAAATGAACCCTTCCTAACAGTATAATCGAAATTAAAAGCTTTTCTTGTAGATTTTGAAAATTTCCGGTCTCAGGGAAATCGTACAATGTACTTATTAACTTAAATCTTGGGCATTTCTTATGCCATTTTTAAATGTAAATATGTTATTGCATAGGAAAAAGCTTAATTTTTTTTAAAAAAACAAATCTTGACTGAAAATTAGTTTAACTTTTTATTTATTTGTTACTTGCGCAAAGCACAAAAACATTTTCTTTAAAACATCCTGCTTATTTTGATAGTTGAAAATATTTTACAGAATTCAAATTTTCTTAAATTTCTTTTACACGTGATTTTTTTGAAAATAAATTTTTAAGAAATTTGCTTATATTTTGAAGACAAATAGGCCATTTTTTAAATTTAAAAATCGTTCTATTTAACAATTCCGGGAGATTAAGAATTCCACTTTCATTATTTTTTAAAAATACCATAATAAAAAATACAGTAGAATCCCGAAAATTAATTATTTATAATGCCATCATAAATAATACAGTAACATTCCGAAAACACGGCGTATGTAGATCAAAGTGTGGACGATTTTGTGAAAATGGCGGGTTATGGAGAAAGAGATTAAAAAAGAATAAGTGCGAGTGTTTTCTCAGAAAATGTTGTACTCTACATTTGTATGTATTGTTTGATGGAGGAACATAAAATAAACTGCCCAATACCATGATTTTGCAAAGCGCACATAAATGGATAATTTTCATGATATTTATTAAAGGCGGTTGGAATGAAACACTCTAAATCGTTTGATTTCCCCCAAAAGAGAAGCTCGCTTTAAAGGCACAAGGTTCTATTATACAAAGCCATTATTCCCCCCACATGTTTGCTTCTCCCATCTGGGCAGGGGCGGGGTTACTCACCGAAAAATTTTCACACTTTTAAAAAATTCAACTGCGTAGGCAGCAAACGCGGTTTGTCAGGGAAGTCTTGCATAAAAATTTAAAGTTCCGTCGCTTTTGATTTTATCAAAAAAAAATCAAAAATTTCTTCAACCGGTTACCACAGATTTCAAATGAATCTATCAGGGGAAACGGGTTACGCAATTCTATTCCCGCTCTTTAAGACACCTAGAGCAGTTCTTAATCACTCGTATCAACCTTCCCCGCTTTGAAAGGATAGAATGTCTTGATCGAAAAAAATATAAACCCTTTTTGTTACACTAGTTGTCTTCTTTTTCAAGACTTCACTCCCTTTAAATTTTTCCCTCCCCGCGCCATGCAAGTTTTTTATCGCGTTTGTGTGGGAACTTCACCCCCCATGATCTTATTTCAAACTCCTCAAACTTTTCTTACTTTTTTTTTCCCAAATGGTTATTTAAAACTTCCTTTTTAATAACCGCACGGGTTATCTTAGAGGTAACGTGAACGGACTTAAAATATTATTCTCTTAATTATTGTTATTAAAAATATATCCCTTCTCTCCTCGTTCCGTCAAGATGCGGCAGACGGTTGAAAGACGGCTTTGCTGTCATAGAGATGTGACGTCATGTTCTCTTCGTTTTCCTATGAAAGCGAAACAGAAACTAAATCAACTGGGAGAGTGGTTTCCACCCACCCCTCCACCAGCGTTATTGCGCTGCATTTAATGTGGACTGCTTTTTATTTTTATATGTAACTTCAACAAATTGTTCTCTGTTCAATTTATTATGATGAGTGGATAATAGAGCTATCTCTAAGGTTCCACGTAAATGTATAACCGTTACCGTTACCGATGATATTTAATGTCTCTTAGATTAGAATACATGTATACAATTGTTTTAAAGACATTTTGATAAATGTCCTTAAAACATTAATAAAAAAATTATTTAAATACAATATTTTGGCAAAAAATTAACTTAGAATAATATTTTTTTTTCCAAATGTTCTCCTTTTGTGAAAAATGCTTCTATTATAATAATATTTTGCCTGTATATAGCTCAGACCTCTGTACAGAGCCATTAACAGCATTTAATGTACTGGTAAAGGGAAACGTATAAATACGACGGCAGCAGTTAAGGGGTTAAAAATACCTAAATGATGAGTATTATTCTAATGTGTATTAAAAGAGATTCTTTCCTCAGAATTCTAAATATGTATCATATCATGATGATAAGTATTGGAATTAAAAAAATCGTAAAACATTTTATGAACTCTAGAAATTGAGTCACAATAAACACATTTCTAAAAAATATACAAATGGATATAAATAAATTATACTTGTTAAGATAAAACAAATCAAAAATTTAAATAACTGAATAAGAACGAATATTTTATTAGTTTATGTAAAATTCTTTAATGAAAAAGAATAGTAATAAGTCATTGAATCACACAAATATTACTATAGGTGGAATAATTATGAATGATGTAATTTTTAATTGAAATGTAAAACCTAAGTATAACGACTTAATGTTAGTTTTAATTAGAAATATATAATTACAATTTAAGTATTTAAATTAATACATAATTATAGCTAAAGCTTTAAATTAATATAAAATTATAAACAGTACAATTTAGATTTTGTGCTTAAATCATTTTTAATTAATTATGCGAAAATTAACATAATATAACTTACAAAAAAAAACATTTCATCATTAATATTAAATGTACATTAAAATTGGAAAATTTAAACATGTAGATTTCAAAAATAAAAGTGGTGTATGTGGTAAAAATACATAATCTGTAAAATTAAACATGTTTTCAATATTTTTTTCTTAAATAAGGTTTTTAAAAAAATGATATTAAAAGCCTTATATATAATCATGCAAGTTATAAAATCAAAATAAAGCTTAAAATATTTTTCGTAAATTTATCGCATGAAAAAAAAAAGTTTGTTCTTTTAAATTGTTGTTCATCCAATAAAAAAAGCCACGTACGTGAGTGAAACACATAAACTTATCTCAAACACTTTGATTTATACTTCGTTTTTACGACATTCTTTTAATTGCTTTTTTTTTATTATTTTCCAGTCTTTTTTTATTTTACGAAACCTACTTTGCTTCAAAAAAAACTTCGTAAAAAAGAAATATTTTATTTCTTTTCTAGAAATAACCTTCCCTATAAGGGATCAAAAATTTATAACCTGTTTTTTAAATGTATGTTTTTTAAAGGTTATATTTTTTGTACCATTGGGGTCATTTTAAAGAAAAAATATAAATTCGTAAACCTTGTATTTATAAACCCCTACCATTAACTCATATATTATATACATAAAAATGCACTAATGGACTAAACTAGCCATTTTCCAGTCTTAAAAAAACGGCTAAATTTAAATATAAAAAATTTACGTGACGCGCTATATGAAAATCTTGCGTGCATATTATATTTGAACCGAATTCTCCATTAACTTAACGGACTTTTACATAGTTTTTAAAATATTAATTTATCCCCGAAATAGTATGTTTCATGTGAAACTGAAATTTATTTTGTGAAGGAATATGTTGCCACTAACCCATACAAAAGAGAAATAAAATTATGGTTTGTAACTCTTGATAATTATCATTCATGAGGTAAACCAATTTTTTATTTGAATTTTTGAAATATTAAACTATTGATTTAGATGAACGAAGGGTTCAATCATAAGCGGAATTATTTTGTTATTCTGTTGACTTCTGCAAAACCTCTGCTATTATGTGAAGAAATGTTTTGTTCTTTATTGATTGTGGGTTGTGGATTTCGTTGTTGAATATATGAGAATAAGAATCAGCTTGAATTCTTCGGAAATGAGTTGTAGTTAAGCAATAAATAAAATGCCACAATTCAAATTGTTGATTTAGCTAGGAAGTTAGAAATACGCATTTTTGCAACTGATTGGTGGCATTATATGAAACGAAGTGCATGGTTGCCAATTCAGCACGTACGACACATAGGAAATCATGGTTGCCAGCTTGGCGAGTTATAAGAAGAGTTGGTGACTGTTGCGGTAAAATACGTAAATACCGAAAATTTTATGTAGCTATTGAGCATTATTGTTCAGTAAATAATCAACGCAGTGTGCAATTTATTTATGCATGAGACTTTAAAAAGTTGCCGTTTTTATTTTTCAGTTTCGCCGATGCAAATCTCGCCGAGCAGGCTTTATTGTCAACCGCACAATATGCACATAAAAAAAATGTTATCATTTTTTTTTTTTTTCTCATTGGTTTGTCATCTATTTTTATTGTATAATGAAAAAGATGTTACTTATAAGAAACCACAGTGGTTCGTTTTGACAATGTAGATGTAAAAGTATACCAGAGTGAATATTCCGCTTGGCTTCGATTGTATGATTTTTGGCGACTTTATCGCATGCGTCGGTGAAACGGAAAAGTATCAAAAATTTTAATTTATATTTCATCAGTTATCTCCTCATATGTTATCGAGTGAAATGAAACATAGATTTTTTCGCTTATGTTGCATTACCCAAATAAATAAATATTTCGATTTATAAAAACAGCAGAGACTGAAATACTTACGAACTATCACAAACAAAGCCAGCCAGAAACACGGCATTTCGCATTAGATATAAATCAGAAATCATTTTTGTGACCTGCACAGTTTTTGTCGAGTCGAAAGGCTCGTCCTAATGTCACTGTGAAGACCCTTCGTTTACAGGAGCTGATTCCCGGTTAAATCTTAAAATGCTGAGAGTCTTCACGTTGGCGTGTTATAGCAGTTTTAGAGTGAGGTGCCAGTAGAGATGAAACTTTTTTTTAAAATTTAGAGCATGTATTTTTATATAATATTTGTGAATAAATGTAGTGAAAAATTTTACTTTTTGTGAGCTGTGATGAACTTAAATATTAAGATATTTTTATATGAACAATAGTATAGAAATATAAAACACTTCAAGAAAACAGATTAATTTTTTTCAATTCCTACTCTATATATTTATTTTTATATTTATCTTTCTTCTTTATCTTACTTCTTTCTTTAATTTTCAATCTTTAATAAAATACTTTCTATTTATCCAATCAAGTTCAAATAATTTTTTTAAGCTTGTATAGATGACACTTGATGTTAATACCGTTTTTTAAAAATATTAATTCATTAATTTAATTTAATTAATTACTGGTTTTCGACGCCAAATTAGATTCGTCTCCATTGTTATAATAATGTAACTGTTAAAACAATGACAAAAGTTGGCATTGAAAACCGATTTTTCAGCCAAAATAGCCAAACCGGGTGTGCATTGTTACAACAATGCAGACAAATCATGCTCTTTTTTCAATTACTACTATTAGTTCACTCTCTCTCTCTACATATATATATATAGTTTCAATTTTAAATCGTTAATAAAATACTTTCTATTCATCAGTTTAAAGTAGGAATTGACAATTTTTTTTTTATATTATTTGTTTATATTCATGCTTCAGATAAGCATTATAAAGTATTAATTACATACTTATATTTGTCTCTTTTTTATTTTAGGTAAGCTGATTTATACACTTCTCCAACTATAGAATTTTGAAATGGTTTGGTAAGAAATTTATTTCGAATTAATTGCTTGAAAAATTTTACTTCAGTAAATTAATATGAATTAAAGTTAAAGGACTTAAGAGATTGCAGTAATTTAGGAGATAGATTTCTTAAAAGGGCCGTCTGCGTGGTTCTTTTTTTCTTGTTGTAATAATGAGAAATATATAAAGGTTTATATTTATTCTTTATTATGGACATAAAAGTATTTGTAAAATATTTACTTAACATTTACAAGAAACTTGTTTTAAAAGATCTATAAATTAAAATTATCATTTTACATCAAAAGATTTCATGTATCATTTTTTACTATTTAATTGAAGTTACCATGTTCTGTAAGCGTTTTTATGGGTATTCCTTCCATTCCATGAGAAATGAGTTTAAGTGTAACTAAAATGTACTCATATTTTTAAAATTTTGAGTAACTATGAAAATAAGGCTTATATTTTTTTAAACTCATTACTGGTTTTCCCGTACGCTGTACGGGCTACCGAAATCTGGCCACAACCAGTTTGCCTATTCGCTATCCAGGCACTAATATTCTAATATTAAACATTTTTCACTGCATGCAAAGGGCGCTTTAAAAGCAAACATTTATATTTTTTTTCTGTGTGTTCCCCAATTATAAAATAAGAAAAAGCGTGAAAACTTTAAAATTGAAAAAATTAAAATAAAATAATTTTAATTTCGCACACCGTCAAGTATTATAACTTAGTTATATGCAGTTAAAAAAAAGTGACATGTTTTGGAACATTTTGGGCAATAAAATGACCGCTTAAGGTATTAAACATCCTGTAAATTTCACTGAAATTTTAAATAATTAGTCTTAAATAGGTGTTAAATTTGGAAAATGTTATCGAACAACAATCTCGTATTGATTTCGTATTCAATTAAAATATGTCACCTAACCTAACAAATAACTTTAATTGCTTAGTCTAATAAATTCTGTACCTGAACTTTTTACTCCATTCTTACTAAGTGTATTTCATACCATGCTCTTTTTCTAAGAAAAATACAACCTTGTAGCAATGATATAAAGTAACATGTCTGAATTAGTTTATCTCAAAATTCTCTTACCGAAAACGCGTAAAATCAAAGTATATAAAAGAGTTCCTTCTAACCTGAAATATATACTCCGCCGTAAATATATCGATATAAAAACCGAGAGAACCTTTCTCTATTTTACTTAAACCAGATATTCCCTATTTCTCGGGGAAAACCGATAATTTTAAATGGCGTACTGCAGTGTGAGTAGGAAAGGCTTAAAAGGCTTTATTGATATCGCCAGTGCATATTTCTATCCTTGAACGAAATAAAATGATTCTATCTCTTTTAAGGGATTTCACTTCCTAGTGGATTTCTCCTTTTATTCAAAAAAATGGGGAAAATCTTCCCTCTCAATTTTTTGTCTTAAAGGTTTTAACTGTAATAGTAATTCTGAAAAGAAATATATGTAATGTTCTTGGGTTTAATAATCATGATTTTATTTATAAAATTGAATATATCCTTTTTTTCTCGAAGAAATGTTTGAAAATCGGATTATACAATTTAGTGAAAAAATTTATTTTTTGCATAGGATTTGTGTAAGAATAGTTTTGGTAAAAAAGATGTAAAGTTTATCAGTATTTTACTGCTTATCGTTATGATTTTATAAAAATCATAGAAGTATTCAATTAAATAGAGTCATTTCATTTATTTCCATTTTTCCTATTACTAGCATTATTAGTAAGAATATGTATATACGAAGGCTGTTTTTTTAAGTAAGGTCCGTTTGTTTTAAAAAAAATAACGACAATACTTTGTTTCAAAAAACCTTTATTTTAAGATTGTACATACTCTTCTACCTGTTTTTCTACATAATTGTTGAGTTTGTTAATGCACTTATCATTCCTTAGAATTAAGTTTTGAAAACCCTCTTCAAAGAAGTCTGCCGTCTGATTGGACAGCCAAGAGTTGACGGCCGCTTTCACTTCTTCGTTGTCACTGAAGCGCTTTCCGCTAAGACTGTGTTTGAGGTACCAGAAAAGGTGAAAATCTCTCGGAGCAAGATCGGGGATGTATGGTGCATGGTCCAAAACCTCCCAGCCAAAAGATTCGATTATGTCCAGAGTCGTTCGAGAAGTGCGAGACCTTTTATTATCGTGGATGAGCAAAACACCATTTGACAGCATGCCGCGCAGATCGTTTTGTAATGCTTTAGTCCACCAGCAAAACATCGTGCCGGTCCCAGTACACTGTTGCCATAATCTTGCGTTTTTACAGCGTTCGTTTGGCTTTAACCTTCACTGGAGAGGATGTGTGTCACCATTCCATCGACTGTTCCTTTGATTCTGAGGTGACATGGGACACCCATGTTTCATCTCCAGTAACGATTCGACTCTGCATATCATCCCTTTCTTACTCGTAACGAATCAAAAAGTCTAATGAACTGGCAAACATCTTCTCTTTGTGTTCCATGTGAGGAGTCTGGGTACCCACCGAGAATACAATTTCTTAAAGTTGAGGTCTTCAGTCACAATTTTGTACACCACCGACGAAGAAACTTCAGGAAATTCCAATGAAAGAGGGTTATCGGGAATCTCCTGTTCTCACGAATTTTTGTTTCAACTGCTTACATTGAATGTTCAGTGATTACAGAGGGCCGCTCTGAGCGTTTTTCGTTATGGACATTTGTTCGCTCATCTTTAAACTTCCTGACCCATTTTCGAACTTTGCTATTACTCATTGCTTCAGTGCCATGCACTCCGGTTATCTGGCGATGAATGTTTTCAGCTGAAATGTTTCTCGCAGTCAAAAAACGGATAACGGATTCAATCGCCTTAAACATTTTAAAGACGCATAGCCAAATTTCCACAACTGCTACAGAACTGGAAATGCCACGAGTGTGTTTGCAAAGATGCTGGTCAGTGACGCAGAAACTCGTTGCAGCGTACGAGCGAACATACCTTACTTAAAAAATAGCCCTCGTACAAATACTTTAAAGATATTTTACTTTTTATATGGGTATTTATTACAATAAAAATGATTATTTATTTTTATATATTTTAATGAATATAACAAAAAATAAATTTTCGCTTGCATTAATTGTCTAAAGGAAAATGAATCCACTATATTAATATATATTTAAGACACTGATTACCAAAATTAAATATTTTTTTAAACATTAATACACATTTACGCGTATTAAAATATCACACCTTTTTTCCAACGGATACATTATTTTAAGTATCGCTATTGGATATCAACTTTTTGATATATAAACATGATTTTAACTAATTTTTAAAATTAGGATTATTTTTGTCCTTAAAAAATGATTTTAATGAATAAATAAGAGTGATTTTTATACAAAAAAATGAGTGATTATTATAAAATGATTTTAATGAATATTTTAATCTCTCCTTTTATTATAATTACCAAGATAACTTTTGACTATGACTATAAAATAAGTTACTAGTTCTAAATTAGTCATCCACAATTATATTCTAAATTATTAAATAAAAAATATATACATATGAAATTGCATATTATTAAAATCGTACATGAAATATACGTATTATGATGGATTTATATTCAAGAAAGCAAATTATGAAAATATATATGCAAACTAATTTATTACTAACCGTACCCGTTTCACTATATATTTCTGGATAATACAAGACCAAATATTTTCTTAAATTAGGAATATCTAAAGCTGAGCTTTCGATTGTATTCAAAACTATTGTTATAAACTTCATCTTTTTATTTAAAAGCAATAGGACGTGAAATGCTAAAAAGAAAAATATTTTCCTTTCCACTCTTTGAGCACCTTCTACAAAGTATGTTCTTAGAAAATTTCTAATTAGCAAGAGAAAAATGCTTGCAAAATTTCAAGTCATTAGATCTAATAATTTAAAAACTCGAGTTTTCGTAACGATTAATTCCCCCTCTCCAAGATGCTGCCAAATGAACAGTAATCGCTTCTTCTAAACATCAGCTGGAACAGCCTTCCACTATTGACGGAAACTTTGCACACACACAACTTTAAACAAGACAATATTTCAATGAATTCACCAAATTTTTTTATTAGTAGAAAGATTCTTTGGGATCTTTTGAAGCATCGAAGCATCCCAGCTAGTTTTTGGAATAGTGCGGACAGTGTAAATTTGCATTATCCCCAAACAAAATATACAAAACATTCAAATTAATAGCTAAGAATATAACCTTATACAATACAGCAGAACTTTAAATATTCAAAGTATATTTCGCATAATTGTAAGACGAATAAAAGATTGTCTCTTATATATAATGGTTTCAAAATTAAAATGCTTTTATTTGTCTTAGCACTAACAAGAATCAAGCATTAAGTACCCATTGAATATATTATTATTCTGTATATAAAATACTTTAGAATTTAAATAAATATACCATATTACACTAAATATACTCCTCACTTAAATGTTACTTTTACATTATATCCAAAGATTAATTCAACACTATGTCATTCAATTATATAACTCTGTTAACATTTAATCTGTAAAATAATTCACTATATCTAGTCAACTTTGAAGATCTTTAACCATACGGGTGCAATTACAGTTAATACTATTATTCTAGTTCGAAGTTTCAACTTATTCTCAATACGTTTTGTCCAGCCAGCTCTAAACTTAAAAGCCTCTTATATTTAGAGGATGATCTATTAAACCGTTAGTTAAATGGTTCTGGGAACTAGTGATGATGATGCACTAAATTGACAGTGTTATTCCCTAATAAAATTAATAGTTAACAGTCAAAGGCACCATTAGTTATTGAGTTTCATAAATTTAATATATTTCGAGTTAGTTTAGTTAATAGTTACTTGTAATCGTATAGTTTCGGTAATGTGTTGTTTTCTGAAAATGGTGAAAGTTAACTGTAATTTTCAAAGACTGTATAGTTAAAGTAACAGAAAAATGTATGGTATACTTTTAGAATTATAAATTTCATCGTGGATTATAAATTTTAAACACAGTTTTTGATTTTACACTCATGTAATTATAGTGCGCTTTAATTTTATATGAAAAATAGTTATGCAGAACATCTAGCTTAATTTGTTTAGAAAGTACTTTCGATTAATGCCTTGTGTAGAATAATAATTAAAAATAAACTAGTATTTTTAATGATGTAGACAGATACACAATGCGTCAAATAAGTTTTAAGACTGGGTCTGCAAAAAGAAATGGAAACAAGAAATATTAATTTCGGTTTTGGATTTTTATTTAAAATAAGACCTTTCGATTTCAATGCACTTGTTATAGTGTTTTATTAATGAATCGAACATCTGTTAAAGATCACTTTATGGAATGGCTTGAAAAGCGTGTGTCGAAACTACCGAAATATCCTCAAAATAACACACTTTTAACTTTATTTTAATTTTTGGAAATAAGGAGTAGAGTACCAGGGTGCTAAATCAGGTGAATACAGTAAAAGGCTCAACATACAGAAGTTTTTTTTTTCCAAAAATTGACAAACTATAAGGGAGGTGCGACTGGGTACATTGTTGCTACTACACTAACTGCTTTCAGTCCAATATTATGGATGAATGCAATGAATTTTGGCCATCAAACGCTTTAAAACAGCTAAGTAGTACTGACCTGTAACTGTTTGTTCAGTTGGAACAAATTCTTTGTGGATAATACCGTTGCTATCGAAGAATGTAGTAGGCATTGTTTTGATTTTGGATGGAACTTTGCTTGATTTTTTAACTTGCGGTGAATTTTGTGACTTCCATTCCGCACTTAGTAGCTTTGTTTGCTTTGTTTCAGAATCATATTGGAAATACAAGAATTCCTCACCTGTTACAATGGACTTCAAAAAATTTGGATCGCTTTCAGCGGCTGAAATGATATATCTGTAATCTGTACTGCTCATTGCTTTTTGTTAAGGGGTTAAAATGTATGGAACAAATTTAGCACATACTTTCGTTTTGCCCAAATCTTCATGCAGGATGGTTCGAATCGTTTCTTTGTTGCTGCTTAAAGAGTCTTCCAACAATCTCATTGACGCACAGCGATCGTTTGCCATGAAATTGCGTACTTTTTCAATAGCTTCAGGTGTTCTAGATGATATTGGTCTTCCACTACATTGATCATCTTCCATCCAAAAAACGTTTGTACCACAGCAAAATGAATACTGCTTACTTTTTATTATATAACACTGTTGAAAACGAAAGAATTCACTAAAAAAATGTTCTCAAACTTTATATGTACAAATGTAAAATTCCTTTTCGAAATAAAATGACCGAATTTCGATGAAATATAACCGATTCAACTTTTTTTTTATTGTAATTTGTTTTTCTGTTACTAGATTTATCCCATTTCAGTAATGTCTTCAAATAGATTCGATATGACAACCATGTTTTATGTTTCGTTCATAAGTGCCTTGTCTTTTGACTGACATGATATATATATTTCACCTTTTCCTACTTTGACCTTCTCTAAAGTACATTCATTTGCTCTGCTTTGTTACGAGTACAATGTTGCTCTACTTCTCTTTCGTTCTTGCATAACATTTGATATTGAACTTAGATTATAGTTAATACAGATTGCAGGAAGTCCAATTCTTATATTAATTTACTATTTGGGAAGCAATTCTTAGGTTTCATGTATATTTTATTTTAGCTTAACATATCATTAAAATTACTAAATTTTAAATTGTGTTTAAATTTTAAACTCATCTTTTCCATATCTAGTAAAAAAGAAAGCATGTATAAGAGTAATGTACTTTGAAAAATTTATTCAATTTAAAAAGTGCATTTTGCTGAAGGGTGAATGCAGATTAAGCGTCAGATTTAGCTACGTTACGCTCATTCAGTTTTATTCGCAGCAGTCATGCTCGTGTTGGCAACGCTCTCTTACTTTTGAAGTGAAAACGTTTTAGGCACTTTTTTTTCTTTAGGTGAAAATCTCATGCTCAATTTTTTCTTTGAATTTTTGTCTTCTTTATTTAAATATTACTATCATGCATCCCACTTCCACGAAACTTCAGAGAATATGAGTGCTAACGAAAATAATTGGGGAAATAAAAAGTATACATATGTAGGAGGTCGAAAATAAGAAGAAACGAAACATGGGATATATCTTTTGATTTGGTAGAAGAGCATTTATCCCCAACTGTGGGGCGGGAAAGAAACCCTTTTTCACCCCTTCACTGGGTGGGGAGTACCAAGATTGCGGGACTAAACACTGGGGGTTTTCCCCCCTGACACCTGACGAGAACACCTGCTCTTTCACCTCAGCACCTAAGGTCACATTTACTGAGATGGGGACATTAGGCCTTCGCCCTCATGGTCTGTTGGGCCCCTGATTTCCCAGTTTAAAAAAACCATTTAAGCACAAAATGAAAAAAATTTAAAAACAAATTTTTTAATGAAGAATTGACGAAAAAAATGTAAATTTTTTGGTTATAAGTATGCCAACTAAAATTTCCCAAAAAAAAGCATTAATTGAAAAGTACCTGTTATTTTGCTTGTTTAGAAATTTTTAAAGAATCAAATGTTCTAAGACATATGTTCTATTCAGATAGTACACTAAGTTATATTAACGGTACTTACGTATTATCACAACGGTGTTGGCGACATTAAACGAAAGGAAACAGATGGTTGTCAATTCAGCTCGTACGACACATCAGATATTAGGTTGCCAACGTAGAGAGTAAGTAAGTATCAATTAAACACTTATATTACCTACATATATATTCTAATTAAAAGTTTTATATATAAATATTTATAAAAGTCTTTAATCGTATATACTCATATATGAATATATAAGAATGCATAATTATTTAAACAATGCCCTTTACAATAAAATAATTGAAATAAACAAATCCACCGATGAGGGGGCATGAAAAAGAGAACTACTTGACGCCCGCATGCAAAAATGTCATCAAAGAAAACGTAGTACATCCGAAAAGTTGGATTCTCTTGCCCAGGATAAATCAGAAGTTTTCACTTTTATCGTGTAGTCATAAGCACACAAACAAATTTTTTGTATTTCGATTATTCTAATTAACAACAAATATGTCGAATGCAAAGAATTATTTTTGAACTTTACACAAAACATTATAAAATCCATATATTTACGAGCTATTATACATACGTTTCCAAGAATACGCAGATGATTTAAATCGTTTACAAAGATACATCTAGAAGTATGGAGAAATGCAAAATTTCCTGTTATTGGACATTCGATTCTGAAGTATGGTAAATAACATATGATTAATCCTCTTATAGCCCACACCTTCATTTATCGCCAACTTGACGAATTATTATCCTCATATTCGGAGGAAGTTTAACACAGAAAATTGAGCTGCAGGCGCAATTGAACACAATTATTTTTTCTTTGCACAATTATTTCTTTCGCTTGCTTGCAAAGTAAATGAAAAGTAGAAACTACAGTTTGGGTTAATTACAAACTTGTTATTATGCAAATTTAACCCTTGAAAACACGTTTGAACTGCAGCTATTAAATTACCAGTTAAGAAAACAACAGTATTTAAATTTTAATTACATAAACTAGTTTGTAGGATATAGCATGGGTTTCATTCACTGCCAAGAAACAACTGCGGCGAGTACGGAAACGACTGCCGCTCGTCTCTTTTTATTTCGCAAAAATCGATTCAATTACATTAACCTAATAGTACTTGCGTCTATTTTTAACCCAGCTTTTAGGTTTAACTATTAAAATAAAGACATTCCAGCAGGTTATTCATAAATGTAATCCTTATGAGCATATTTTATCGATATTTTTACCTGTATAATCTCAGAAGAGAGGGAAATAACTTTATTTAAAAGACTTCGTGAACGAAAACTGCAAATTTAGTCGTTATGACAAATGAAACCAACCCTATAGGCATTGACTATGACAAATAGTATTCCTTCTTTCATTCCGGGGTATGTTTATATAAATGATAGCCAAAAATCAATATTAATTTCCCAGCGAAGAATAAGTCCTTGACAGTTACAATGATTTAAAGATTTCGCAGCAGAATTTTGACAGAAACCATTTCAAATGAAGTTCTTTTGACAGAAAAATTAATGATCAGGAAAGAGAGTTGTTGAAATATTCAACAGAGATTTTAGAATATTCTGCAGACTGAGACCTTAGTAAAAATATAATACGCATTTCAATGTTTCTCTTTAAATAAAACAAAAAAAAAAAAAGTTAAGTCAGTATCTGAATTATTTAAAAGTTCATTTTGAAATAAACAGAATGTTTTGGGTTGTTGTTTTTAACTGTAGTTGCTCTTTTGTGATATCTGAAATCCTTCGGTATTTTCATTCTTCAATCCTTAACTGCCACCAGCGTATATATCCGTCTCACTCTTGTACGGTACAAAGGGGTGCGTCAGCCCAGTGGTCAAGGTATCGAATCATGACAGGAGTTTGGGAACCCCGGCCACCATAAAAAACCCACCTTTTTGGGGGGCCCATGCACGTTAAATCTATTTTTTTGCCAAAAAACCTCCCGTTTGGGGTGGTGTGGTGGGTTTGGGGAAAAGGGGGGAAAACTCGGGGGTCGTCCACGTCATTTACCGGTTCAAAATGACGTGGTCCGTCCCCAAAAGCCATCGTGTAGCTGAACAGTGCAACGTTAATATTTACTCACTCACTTGTACGGTACATTAATAATCCCGGACGTACAGTTGCGCACGCAAGAGGGTGTCCTAGGGGTCCGGACCCCTCCCAAAGCCCTTGATTTTTTTCCCGATTGAATATAATTCTAAGTATATAGTACGTAAAATTTAATTAAATATTTGTTATATTAATAATTAATTTTATTAATTAATGTTAATTATTTATTTAATAATTAGTTTTTTACTGTTTTTTCTCCCAAAAATCGACAAAATCAAAAGGAGCATGATACAAGAATGGTGGACTTTTGACCCTGGACCCCTACCCCTTGAAAAATTCCTAGTGCGGACGTATATATACGTCTTCTGAAATACGATTTGCGCTACTATCGGTAAAACTCTTCCGAAGGCTTTGGAATGCAGTAATATAATCCTGACAGCGTTTGCGAAGAATTTACTCATTTTAGAGAAACATTTGATTACTTGTGCTTCCCTCTCCCCAACACATGGCATGCATATGCCTATCTGAAAAACTGTGTCACTAGGGAATGAATCAGGTAATTTTTAATGTGTATTTAAAAGGTTAAATAAAAGGTTTATCAAAAAAAATTATAATGTTCTTTGATACTTTAAATTTTGTCAGAAAAATATTTCTTTACATTGACTACATTTAAATTAAATGGATTGTAAAATCTAAACAACGTATTCATACGTACTATTTACGTTTAAATAAAGTCCAATTGTATTTGATTTTAGAGTATTTGACGTTTAATAGAAAACATTGGCTTTAAATGTTACATATTATATTATAAAATGTTTCTATGCTTAAAAAATTTATTTTTTGGACCAATTCCTTATCTTATTTCTTTTGCTATTGTAAAGAGGTTTTGACATGTTCTGTTAAAACTTGTCTATAAATTTTACCTGTAAAAATAAGGAAATATTTTTGTTCAATGAAGGTTGAGTGTTTGTGAGGAGGGGGGAGGATAGCATTAAAAAACTCTTTTAAGTGAACTCGGATTCTGCTTTTGTATAACGGTGTTTCAAAAGTTGTTTTAAGAAAATTCATCTTTATTCAAATTATTTTTTATTCCCAATTTTAAAATCAAATTACCAAACTGTTCAAATTAAGCTAAATAGCTTTTCGTATAAATTTCAAACTAGTATAAGAAACCTGAAATACTTTTATAATGTAAAAACAGCTATTGTTTTTCAAATACTTCAATTATGACAAAAGGATAATAATTATTGCATCTAATTAATTAATGAATTATTTATGTAAATAATTTAACGGTAGGTGAAATTAATTATTTTAATAGAATATGTATAGCAAAATAAATTGTGATGAATTAAAATTAAAATCCTCAAATACTTTCGAGAATAGTAGTCCTCGCAATAATTTGCCGTTAACCTAATTTCAAAGCAGATCTATTTAGGAATAATAATTACTATAATGAAAATGCATAAATAATCCCATGTTCAAATACATTCCTTTTAATCTTTGTATTATTATGATTATAAAAATGAAATTTCCCGAAATGAATTTTAACATTGAAATCGGAGAATAAAGCTATATTCTACAATCAAAAGTTTAAAAATTAGGTATTTAGTTTGTCAAAGTGATTATAAATCACACATAATTAGAATCATATTGTAAAAAGAATTTTACGTTGGTCATAAAGGTTTAATTTATGCTTAAATGTATAGCACGCTTAGATATTTGTAATGTGTCCCTAAAAAATAATTTTTCGAATACTCATTAAGTATCTAAAACATTTTGCAAAGTTTTGTTTGGCTTGATGCTCACTTTCTTATCTACATTCTGTCTTAATTAAATCCTTTGAAAGTTAAACATTCTTCTCAGAGAGTTTTTTTAAATGTTATTGTTGTTTCTTATCCCACTTGATCGACAGAAACATTTAAATCAAGTCCATGAACCCAAGCATTTTTAAACAATGATAAATTGTAGCAGGACTCTGGAGCAGCTGGCTCTTACGGCAACCAATAGAAGCCAAGATGTGGGCAAGAACAGCTTGGGCCGCATTGCAAAGCGGACAAAGGGGGTAAACTTTAAGAACCGCCACATGCCATTGAGCTCGAGTATGTCCCCTGAGAAGCCTAACAAGAATCGTTTCATTTCGTGCATTGATTATTCCAATCAAAGCAGCACCAGGGTGGTTTCCTTTGAACCACTCGTGTACGGGGCTTCTCTCGAAGAGGAACTAGTATCTTGTATGACTCGTGTAGCAATTTCTGAGAAAATAAGGCAGCCACCATGCACAGAATCCTTATGGCTGCCCTCTCGGGCCAGACCATCTGCAATTTCATTCCCGCAGACATTCTCATGCGATGGTACCCACTGAAAAAAGATTTTGACATCGGCACTTAAGCAATTTAAAAGCAGGAACATATTCACTGTCGTTTAGTTACCATCCCTTCACCATTCAGATAGATGATGAATAGAGCTTCGGCTATCTTTCAATATTCAAAAATATCTGTATTGACACTCTCAGAAATGAAAAATTTCAAAGCCTCTTCAATAGCTAAAAGTTCTGCCCAAAACACTGAGCAGTAAGCAGGGTTTCTCATACGATCGTAATACCATTCCCCTTTTTGATGAAAATTCCACTACCCGAGATAATACCTTCCCCGATGCTTCCTTCAGAGTATATATCTAAATCATCAAAAGGAATTTTTTGAATAGTCTTTAAAGCAACTGCCTAAGATACTCTGGATGTTGTGAAATCCCTCGAGTAGCAGAATAGTGCGACGTTAATATTCAGTCACTCACTCAAACTGGATGTTGTATGTTCTTTTTAGTGTACGAGGATAATTCGGTCTTAAAAAAGACTCTCATGGAATGACGCTGCAAAATCCGCACAGCAATCCGTCCATATGTTTGAGTTTTTTAAGTAAGTATAATGAATATGAAAAATAAAAGCTTTTGTATCAGTAATTGGAATCTTTGCTTTTAAATTTCTAATTATTCTTTGGATATTTTATAAGTCATTGAATCTCGTGAAAAATTAGTTTGCCTTAAATCTGATTCAATTTTATTAATATGAAAATACACACTTGCATTTTATCGCTTACAACCTAAAACCTCCAATCAAAAATCTGTTACGATCTTTACCATATTTCCAAAACGAAAAGTTCTCTATGGCCTTACTTATTGACAATCCAGAAACACCACTCCCGGAAAATCTCATCCCAAATCAGATTAAGTACCTGGGACATAAAGTAATTATTATAATAAAGGAAGACCTTTTGTGTTATTAGTGAGAGGGGGAATGAAGAACTTAATTCGACAAGGTGCAACTGGATGAACGATATTTAAAATTAAGTTAGGTGCCACTGCACCGGCAACGCAATGTCTTCCTATCCCTTTTTAATAGCCTTCCATTCTGTTCATTATGCAAAATCTCAAATCTCCTCCCCCCTTAACAGAGTTGTCAGGTTCTTCCATCACCATCGGCACTTCAGACCTCGTTTGGAGCATATTTTACTCGAAGGAATTTTATAATTCTTTTTAGTTTCTGGGAGAACATGTTCTATCTTTGAAAATGTAATTGCTGTTGCTCTATTTTCCCGGTTTGCCTTAGGACAAAGTACTGGATTGTAGGAAATAGGAGAATGTGCTATTATTATTATTTAAGAAATCAAACAGATTTTAAAACAAAAAGTAAGCAGATGATAAGGGGTTTTAAAGTTAAATCTTATATCAATTTAAATAAAAATAATTGTAGGATTATGCATTGTTGTGAACCAATTAAAAATTAATTTATTTTAAAAAATGTAAAGTATTTAATTTAGAAAGGTTAAATATAAAGAGGCATGTACCTGGTGATTATCCGAAATTTAAGAATAAATGTCAAAATAAATACGAAAATGAGTGCTTATTTATTATCGCAACAATAGCAATGTCCAAGATAACTCGCTAAGTTGGCAACCCCGATTTCGCATGTGTTGTATGCTGTAAATTGGCAACCATATTCTTCGTTTCATATAATGTCGGCAACACGGTTGAGATAATAAATAAGTACTAAAAATGGTATACATAATACAATAGGAAATGTATAATGCTTGAACACATTTTCAGACAAACATTTCTCATTTTTCGTGAAAATTTGTTACAGTATAATTTATACATGTGTTTATATAATATAACGTCTTTAAAATTTCAAAATATTCCTTAAATAATTAATTAATTTTTGAATATACAAAGAGAGATATACCCATTTAGTATTATAATATAGAAGAAAAATGCAAAACACATTTTACACAAGAAAAGTTTCTATTCCGATAAAAAATGAGTTATAATAAAATATGCTGCTCTTTATAGGATGTCGTAATCAGAATATATATTAATATTAGAGTAATTTAAATCTGAAAAATATTCGAATTCGGATCATATTCTTTAAACATTACGTAAAGACAGCTTTAGAAAAATATATTGGTAATATTCATATACTTTAAAAAACACCATGTAATGTATATCATTTCTAGAGTTGAGCCAGAATATATTTATGTGACAATTTTTTTCCAAGAATATTTGTATGAATATTCTAGAATTTTTATGACGTCATAATTTATCGCTAAATACGTTTGTGTATTATATTTGATATTTTAATGAGATTAACGAATTTTATCTATCAGAAACTTTATCACATTTTTTTATAATTATCATACCTATTTAAATGTTTTATATAAAGTAACGAGAGAGTAAAGTTGATACTGAAATATTTACTCACTTTTTAAGGACCATTTAAAGTGATTTATAAAATTAGTAATACTTTGTACATACATATAGAGAAAAATTTTTCGCTTACCATTGCAAAGGAAAATTTGTTAATTGTCAGCATTTCAAAAACTCAAAATCTATCTTTTAATAGCTCCAATGCCTCAGTGATTCTCTAGGTCAAAATCTGAGACATTTACTTAGTTTTCACTGTTTTCTCTGCTTTTTATGTTTCAAAAATTTTCATTCAATGGAACTATTTTCAATTCTGTAATAAGTATAATATTATTATGACTAGTTTCTTTCATACATAAACACACATCTAATTTATCTTCATGGAATAAGTAGCAGAAGTATGAGAAATTCATGTTGACTGAACAGATTTCATGGCATTTTAATCTGCAATGGCTAATTTGGACTCTGGATAAATTTCACTGTGTTCGAGTTGTATCACATTTTTTTAAAAAAAAAAACAGATTCATTTCAATATTGCTGTGACTAATGACAAGCTTAAAGATCTAATATTTATATGTAGACTACGTACTTCAGTATGTATGCGAAATACTTAATCATTATACGGAGAAATTATTGAAACAAAATCTCCAAAACAGTAAAGGGATACGGCCTTTTTGTAGTTTCAGAACTGATCAAGAAAAAAAAATAATATAGTTTACTGGATAACAGCCACTTTCAACTGAAGAAATGATTGACAAATGTATTTTAAAATATGTAGGAAAATATATTCTGCACTGCTTTTGTTATATAAACACTTATCCATCTTTCAATGGGTGAATTCCTTTATCTATTTTCTCTAAGCCCTATCATAGTTTGAAGTACAATTGTAGAATCAGCAAGAAACTATTATTGAACCTACTTCTATCTATATATTTTTTTGTAAGAAAACTCCTATAATGACTTCCTTGTTACTGTAACAGGTTATGTATATTTATTTTTTGTCGTATCTTTTTCCCCTTGGAGAGACCGTTACTAAGTTGGTAAAGGCAGCCCTGGACAAAGCCTCAGGGAAAGACCTATTCCTCGCTGTCTGTTACATTTGTTCTTTTTCTCATCGATATACTCGAGAAACAAAAGAAACGATATTTCTTGTTTTACGCGCAGCTTCTTGTTTTTTCAAGGACTATTTTTGATATCACATTTACTCTCGAAATAATACAATTACTAGTTTTTCCTACTGTTAGCGATAGATATTGGATTATACCTCTTGTTACCTTTTTTTTTTACTTGTATTTCTTGAAAAACGGATAATTTTTAATAAATCAAACATAAAAAGATCAATTTGATTCAGGGAAATTAAATTTAAAGTTGTTTAAAAAACTAATATTATTTACCTTAAGAATGTTTATCCGCTGAAGGTTATAATCAGCAATGATATCTTTTTCCTCTACGTTCGCTTAAGCAGATTTCATTACGAGGGCTGACTACTTTTGAAACCGTGATTTCGAAAAAGCATATAAATGAATAATTTTTTTTTTATATTTAATGTCAGTTGACATAGAATATACATACATAATTGTTTTAAGAATATTATTACAATAAAAAAATTATTTGAATGCACTTTTTGGAAAAAAAGGGAAGGAAGAATGGCATATTTCCAAAACTTCCTCCTTTTTTTAAAAATACTTCTGTAATAATAATATTTTCCTATATATAGCTGCAACTTCTGCACAGAGTTTGAGCCATTATTTTCGAAATATATAATTTAGAAATGGATTTTTAATTCATATTTTAATATATCAGAATAAAGAAACTTTAACGAAGAACACCGCTTATTATTTCAATTGATCGTAACTCTAAAAATAATGTAAATTTTTAAAAAAATCCTTGTTCAGGCTCTGTACAAAATCCTAGCTATTTTAGGCAAAGTATTCTTATTACTTATATTAGCGTTATTCGTGAAACGAGAATGTTATAATATGTTATTTTTCTTCATGTTTGGATTAAGAAGTGCATTAAAAAAGTTTTTATATTGTTTTAGACAGTGCAGGTTTATCCACTGAGCACTTGAGGTGCGTGCGGGCCCAGATAAGCTGGACTTGACCGATCCAAAGGTCACTCTTGGGATCCACCAGTATCAAGGGACTCATAGATCTGCGCCAAGGCCCGAAATGAACTTAAACTGGCACTGGTTTTAGAATATTCTTAAAATAATTTTATATGTATATTCTAACTTAAGTGACAAGATTTTAAAATTCATTTTTGGAGGAATTCAGGAAAATGGCACATGGCGAAGGAGATCAAATTTAAAGCTCTATCAATCATATAAAAGAATCTCACATTATTAACTTCATCAAAATACAACGAATTAAATGGGCAGGTCACGTTATCAGAATGAATGAAGACCGCGCCACTAAAAAAGTCTTCAAGGCTCAACCAATTGGCACACGAAGAAAGAGCAGGCCAAATTTTAGATTGATTGATGTTCTAGAAAAAGATCTCCTTGTTTTGAGAATAGGTTTTGGGAGACACAGGCAGGAAGAAGACGGCCTGGAAAGAAACTCTGAGAAGGCAAGGCTCACCCTGGCTAAGTCATGCCACAGAGGAAGTAAGGAATTCAAGTGACACTAAAAAAGTCTTCAAGGCTCAACCAATTGGCACACGAAGAAAGAAGCAGGCCAAATTTTAGATTGATTGATGTTCTAGAAAAAGATCTCCTTGTTTTGAGAACTAGGCATTGGAGAACACAGGCAGGAAAAAGACCGACCTGGAAAAGGCTTATTGAGAAGGCCAAGGCCCACCCTAGGCTGTCGTGCCACTGAGGAAGTAAGGAATTCAAGTGACACTAAATATCAAAAAATTATCCAATTATACGCTTTTTCAAAACCACGGTTCCAAACGCGTAGTTGGTCACCATAAATTATAAGTGTTGCCGGCTTGGTGGCTGAGAGATAGAGTGCCCGAAATCATAAGCCCAAGGCTGAGGGGTCTATCCCATCTGGAGTCGATATATTTTCTTGTAACAAAAATCATAGGCATGCATGTCATATTATTATGCGGCATATGAAAGACCCTTTGAGCATCAATTTGGCCTTGATAATGTCGGCAAAATTAAATCACTCAAATATTTATCATCCGAAGAAAACTTGAATAGAGTAAATTCAAAAGAAAAAAATTGGTACTTATAAACCACACTAGATGGTGCCACTATGAAATGCTCTTACCCTTCGGAATTTGCTGTGTCTACAAAGGCTTGGCTGCCAAAATGCAGCCCATTTGGAAAAAAAATTACAAATGTATGAAATTTTAAATCATTAGCATAGAAACTTAAATACCTGCTTCAGTGCATTTCTTCTGAAAATAATTGTATTTCTTTTCGTGAAGAACAAGTTTTTTTATTCTAGCATATAAATTTTGTACGATTATCTTTATCTTAATCAAAACTCCAAATTTTTAATTTGTTTAGTACATTATTCTCCAAAAATAACTTATCTTAAGAATATTCTAGATATCTTTTGATTACTAAAAGTTATAAGATATTTAGTTCAAAACAATTTTGGTATTATCAGCGCACAAGTACCATTTTTTTCTATTGTAAATAGTATTAAAATGTAAATTAAAATATTGTCCTTATTATAATTTTTTCACTAGCGATAATTCTAAAAAAATTAGTGATGTAACTATAATCGAACTTTTTGTATTAACTTTTCAAAAAAAAAATATTAAAAAGCATAATTTATTTTGACTTTTATACAAAGAAACAAAGAGAACCATAGTTTTTATTCTATTTATAAAAATTCTATCTTACAATTAAGTATTATTTTTTTTCAAATTCCCCATTTAAAAATCTGTTTAGCGTTCATTGGCAATTTACGTCTATAAATACTTACAATATGCATTCCAGTTTTAATTTTACTACAGCATTAGATAAACTACCGCACAATTACTTACAATGCAACTGAAATGAAGATCTACGAAAACCACAACCCTCTTTAAGTTAGGAAACGCCTTTGTTTGAAATGAGATAATGCACGATGAAGCTCCCGGACATCCATCCTCCTTCATTAAACAGTACGCTCGTGCTGTTTGCCATTATCCTTAAACAATCGAACAAATGAGTCACAATTTTCCACAGATCACATATTTAACAAGGATAGACGAGAACTAGTCAGTTTTACATCAAAGCAGACGCACTTCAAACATTTTATTTGGGAATATATCTGCTGATAATGGATTCGAATATCCTGCAGGAGAATTAAAGTAATTGTAAAGAAGTTGAAGGGGAAAGTTCCAGTGTAGTTTGTATGATATTAGCATGATGACATTAGCTGACTGGAAGAGGTTATTTTCAAGAGTTCACTAGTCTTGTAAACGGCATTCAAGTCTTCAGCAATCCGCTTTGTTGATAATTTGTTAACTTAGAAATTTGCACATAAAGGAGCGCTTTATCAAATTCATAAAATTGTTAAAGATTAGGGTGATTCCACTTGTTCAACCGAATATTACTTTCTATTCTAGTAAAAATATATATTAAAGGCCTGGTTGAGTGTCGTAGTCGGTTTGGTGCTGGCCTAAGGGCTGCGGTAGCCCAGTGGTCAAGGTATCGGATCATGGCAGGCATGCCAAGAGTTCGAGCCCAGTACCACTAAAGACCCGCCGTGTAGGACAGCGATGCACGTTAAATCTGTCCAGAGCTAAACGTCCTCCCGTTGATGCGGTGTGGTAGTTAAGAGAGGTTGGTGCCAGCTCATGTGTCGTCCTCGTCACTTGACCATGATTTAAAATTACGAGGTCCGTCGCTAAAAAACCCTCGTGTAGCTGAACAGTGCGACGTTAATATTCACTTACATACTTGTTGTTGTTACTAATGCCACCTGATCGGCAAAGGCCAGATCGTGGCCCACGAAATTCATCATGGCAGAAGACTAAGTGACGCCTGTCGTTAGCCGTAGCTTTGAGCACCATACAGGTGACAGTATGATTTGGCTCGGTTCCACCCCAATTTAGAGGGAGAACACTCTGGGGGTGGTGAGAGGCCTCCCACCTCTCTTCCCCTTCCACCAACCACACGAAAGGACTTGTGGCTCGACGGCTATTTAGAGTACCCCCATGCTGTTTGCGGGTTGTACCCCAGCCCAAGTCAGCGAATTTTCATGATACAAAAAATCGACAGCGTCCATGTCGTTTGATTATGTGGTATGTATAAAAGATCCTGTTCGGCTTGTTTGCTTTCGGCAAAATTATATTCCTGGTACGATTTTGCATCGTCAGATCTCAAGTACCTCCCATTGGAGAGATAACTGGGTGTCAAAAGTACTTCCAGTGATTGGAAAACTCCTATATGGTGCCGCTCTAAAAAGAGATACCAACTCTTGGGGAATAGACTAGGTCTGCAGTGATAAAATACCAATCTTGAGCCCCATAAGAAATAAAAGGAAAGCTATCATTTGACTGCAATTAAATCATTAGACATTTGCGTATTACGCATCATTTGAAGCTTAGTTGTAAAAAACGCTACGTAACTATTTATATGAAATATATGTCACTTGATCGCTTATAAACATCGCGTTCCAAAGCTACAAGAGATGAATTGGCCATGGACCTCGTAATTTCTAACCATAGTTATGTAACGAGAACATTGCCTTAGCTTGTATTCCACTCTCCAAACTTCCAAATGACGACTACGTGAAGATTTAAAATAAACGTTCAGAGAAAGTTGTAGAAATAAGAGGACACCGATAAATGGCAGAAAGGAACAGAAAACATCCGATAAAAGTAGAGAGAATTTACTTTGTAAGACATTTATAGAGAATTATTTTTCTGTTCCTAATACACACAGCTAGCCATAAAAAATTACAACACTAGGAGGAAAATGAATAACAAAACTTTAATTATTATATTTATACAACATTGTAGACAATAACATATGATTGAAATTGTAAATAATGGGGGATGTACAGGATCTGAGATTAGTAAACAAAGCTGCCATCTCTGGAAGCTAAAATGTCTCTAAACCGGTTAGCACAGTGCCTCTCAAACTTTCAATATTTGCGACATAATATTCGATCATATAAATTTCATCACTCACCCCCTCTTTCATACAATAAGAATGTATTGAATTCTAGCTTTAGCTACAAAGTATAGTATAACGAAATTCTACTTTGTTTCCAAAGCTAGAATGCGACTTAAACCTCTTGATTGCCACCGGCGTATATAAACGGTCTCCGTCAGCTAAAGCGTTTTCCCCGGACATATATATACGTCTTTCCAAGGTACGATATTTTCTGTGTATTGTTATTTATAAAATTATTCCGAAGGTTTTGAAATGCAATAAAAGATTTTTGACAGTGTATCCGGTGGCACTGGGAATGAATTGCGTAATCTTTAACGACAGTTAAGGATTGATTATAAACCTAAAAATTATCAAGTTAAGTGTTTTTTGTATATAATTTTTATATATGACTAGACCATGGAGTCACTGGTAATTATTAAACTTGTTCTTAACTTAGTATTATTAAATTAATTCTCAAATACATTATGTAGTATTGATACATTTACAAGTATATTATATCAGTGTAAATGCGTATTTAATTTTTTATTATGTCAGAAGGTAGTTTGTTTATTTTCAGAAAATTAGTAATTTTTAAAATCATCTTTTGTTTTAGACTTTTCAATATGCTAGCACCCCCCTCGTAGAGTTATCACGTCTCCCAAGGAAGGCGTGCCCCACAGTTTGAGAAACACTGGGTTAGCATTAAATTTAAACTAGGCTTGAATGTCAAGTAAGGGTATGTCATTCCATGCTGCTTCAAGTCTGTGATATACTTCTTAAATCATAGTGATTGGAAACAGGTGACGACTCAGTCTTTCAGCAACCCATGGCAAAATATTTTCCATGGGTGAAAGATCTGGAGAACGTGCTGGTCAGGGAAGCATGGAACACCGTCTATTATAAGGCTTGTCAGATGACACTAGGGTTTGCGTTATCTTTTGAAAAGGACGTGTCAGAGGCCACGAAATTAGGGCCTTAAATTTTAAAAATATAATGTTGGCTTTTCAAGTTACCAACGACGTGAACAAGAGATGCTCGCGTCATATACCCAAAGGTAATCCATAGCGTTACAACAAGTGTAGGGTTCATAAGACGATATCGCGTGCAAGCAGGCAACGCGTGTTCTTTTAGATACCTGCAGACATGTTATAAATAGAGAGGAGAAACTTCTGAAGAAAATTTTTTTTCCAGATTTCAGAAAAAGATAGCAAGCCTTATTGCAAATGTTTAGCTGAGTGGAAATATTTCAGTGGATCCTAAAGGTGTTCGCGATAGTTCTCTTTATTAGTTTGTACTGTTATAAAATTCCTATTCAATAATGTTTTCGCAATATATATATATATATATATATATATATAACATGTGGAAATTTCATAAAATATAATAGATTTAAATTCCTAAGCAGATAAGTAAATTTTCATTATAGTAATTTTTCAAACCCAACAATTTGGTAGCGGAAGCCACCACTGGATGGTGTCACCAAATAAATAGCTTTTAATCTTTTACACTTGCCGTGTCTGCAAATGGCTTAGCTGCCAAATTGATACCCATTTAAAACAAACAAAAATTTGTTGTTACTTAAGGATCTTTAACTAATTACAGCACCGTTCTTCAAATTGTGCTACTCATGGCCTTTTGCAAGGCAATCTGAAAAACATAGTTTAAGTATATACAGAACATTTGTTTCAAATAAACGTATTGTTAGATTTAATGAAAAAGTAGATAATAAAAAAAATTAAACAAGCTCAGGAGGTTATTAAATATTACCAATTAATCACAACAAATTTATAATTTTAAGCTATTTTTATAATTTTACTATCTTAACTTAAATGAGACTTTTATATATATTGATCCTTTACTGACAAAAAAAGTTAGAATATAAAATACGGAATATAAAAATTTTAAAAACTCCTAGAGTGGCAAATGGTGTACCTTAATGTGTCACGTTTCTGAATTTCACGGTACTTAGGTACTATCGCAATATTGCCGATTTTCAAGATCTCGACAAATTGTTAACCCCGATTTTACTCTAAGCCCAAAATTGGCACCCATGTGCTTAGTTTCATATAATGTCTCAAAAACCATTGAGATAGTACTTAAGTACCCCACAAACTTGTATTTAGAAGTAATTGTAGATAATATTTTATTTATCATCGAAAAATTACTACTCTACTATCTCTAACTATCTTGCGAGACACTAGGCTTAGAGTCATTTAAAGCATATATTAACCATAAACAATACAAACAAGATTTCTCCCGAGTAAATATCTGCTAATTATGTTTCTAACATTATTTAAATCAATTTTTAAGATAGGATGTGTAAACTTTTCCAATTACCTTAATTAAAATGTTGTGTACATTTATAATTTAGATATTAACAATAGATATCTCAATGAAATTCGGCAACTACAACATTTTGTAAGAATTGAGTGAAATCAAATTAAAACCCTTGGTGAATAATTTTATTTTTTCTACAAATATATAAATATAAAAGGATAAGATATCATTCTTTTACACGATTTGCCAAGTGTGATATCTGAAGAGCCAGAAAGACTCTATTTGACAATAACATAAATTTGATTATGATACATATTAATGATATATTCATTAATATGTAAACACGCCGAAGAAAACTATGTAAACAACTAATAATACGCAACTCAGATAACTCTTCAGACACAACACACTCTTTGCAGAAATAATTAGCAATTCAAGATGCCTCTAATATACTTTACTCATGGTTCAAAAGCATCGACAACCAGCTTCTTAACTCTTTCCTTAAATCTCTTCTCTTTAATTTTAAGTAACTCTTCACTTCAACTTTTAGACATGTGAATTGGTGGAGGGGAGGTTTAATGACATGTAACTGTTACTAAAAATTTGATTTTGTGACCTTTATGATTTTCATTATATAATTTTTAAATTATAAAATGTCTTATATTTTTCGTATAAGGCAGACTGATGGTGCAATTAATTAAACATAAACGCTTGTAACATAAGCCCAAGTTTGTGGGTTCGATCCGCTCCTAAGTCGAGGGATTTCCCATTTGTAAAAGCGTCCAGATTATGCGGCATGTTAAAGATCCCATGAGAGCCTTTTTGGGCTTAGGCGCTTTCTATAAAATAAAAGTCATAGTGAAATTTCGCATCTTTAGAGCTCAAGTGCCTTTCTCTGGGGGAGGGAGAACTGGACATCAAAATAGTATTGTAGCAATTGGTATCCACCTATTTGGTGCCACACTAAAATTGACACCAGTTCCATTTAGAAAGTACTAGATCCGATATGGCATTACCAATCCGCAACCCCATTTAAAATGACATGACCAGTGATATATTTTAATTGAAGTTCGCTATAAAGGAAACGCAATAAATAAATTAGGGTTTAAAATATTTATATTTTACAGCTAATGCTACATTTTTCATATATTATGTGACATGGTTCTTAATCATCATAATCAAATGTTTTAAGTTGATAGATTTCACTATTTTCATAATAGTTCTCTAAGTTAGTGGGTAGTTCACAAATATCAAAATGCTTAAAATGAGTTGACAGAGAAGTTTTAAAATTGTATAGTACCCTAAAAAAACGCAAAAGCATTTAAACTTATTTTTTTAGTGTCTTAATCTATTTTTATTCTTGAATTCAAATTCACATATGTTACTTAACTAATTCTAAAGATATTTGAAATTTTCTGAGTGTTATTAGTCTCGAACTCTCTATGTCTTTGAAAACTTGATTTCTTTTCAGACTTTTGCTTTTATTTAAACTATTACTTAAAGCTATTAGTCCAAGTCTTCAAATATTTTTGTAGGTATTTTAACATATGCAACAAGTAATATAAAAAAAAATAAGTCAATTCCTACTTAGAACAACAAAGAAAAATTTCATTTTAGTTGCTTTTTTATTAAATAGTTACAATTAATATAAATATGTATATGCATATGATAAAACACAATATTAGGTGACAAAATAGAAAGCTATTTTCCTTTCTATATAGGGTGTCGGGCTGTTTTTGTTTGTTACTATTTATTCATGAATTAAATTTAATTATTCTAATAAAATAGTTTAGTAAAAAAGAAAGCGCATTTATTTGCTACCCAATATACAATCATAATTTTCATTGCGCCCCTCCATACAATAACAATGTATTAAATTCAATAATACTTTATTTTGATAATAAACCTACAATTTGACTTTAACCCCTTAAGTGCTTCCAGCGTATATAAACGTCTCGCTCAGCCAGTACGTTAATTACCCCGAACGTATATATACGTCTTTCCGAAGTACGATCTTTTCTGGGAACTGCTATCCATAAAATAATTCCGAAGGCTTTCGAATGCAATAAAATTTCCTGGACAGTGTTTGCATAGGATTTACTTATTCAGAGGATTTGACTATTTATTCCTTTACCATCCCTCCCCAATACACCACATACGCTCGCCCACGTGTTAAACTGTGTTATTGGGGAAATAATCACTTAATTTTCAATCGGCATTGAAATTATTAATTATAAACCGGACAAATCATCAGGATAAGCGTTATATGCAAAAATTAATTTTATGTATGAAGAGCCCATGGGGTTACTGGTAATTATTAAACCTTCTTAGCATTGTTAAATTAACTATAAAATACATTGAGCAGTACTGATAAATGAATGTATTTTGTTTTTTTACTTTCAGAAAATTAATAATTTTTTTTAAATAATCTTTTGCTTTCGACTTTTCAATATGCTCGCGCCCCCCTTGTAGGGTTATGACGCCCCCCTAGGGCACCACAGTTTGAGAAAAACTGTGCTACTAGACAAATATAGTGTATATGGGCCGATATACCATTAATATGTCGATACTTAGGTTATTAACGATGGGAGTGATTGGAAGAGTTGTTAATCTCGTAGTTTGATTCTGATTGATTTTATTTTTGATTCATGTCACCCTGCGAAGCAACACGAAGACTGATGGCGGCATGCCCACAGGAATCGAACTCATTTGAAAGGGTTTACAAAAAAAAATTGGTTCTGCGAGAAAAAACTCCGGGAAATATTCATTCTGTATTTGACAAAAGTCTTAAAGTTTCCATTTTTTACAGGATAAGGCCGGCTGGTTGGCGTAGTCGGTTTCGCGATGGCCTTCCATGCTTAAGGTTGTAGGTTCAACCCCGGCGCAATTCGGTGGAATTTCATGATACCAAAAATCGACAGTGTCCATGTAGTTTGGTTATGCGGCATGTTAAAGGTCCCTTGAATGCCTGTTTGACTTGAGTGTTTTCGGCAAAATTAAATGAGTGCGCTTTCGCATCGTGAAGTTCAAGTACCTCCCTGTGGGGAGGAAACTGGACGTCAAAATTACATGTGGCGACTGGTATACTATCTAGTTGGTGCCGCACTAAATAAAAATACCATCTCCCGGAGAATGTACTTGGGCTGCAATAGTAAAACACTAATTTGCAGCCCCATTTTAAATTTAAAAAAAGTACATATAAGTAAATGTACATAACTTACAAGTATATTTTCATAAGTTTAAACATGCAATTCTAAATAGCTTGCAGGCATTAACAGCTTGTTAATACCAGAATTATAGAGTTTCGAAACAATAAACTGGAATATAAAAGTTATACAAAGTTAAAAAAAGAAAAACTGATTGGCAACGAACCTCGTTAAACTTCCACATCCTCACAAAGAGGCGTAACTCTACCAGGGTTCAAACGTGCGAGATTTGTAGCCAGTAGCTCTAATGCGGCTATCTAATGTAGTTTTAGTGTAGATTTAGCACAGTTACATTAATAAAGTCATCAATCAATTTCAGAAATATTCTAGAATTATTACAGTATTCGTAGAGCATTTGCAACTCTTTCAAAACCATTCAAATCCAATACGAATTGATTCTGACTTTTATAGTATTGTATATATACATATATAAATTTCTAAAATGCACAGAACCTCTTTCTCCAACCATCCGTAGTGATTGTACATGCATATCTAGAGCAAACAATTCTAAATAATTTACTTATCAAAGATCGTTTCTATTACATGTTTCACATTCTATTTTCGATTGCTTCAAACCCATCGAATGAATAATCCTTAAATACTCCAAGAATCGGTTAGTGAAGAGGAAGAATCAAAGAGCATTATCTCTCTGAAGAATGAGCGCAAACCACTTGGACATCAAAGCTTATAATCACTCTTGGCGTTTTATTTCAAAAATAATTGCTGATAGTAGAAGCGAATATTCTTAAAGCTTGTTTGAGTAACTCTTTGGAATTAAAGGGAACTGCTCAAGAGAAATGTGGTATTGTAAAGCGGATCTCTGGTTAATTTCAGTAGTTTATTTTATGCTAACTGACTTAATTTGTATAAATGATATTTATAAAGATTCTCTAAGTAAATTTATCAGACATTTGTTTAATTTCACTGTTTTAACATGAGTCTTAAGAAAACGAGAGAAAGAAATTAACTGAAACGATTCAGATCTCTGCAATTGACATTTCTTTTGATAAGGTAATGTAGACTAATTAAACTATGATAGATTAAAAATTTGCATTAATGTTTGTATTCAGTTTATATATGAGTATATATATTGTTAGGGTTTTTGTAATTTAGCGCTCAATTTTATCTTAAAACAGTGTAAATAATTTAAATCTGCATGTTTGATAAATTAATATTACTTTCTGTTGCATTTGTTTTTTGATAAAATCTATAACATTTGCAAGCAACGCGACATCCTTTACATTAAAATGGCATTTCAGTGAGCAAAATATTGGCGATAACCAAGTTGGCATCATTTTGGAGACCATTTTGGCAACAGTACCATATGGATGTTTCTCAAAATTATTAAAATTATTAGAGAAATAAATCTATGATTTTATAACCTATGACGTAAGTTAATTGCTCCAGAAATCAGTGAAAGGTAGCTGTGCAGACTATAAATAGCGGTAGATTTCTGAAGCTGAGAAGTGTGCCCTTCGGTGTGTTCGCCTACGAGAAAGTGGTTTCTTGCGGATAATATTTATCGCTACATGCTTGCATTTTAGACGCTGCTAATTGTGTTTGATTGCGACTGAAGGTGTAAGAAACTTCTGAAATTTTTGTACGAATTTTACTGTTGTTTAATTTTATTCACACTGTTCATAAAAAAACATTGCATCGCTTTTTTGGAAAATTTTTTTCGTTTTTATAGCTGATAAATAAAATCGCGTCAACCCACGCGCTATAATTTTAATGCCAGTGTTTTTAAATTTTCAAATTTGGGACCCAAATTAAATTAAAATTTTCCATTGCCCCCCCTTTTTAAAAAAAAATGGTGTTCAGAAAACATCTTTCCCCAGGGTCAAAGCTTTTTAACTCAAATGCCACAGGGAAAAACGTCCCCCCCAAAAACGAATTTGCCCCTAATCCTTTTTCCAAATAGATTTTTTCGCATTGATCCATAAAGTTATTCTGAAGGCTTTGGAATGCAATAACAGGACCTTGACAGGGTTTTTGAAGAATTTACTTATTTTAGAGGATTCGCTCATTTTTTCCCCCCCCAGTACGTCATATACGGATGCCTACGGAAAATGGGGGGGGGGATCAAATCACGTTACATTTTATCTGCAGTTAAGGGATTAATTATAAACCATACAAATTATCAAGATAAGTGTTAATGTTTGTATATAATTTTTATACATCTCAAGGCCGTGGGATCACTAATAACTATTAAACTTGTTATGATAGTATTGTTAAATTAATAATCAAATACATTGCGTGTAGTACTGATGCATTTATATGTTTATTTTATCAGTGTGAATGCATATTTTATTTTTTATTATGTCGGAATGTATTCTGTTTGTTGATTTTCAGTAAATTAATATTTTTTTTAAAATAATCTTTAAATAATCTTCAATATGTTCGTGCCCCTCGTAGAGTTATCATGGCCCCCTAGGAGTGTGCGCCCCACAATTTAAGGAACGCTGTGTTATGCGCATTTATTCAATTGTCACCAACAATAATTATATTGTTGAAGACTCAGAAGCCAACAACAATCGATAGTGCCCACTTTCACGAGATTGAAGTCAAACGTTGAAAATCGCGTAAATTCACCATAAATTTATTGTCAACCAGAAATAGGCAGTTATCTTATGACGCTTACTTTATATCAAAGAATCATTGTCATTTTGAAGATTAAGTATTTTATGCATAGTTACTATTGATCAATAATCAAAATTTTATTTAAGGTCTCTGTCTCTGAGTATTCAAAAATTTACTCTTAGAATCAATATATCTCTAAATATTTTTATTTTAAATCCCTCTATGTGCAGGGGGAATACAAATGATGAACCCGATTTAAAAAAAATCATACTATCATAACTGTTGCACATATTACAATAAGTGATACATGAATGTAAAGATAAATACACCAAGTATTTTTCTGTTACAAATGTTTGTTGTGTGACCTTCTTGGTACACAACTTACGTCCAATCTCTAATTCAGTTCATCCAATACATTTTGAAACATCACTCTATTAATAGTTAGTAATGCTGCAATAAATACTTGCTTGTCATAATCTGTCATTTTTTTGTCAAATAAAGCATGGGTTGAAATTGATTTTTTTTTATTAAATTTTCCCGTACCCGTTTCTGCATTCCATGTTCATGTGCCTCGTAGACTCCTGGGCCGAAACACCCCGCCCCCCCCCTCCACTTCTTCCGAGACTCTTGGTTGGTCGCTGCTTTTTTTTACACAAGAAACCTGTCTCATTAAATCGATGACACCATCGCAGAATTATCTTGTTGGTTGGTGCTTTTCCGTAGTAGTTTTAAATGCAAATTGC
>BMAV01006547.1:0-21939 GCA_019973955.1 Trichonephila inaurata madagascariensis | reverse complement strand
TAAAAGTGTTCGACACTTTTTGGAACCATGATTTTGAAAAAAACACATAAACGAATAATTTTTTGATATTTAGAATCACCTGAATTAGAATAAACATATTAAATTGTTTTAAGAATATTATTACCAGAAAAAATTATTTAAAATAAATTTATTGGCAAAAAAATGAAAAAAAGAATCAAATATTTTCAAAACTTTCTCCTGTTATAGAAAATATTTCTGTAATAAAAATATTTTGCTTATATATAAATAAGATTTCTCTACAGAGCATGAATTTGGAATTTCGAAAAATTCACATTGTTTTTAGAGTTGTTATTAATTAAAATAATAGCCGGTATTCTTTTGTTAAAATTTCTCTATTCTGATGCATTAAAATATGAAAAATTCCCTTTTAAATAACATATTTCAAAAATCCTAGCTTAAGCTCTGAATAGAAGTCTTCGTTATATATAGGCAGAACAATACTATTACAGAAGAATATTTTCTATAACAGGGGAATGTTTTTGAAAATATGTCATTCTTCATATTTTGCCAAAAAAGTTGCATTTAAATATAGTTTTCTTGCAATATAATTCTTAAAAGAATTTTTCAGTTTATTCTAATTCAGATGATACTAAATATACAAAATATTCATTTATACACCATTTCAAAACCACATTCTGAACGTAGTCGGATACCGAAACTTCTAAATGATAAAAATTTGAAAGCTGTTCCTCAGTCATTTTTAAATTAGTTTAGTATTATAGTAAATATAATGTCTTTTGTAGCAAGATTTTATCGGGAATCTGATGATAGAAAAATTAAATATACCTCATGAATCATTATTATAAAATATTACTTGTACAAGAAAGTTGTAATAGCATATTAATCACATAATATAAGCTCAATGACATAATCTAAACCTTACACAGGATTATAGAGAAGAACAAATCATTGTGTTTGTATTTACTTTTGAATTTAGTTTTGCAATATTTGACCAGCATATTAACAAATAATTTTTTCGAAATATACCAGCAAGTGTACAAAAGTATTACTGATGCTGAAAATTTATGGTTTGCTTTTTTCGATAACATATATTTTTGCCTAAAAACCAAATATACTCTAATTTAATGATAATTGGGTAATTCAAAATTCACAAGAAAAAATTTAGAAGAAATTTAATAGAATTTATTTGTTGATGCTTGCAATTATTATTAAAAAAAAACTATTTCAAGAAACCATTTGCGTGAAGTGAACCACAATATTACTATCCCAAAAGCTTCTACAACCCATTTTTATATTAATTCAAAAAATGTCCTCAGTCTGAATTGTTTATAATACTGAAGGATAAGTAACAAGAATATTTTATGATAAATATGATGAATACTTTATATTAATTTCTCAGTCTCTTCAAAAGATTCTATTAAACACAATTTATTAAAAACTTTTTTTTACTTTCATTTATTTTTCTTACTGCACAGTATAGTATTGGCAAATGCAGGATTTGACTCCAAGGATGGAGTTTTTACTCCAAGAACACAAAAATAATTTGAATTAACTAATGAAAACTTAATTTTTAATGTGTTTCCTTTCTTCAATTTTCTACTGTATAAGTTTCTATAAGATACACCAATATAAGCTTTTTTTCAATTCCTACTAGTAGTTTTCTCTCTCCTTATAAATCTTGTTCAAATTTTCAATCGTTAATAAAATACTTTCTATTTATCCATTCAAGTTCAAATACATTTTTTGAAATTATAGTGGTTGACACTTGATGTTAATACTTTTTTTTCAAACATTAATTCCTTGCTTAAATTAAAAAATGAATTAATAATAACCAACAAAAATATCAGTCCAACAGCATATGTAGAAAGGGAAACCGTTCGTCTTGTCCCTGTAGTGCAATGGATAGCGCGTTGGACTTCTAATCCAAAGTTCGAGGGTTTAAACCTCACTTGGGAATAAGTGATTTCTTCCAATGTGAGTTCTTTTTACTATACTATTTTATTTGAACAATTGAATTTAATTAATTGAATAAATAGTAACAAACAAACAAAAATAGTCCAACACCCTATGTACAAAGGAAAATGGAAAATTACAAGGAAAATCACATTCCATTTTGTCACTTAATATTGTGATTCTGTCATATGTGTATACATGTTTTTATATTTATTGTAACTATTTAATTAAAAGTAACTGAAATAAAATTTTTCTTTGTTGGCATAAGTAAGAATTGACTTAATTTTTTTTACATTAATATTCTAAATATGTTGAAATTTATATGTATAATAAACTATAAATCATAGATACAGGGCAGATATAAAATTACGTGCATTTGAAAACTTTGATAAAAAGGGTGCCAAAATTTTTTAATTAAAACCTGTGACTCCCATTTAAAATACTTTTTTTCTTTTTTACTAATTTCTCCTACCTACAGTTTGTAAGAGGAGATTACTTAATCTTAGTATTGATTATGAGTTACATTACTACAAATTAATACATCTAAAATGTTTCATTCTCATAATTTTGTGTTGTGCTCATATGTCCACATAAGGGATTTTCTCACCATATCTCCTATTGCAGCAAGAGAATTTTTCAGTAACTTATGATCAATTAATCAAGTCGACGTATCGTATGGTATTTTTGGCTCCTTTTCTGTCACGGGTTTTTCATTTTTCACTTGCTTTATAACAAAAAATACTCTTCATTTATCTCCTAATTTTCTCTCTCATCTCACTCTTCCTCTCTCGTGTTGGATCCAGAAATATTTTTATTCTGTACAAGCCATATGGTCCAAAAACCAATAGTTTCTTTCCTTTATAAATGTTCTTCAATATTTAACTTCTTGAAAGAATAGTGTTAGTAGTTCGATTTTTTTTTCAATGTATTGTGCATCTTTGGTGCTTTTAGATTTTTTAAATTAGTAAGTTAAATTTATATTTAGTAATGTGCTATTTATATATTGTGTTTTTAAAAAGCATATTTATTATTTTTTCACAAGGAAAAAAATGAAACACTTAATTGAATTGAACACACTTTAATACCAACTCCCCAAGCTCAAAGAAAAAAAATAATTGAATTATTCTTTTTTTATCTTTGCACTTTGGGGTTAGCAGTTAAAGTTTCGAAGTCCATTGTGTTAAACGTTTTAAAATCACGTTGTATTTGTTCCCGTTATACGCTAGATATAAAAATGATAGCTTTAAAAATATGGAAAAGTATAATATAAAAAAATAAGATTTTTACATACATATCTAAATACTGTACTTTTAAAAGAAATTATGCAGTGTGCACCCAAATTTATACGCCAGTTTATGCGCCTTTACTATGCCGGAATGTACGATACTTGTTAAATCTAGCAGAGTCATCAAGTTCCCAAATAATAATATGAACAGGGGATTAATATATCCTTTTACACATCTTTGAAAGCTTCAAAATAAGAGATTTAATATTATTCGAAGTTAGTAGCGTAAAACTGTAAAAAACAACATTTAAAAAACAAAATTACTGTCTTCGGTAATTTAAAAAATTCAAACTTTTCGCTCAAGACAATTGAACAACGATAAATTAAAATTGCAAAGTTCCAATTTCCATACATTGGCACTTAAAACTTACTCCAAACTGATTTTAACCTATGTTAATGTAGAAAATCAAAATTTATTCAATTTTTGGAGAGGGGGTATTTTGAAAGTATATGTCTTTGCTATATTTCTTGAACGTTAATTTTCTTCAAAAGAAAGAAAAACAAATATCAATCTTTAATCTCAATAATATTCCCCATTGGAAAGGATTTTAATGTATCTTACATTTCCCCATACAACCCACGTATATATACTTTTTTATTCCTCTTATTTTACATCATTCTTTTAAAAGTATTTTACTCAACATTTTTGCGAAGAATATATTATACTGCATAAAATTCATCACTTGGTATTTTATACATGTTCATTAACGCAACCAAAATAATTGAAAATTATATTTCGAAGGAGCCGATTAAGGGAAAAATGGTTTATCTCAAATAATAGATAATATTTTATAAAAGAACAATTCATGTCTTAAGTGATTAAACCTTAAATGAGTTCTTTGTTCAGCTTTATTAATTTCAGGCACATAAAGGACCAGCCTAGTATTTTTTTTCCTGTAATTTTTAGAAAAGCCATTATAACTTCGTCACATGATCTCGGTAAGTGTGTGAAGCAAAAAGAATGAATTAGTTCATTTGTAATCTATAGATATATCAGCAAGGAATACTGCTCTTTAAGTTCAGAAAGTTTCTGAGTGGGATTAACCTTACCAACCTGACCTATGTTAGACCGTTATGCTACCAACAAAAGCCGCCTTCATATGCACTTAGATGAAGCTTCATGTTTTGAAAATTTGTGAAGAAAGTCAGCTTATTCAAAAAAGACATGATTCGAATTATGAAAGTGTCATTTTTAGTATTCTACTAAGTTAAGTTTACTACTAAGTTAAGTATTTACATAAATACAGGGTGTCTGGGCTTAAAGTATCCAAAAGTTATGGCTTATTATGGAACTATCCTTCAGAATGTAATAAACTGTTCATCCATGGATTGGAAAATTCTCTGAGATTTTTTTGGTATGGTCCACACACAATCGGATGTCGATCCGCCGACGTCAAAATCTATCCACCGTTTGATGTTCGATATGACGATCATTTATTTGATCATCGCCGCTATATTGACGCGTGACTGATTTAAATTTCGTTAACCAAAGTACGCGCTGAACCTTTTGCTGTGGTTTCCACATCTTTACTAATGAAATCAGTGTAACAAGTTTATCGTCTGGGATTGCCGAATAATGCTCACACGTGTGGCCTATCGGACTAGACACAAAAATTCTCCAAGAGTTTTCCCATCCATGGATATTTAGTTTATTACTTTTTGATGGGCAGTTTCGCAAAAATAAGCCATAACTTTCGGATACTTTTAGCCTGGACACCCTGTACATATTCGTGTAATCTAATATAACAATTATTAAAACGAACACAGCAATTGTTTATATGCAATTTTGCTATTTTCACATTTAATGTTGATATCTTGAATCTGTTTGTGTTGTTGTGTGTTACTATACCACACTATCTACATTGTCAAATCAAATTCAAATAAATTTATCGCTGCGAGAGGCTAGAATACATGTATCGTCTTAGCCGTACTGCCACCATTCAGGTAATAGTATGTGTTTCGAGTCTATTCTATTTTAGCTTTGTGCGATAACCCGCCACTAAATAGTCCATTCCTCTTCCTCTGCCACCAACCTTTTGAAAAAACTCTCAGCTCGATAAATATTTAAAGTAGCCCTATGAGGCACTGACTCAATACATTTACGGATTCAAGTATTTGCCCTTGATTCAGCTGTCAACGTCACTAAACACTATCCTAGCTCCCGTATAGGTGCCGTCTGCAATATATCTGCAATATATATATTTATTATAAAATTTACTAACGTAACTTTATTTGTGAGTCTCATAACTATAATTATACGTTTACTACTAACCACCCCCTTGTTTTATGGGCTCTACAACCCCGAAAGTTCTTGATGAGCAGTCCACCCCTCTCATACATAATTCAGAACATATTCCACCCCTCACTGCATGAAAATGTCGGAGAAACTTAGACCCTGATAACACTAATCACTCCCCAACAACACAGTTAACCAGCGTCGATCGCTTCGTTCTTTACTACATCTAATGAAAGACGGAACGCGGCAGACAAGTGAGCGTTGATTTCATGTGTACAAAGCCGCCTTTTTATCTGCCAACGGGAATTTTTGGCCTTTTGATACTTTTTCCTTGCACAGAATTTTTAATGTTGCTGGGTTTGTTACTTTGAGTTTGGTGTGGTATATTTTGTTCGATAAGGCTTATATTCCTTTTTAATATGAGGTGTCATGAGTTATTTTTATTAGGAGCTTAGAAATTAATTTTTGTTTTTATGGTAGCTTGAATGGATATTTTTCGATGCGTCATCTAGTTGAATTTCATTACGCGGATATTTGGGCGGTAATTTTTAATGACTTATGCTGTTAAAATAATTGTACTTTAGTGCGATAAATTTAAAGAGAACCCACATTAAAATTTCGGATTTTAGCTCATTATTTTCAATCCAAAAGTTAATTTTTTGTTTTAACACCTGATTTGATATTTCTAATTCATATATTTACATCGAACGAAAACTTTGATATCGTCCAACGCCATTTTAAGCCATCAATACTTCATTTGCAAATGTTCAATAAATTACAGGTGAGAAGAATAGGAATTTGTACTAGTGTTTAGGGCACAATGATCCAAGGATGAGGACGTAAATCACAACAATTTCAATCATAATAATCCAATTATAATACCTTAGTAATGAATGTACAATAGAAGCAAAATAAACCTAAAACTCTGAAAAAAAAGTTCATTTAATTTTAAAATATAGCTATGAAATACGCAACCACGTAGGGTCTAACTGTAGAAATAGTCTATAGACCAACTTCATTTAGAGCAGCGGTCACCAAATTTAAAACTTCGTTGGCCACTAAATGTCCAATTTAAGTTTGTAGGACCGTAACATAATTGATTACTATATGGTGGATCACTATAACTGTATAATTAACTACTTATTTATGCCGCTATTTAAGTTTCCACATCTCTGTGAATAGGAACTTCACAAAAAGCAAAAAAAAAAAAACTAACCAACAACGAAAACCAATATCAATAAAATGAAGGAATAAACCTCCTATTTACTATTAACTCTCACTTTCCACGTGTATTAATTAACTTGCAAACTCTCACTTTCAAACGTCTCGTCGTTAGTTATACGAACAAAAGTAGCAAAAAATCTACTGAACTCAGAAAAAATTTTAGTAGCTAAAATTTCTTAAAGAAATATAATCCGTATTCCAAAACATGTTTTTTAGTCTCGCTATTCTTAAAAGTAAATCTTCATATAAAATACAAATATTATCCAAATTTTTCCGAGAACCATCGTAAAGTTTTTTCATGGACTACCGTTTGATGAGTGCTGACTTATACAACTTTACTTCTAATAAGCGAGTTGCCTTCTAACCCGTACTTCCTAATTAAGACAAGTAATCTTCAGTTCACTGTTATATCATGCAATCCTCTTCTTTTATAGATTCAAAAGCATTTTAATAACAACCAAAATTTACATGGCATGGTTCCTTCACAAATCGAGACTCTAAAATTAATCAATGAACAAACAGATTCTTCAGAGGTAATAGAAAATATGTGAATATCCACTTACACACGTTACAAAACTAAGGGTGATAATATACAATGTCTGTTCATAAGTAACCAACCTTTGGCCAGAAAGAAAATATCTCAGTTAATTTGAAGAACCGGGATCTTAATAAAATTTAAAGTATGCCTCTTGCGCTTTCCCACACTTAATCCAGCATTTCTTCCTTCTGTATTTCTCATCTGTGTTCTGAAAACGGGATCCTTTCAGTAGCATTTTCATTCTTGGAAACAGCCAGAAGTCACAAGGAGCCAGTCCCAACTTTGGTAGTGTTCAGTAGGTCCTGTGCAACTGAAGATGGAGTTCCTTCTGTACCATCGACAGAAGTTTGGGAAAAAAATTCGCAGCTGCTTTGCACATGGTTACTTAAAATTACATGTGCAGAACTTGTACTGATATCACTTTGTTCAGTAGTTTTAGCATGGTCAAACAACGAACTTCGTTCATCAGATTTTCCACCTTTTCAACAACAGGTGTATTTCGAGCGGTGCATGACCTCCCAGAACGCTGATCACTTTAGACGGACGCGTACGAATACTTTTAAGTCGGTTAAACCCCCTAGTTTGTGTAATCCATACAGCATCATCTCTCTCTCTCTCTCTCTATATATATATATATATATATATATATATATATAGGTCAATTCTTCACCAACAAGAGATCACATTCAAACAACAAACTCGACAAACACATAGACAGTGGCAGGAAAATCACACAATGAAGGAATATCAAAAAAGAGTAATCGAGATAATAAATATAAAATGGATGCTTGCAGTGCCATGAACATTACTGACTTGTATTGCTGGTATATAAAAATTAATTTATATGGTAAAAGTGGGGAAGTCACACGTTTGGCCAGCCACCTTCCCCTTTTATTTGTAAATACCACGAGCAAAAACCAATAGGAAATAATGGATAGAAATATCTAAACTACACAGCAAGATAGAGTAAATTTACCTAAAAAATTGCACTAACAAATGCAAAGTCCGCGCTAAATCTTGAGGAAACATTCAATTTGTTGTGATTTCCATACCCCAATACAGTATTAAATCAAAAGATGGCCTGTTCGTATACCAAATGTTATTAAAATGGATATAAATTGAAAATAGTTGTATATTATAGCATAACTATAATAACACCAGGAGTAAATATGAATAAAATAATAGTAAGTAATTTCTAATCTAATATTCGACTATGGAGATAACTAGCAACAAAAATATTTGTCATAGTGTCGCTTTATTATCAATCTCATAATTTTAATCCTAACTATTTTGAATAGCTCTTTATTTATATAACTATTAATGCAAAATAAATTGGGTATTTCTGATTTAGCTAAATATTTAAAAATGTGTATAGTTATTTATAAATGTTCGATTTTTTGACACAAATAGAAATTTATTATTGTATATAATTAATAACAATATTTCTTAAACATAGAAACATGTACATTACTCTCTCCCAATGAGGAACTTTTATAATATTGAAATTAAATACTTCTCTTTTTATCATAAATATTAGAAACTACTACATTTTCATATAATTTGACATGTATGTCAAGAAAATTTGTCATTGTTGTTATTATTTGTCTGTAGCTTAAATTAAGATATTGTGGATAAAAATTAATGTTAGGTATAAATTGGCTTTGAGTTTGCCAAAGATGATTATATCATCTATATAACGATAAATATAAAATTTTAGAATTAATTAACAAACTCATACCGTACCAATGCTATAAATTGGCAAGACAGTTGGTGTCAGCCACCTTGTGCTAACCCTTTAATCTGTTGATATATTACCTTTTAGTGATATATATAGCTCTCTGTAAGTACAAAACCTAAGCAGGAACCAAATCTATCATAATTAACATACAAATACAAAATTGCCTCGTGTAAATTTACAAGGGTTAATCAAAACATCAATATTAATAGAGTTAAAGAGATCTTCAAAAATCTAAAACTATAGACTGAATAAATTTTTTTATCTTTCATTTTCTCAACAAGTGATTTAGTTATTTTAAAGAATGTATTATGAATTATACATATTGTTTCATGCACATTTCATGGAGAATTTTGCCTGTTTTGCTTGATGATATATGTATTAAAACCATTTGTAACTGTCCTTAAATTAACTGGCCCCGCTGAAATTTGGGAGTTAAAATATATATGTGGAATGAAATACATAATATGAATTTTTGCAATTCCTTCTGAAAAAGCCAAGATACGTTTATTTATTTCTATCGAAACAGAATACTTAATAAAAGCTGTATTATTATCGAAATAATTGTTGATCAACAATTATGTAATAGTATTTACATATGAATGCAAAATTTCCTGGCACTTTACCAATACAAACCATAATAAATGGTATTTTGTAAATTTTAATTCAATTTTAACATATTAAAAAATATCTATTATCTGTACCATAGTTATTTATTAAGCTGCTTTGTAATTTTTATCTTTGAATTTGAATGCCTCTATAGGCATACCTATATTTAATAGCTATTTTGTATATAAAATGCTCAATATCTATTATATAATCCGATTTTGATACTTTATTTATTATTCAAAATCATTAATCTAAACCAGTACCTTTATTCACGGGCGTACTATTTCGCTGATTATTGTCTTTTACAATATTGAGATCACCAAAACAAATACGCTTCTGTGATGTTGATCAATGAAATCTTTAAATTCACTAAGCATTTACATATTGCTTACCTTTGTTTCTTTATGGAAGCAATATTATAGAAAGTTAAAAATTGATCTACCATTTCTTGGCTGTGTTTAAAAGCTAACATAGTGATATTTTGTATTGGGAAAATATTGTGATATGTGTTTTTAAATATGCTTCGTAAAATTAACATTATCATATGATTTATTCATATATAAAGTGTACAGTATTCTTGGCTTTATAATCCTTATTTACATACTACCATGCGTTTTATGTTTCAAAAATTATGAATGTCCTGGTTAATATGTAAAGTATTATAATCTTTAATTTGTCGAACAGTACATTCTTCGTACATAATTTGTCTTTTACTGAGTCCAAAGTTCATAAAAGATTTAATGTGTTTTATGCTAAAATTGTTATCAAATCTATTACAAACATTCCATAATACTATCTGAAAGTACTTTTGGTCTCTACTAATCTTTTAGTTCTAGCCCCCTCTTATTTTTTCTTTTTTTTGTTAGATATTATATTAACCTTTGTCACGTAGTAAATCTCTTTGAGAATTTAGTTTGATTGCATTTAGAATATTTTCCTTGTATAATACATAAGCCCTATAAGGATAAATTTCGTATTATGGGCTATTTAATATGGGTACTCTTCCACCATAATCTATCTTTAATATTAGGAACAACTTTAATAATATTGAGTGATAGATGATCAAAACCATGTACTAAAGTGTCTTATTTCTATTTTATTTGAATTTTTAATACTATTAAAATATCAGTGTCTGACCTATGTTGATTAATTCCTAATATTAATTTTATTTGATGTCTGTCCTATATATTTAAATTGGCATTTATTGCATGCCGTACAAGTAAACATAGTTATATTCGCTAGAAGGTAAATTTAGAATCCTCTTTGATTTGATCATTATGGATCATTTTACAAGTTTTACATCTTTTGTCGCCACATTCCTTTTGTAAAAGGAATTTTATTATTGCCAGAATTACAATTTTGAAGATGGTCAAGAAACCATTACAATTGTGGTGTTGCAGTAGAGTTATTTGTAACTTTATTGCTATGCAAATAATCTTTTAGAATTCTTTAAGTATTCTTTTATTCCAGAATACTCTAGTTTTATATGCGTATTAAAAAATCTCGTAGAATTTCTCTACCATGACCTGCATTCATAACCTTGTCACTATCTTCTGTGTTCATCATTTCTGTAGTAAATACTTCGTTAAAAACTAGAGCTCTAACAGATTATAATATACCACTGATATTAAAATACTAATTAAGCAAAAATATAAACCAATCCAATTAGCTTACCAAACACCCCGCAAATATCAAAAGGAGTTAATGGTTATTTTTCTATCGATGCTACATATACCATCATAATGTACCACCGAGCAAAGACAAAGTATATATACTGAGCCTAGTTGCCAGTCTCTAAATTTATAAATTTAAAACCCGTCATATTAGTGTAGAATTTTTTGCGGTTAAGTATCTAGTAATTAGGAACTCAATATCTATAGCAAAACATTCACTATAGTTATAATGAAATAACATCTTAAATAGTATAATATAAGAATGTATGCTTCGCTGCAAACAAATAATTTTAACATTTTGCTGGGAAGAATTGCCAAATAGAATAAATATTTTGAAACATATAAAAATTGAAATATAAAATGTAATATGAAATAAAAGTAAAATATTAGATAAATATTGAAAAAATAAAAATTGAAACATATTTTAGAATAGTACTTAATTTATATGCCATATCATATAAAATACATTTACAAATTAAAATAAGAAATATATATATACACTTAAACATAGAAAACATTTTACACCTTCATCATAAGGTATAGAAAACAATACACCAAAAGAAACATGAATTATATAATTAAAAAGCAATATTATCATCCCAATAGTAATAAAAGTATCAAAAATTTAATTACACATCAAAACAAGCTAAAAAGCATATAAACATATAAAGATTAACAATAAAAAATAAAAATAACACCATTTTTAAGTGCATAAACATTGTCTCTAAAAAACAAAATCAAAAATCAAAATCTGAATTACATATAAAAAATGAGAAAAGAATAGAATTAAAAATGAAAATGAAGAATTAAAAGCCTGCAAAAAGAAGTCAAAATTTAACTTATTAGATAAAAATACATTTGACTATGAGCATTATTACATAATTACAGGATCTTAAAAGCACCGCAAATACAAATGTCAAAATTCTAACACATACATATATATATAGGCAGAGTATATATGGGCAAGTATATAAACACTGGCTAAATCTTTCCTCATTGTTGATTTTATCGCCTTAATATTACTTCTTCTGAAAGTAGCTCAGCTCATCTTAAGAGAAATGCAAATCCTGAACACATATGACAAAGGACTCACTGACTGCTTGTCGGAAACGATTCGCACACTGAAACGAAGTTAAAAAACTGAAGAATCCCATTAAGCTTTATATTTCAATTCTCTGTGCAGCAGCGACATTTCACAGAATCTCTACTGTACACGGGAAAAATTCAAGTTAGAATACTTTTTAAACAGACCTTGTATATTACTGTGCTCTAGCATAAAATAAATAATTACATAATTTATGTATTTTTACTACACAGTTTAATTGGCATTCATGTTACACAGAAATTTAAGTATTTAGCAGAATTTATAATATTTCCGTTACTTTAAAAAGAAATTTTAGTTTTCCAACATTTCTTATCGTTGTTCTGCAGCTTATATAAAAATAGAAATCTGAGATCAATGGTGAATTCAATAAGTAAATATATAACATATGTTTTGCAGGAAATTTTTATTGATCATTTTGTTCTGACATCAATTTTGTCGTTTTTCAAAATCTAAAGAAATGTTTAAAGCATTCAATAAAATAGATTGAAATTGTTGAAGAATTGGATAAAATTTATGTCCTATTTAAGCTATTGTTTTGTAACTACACCTAACTATTCATTTTTATAAAAACATTTATTGATTTGTGAAGCAAGATTGTACTGTGTCTTATCGTATATTTATTGATTTACGATAAATACTACCTAGCATTGAAAAATTACACAAATGTCTTTTCCTTCCTTCAAATTTGTACTTTCTCCCTTTTTACTTCATATATATTATACTTTATTAAAGTCTTTCTTAAAATAAATCATAGTAAATATGGTGTGTAATTGAAATATGATTTATTCTCAATACTTTATTTTTAACACCAAAACGTAAATGTTAATTTATCTCAGTTAGTACTAAAAGAATGAGTTAAATATCTATTTATTTTTGTAAAAATTAAAAAAACAAATTATAGTGTATGATTTTCATAAAATAAAAGTTTTCCAAGCATATTTGCGCGCGCGAAGATACCTTCGCTATTCGAAATTAGTTACGCTAACAAAATAACTTTTAATTCACCGTTCTTTGTAAATAATTCCACTAATATATTTCAAAAAAATTTTAAAATGTTAATTTAAGGTAATTTTTAACACTTTACCCTAAATATGTTCATCTTAACATATAATATGTCGGGGGTGGAAGTCAACGATACAAACTATTAATAGTAGCAGAGTGCCCTTAAATTCATTTAAACCATACGGCAGTGCTTCTCAAAGTTTGAATGTTTGTGACCCAATATTCAATCATAACTTTCATCGCGTCCCCCTCCATACAATAACATTGCATTTAATTCAATAACACTATACTCTTTGACGCTAAAACTACAATACAACTTTAACCTCTTAGGTACCACCGGCGTATATAAACGTCAACTCATCTAAAGTGTTGATTGTCCGGAGGTATATATACGTCTTTCCGATGTACGATCTTTTCTGCGCACTGCTATCCACAAAATAAAAAAAGACTTTGGAATGCAAAAAAAAAAAAAGGATTTCGACAGTGTTTGCAAAGGTTTTACTTATTTCAGAGGATTTGCTTATTTATTCCTTTTTCGGCGGCATTGGGAAGCGAATCGTGTAACTTTTAATCGGCAGTTAAAAGATTAATTTTCGAGATAAGTGTTACAAATTATCAAGGTAAGAGAGAGGGTTAATTTTTGCATATAATTTTATATATGACAAGCCAATGGAATATTGGTAATAATGAATGTTGTTCTTAACTTAGTATTGTTATATTAATCATAAAATGCATTGTGCAGTACTGATACATATATAAGGTGTAGTATCTCAGTGTAAATGCGTGTTTTTTTAATATGTCAGAATGCATTTTGTTTGTTTACTTTCAGTTAATTTATATCTTTTTAAAATAATCTTCTGTTTGGGACTTTTCAATATGCTCGCGGCCCATCGTAGGGTTATCACACCCCCTAGAGGGGTGCGCCCCACAGTTTGAGAAACGCTGCCATACGGCAATGCTGGGTGACAAGTGCTTCCCAGACGCAGCAAATGACGTTGCACAAACGCGGGTTTCCCGAGCACTAATAAATCATGAACAAAAGGTACAAATTCCGCTCATTGAGGAGATACTTCAGTTCTTCTCCAGTTCAGAAAAACTCAAGTACCAGTACATAAGCTACAATGTTTTTACGGAGAAATTTCTGGAGGAATCTGTTCGAAAATTGTATACATCTATGCCATCTACAGTACAATCAGGTTTTTAAAGAAGGTGATTATGCATTCCGTACAACATTCGAATTATGGAACCTGCAACAGTGGGCTACGGATCACCGTTTTCCAGCTTTTGTTCTTGTCACAGATGAGGCGTGGTTCACATGGGTGAAAATTTTCCGTCTCCTTAACATTTGTCCACAGTTGGTTGTGAACTATAATGCAATCCGAAGTCAGGGAGTATTGAGGCAATTTTCAATTAAATAGCATTGTTATGGAGTCCTCTCCACATAAATATTGCCTTACCGTCTGACAAGTAGACTTTTTACTTTTCGAGAAACAAGTGTTACCAAAACTATTCCACGATGAAGACGTTTCTATATCGATATTACTTTTACCATGTTTTCACTGAATGGATCTCCACCTATTTCAACATAGATATTTTTAACCGCTGTTATATTTTGCCAACTGTTGATGAAGCTTGATAATCCTATGTTTTGTTCTCCTCTATCACGGAATGAATCAAGCATTGACTACTGTTTAGAGCATATTGTATTCCTAGTATACGAAGACTTGGAGGACTTGGTAGCCCATATTACAATTTCTGTGCGGAAGTACAAGACATGGCAGGGATTTTCAAAAATTTTTTTGGATCCCCATACGCCAAATATGTGACTCCTACACCACAACTCATAGATCACAATTTAAAATCCACTTTTGAACTTAATGTAGTTCATTATTTTAATTATGCTTGTTAGGGTTATGCTGATTGGGTATAAAAAGACAGCTCTTCAAATAAAAAAAGAATAGGTGAACATATCAAAATTAGATTTCTATATATACAGTTAGTTGGTCTACTTTTCTTTCTTTTCTGCTAATGTTTATTCACCATTTAAAATCTTCATACCCAACTGTCAGTTTAAATTTGCTTTTAATTGTTAGTTGATACACATATATAAAACCTGAACTAATGGCATTCATCTACATAAAATAAATGCCATATCTGCAAAACACTCTATTAGAAATTTTTTCGTATTGTCCGTTAGGTGGGATCTGAATGTATCTTAAACTAAAAGACTTTCTGGATTCTTAAGGACAATCGGGCGTTTTCGTCATTCATTTCTTATACACAATTTCCCACTATTTTCGCCCCACATCCTTCTCGTGTACATGAATGGAAGCACCATCCCAGAAATTAAAATTTCAGCATCAGTTTTATAAATATAAAAATATTTTACAAAGTTTTCTAAGAAAAATAATTAAATTGTATTGTCCTCTAAGTCAGTGCTTCTCAAACTTTCAGTATTTGCCACCCAAAATTCAATCATAATTTTTATTGCACCCCCCTTCCATATGATACAAATGTACTTAATTAAAAAAAGCCATTTTAAAGCTACAATACGACTTTAACATCTTAAGTGCCACCGGCGTGTTTGAACATCTCCCTCAGCCATAGCGTTAATTGCCTTGTACGTATATATGCGTCTTTCCGAAGTACGATCTTTTATGTGCAATAATGCTTTCCATTAAATTATTCCAATGGCTATTGAATGCAATAAAAGGATCTTGGCAGCGTTTACGAGGATTTGCTTATTTATTTCTTTTCTCCCTTCCCCTCCCCACCAATACATCACATGCATTACGCGCCTACGTGAGAGCAGTGCAATTGAGGAGGGAATAGTGTAACTTTTAATCAACATTTAAAGTATTAATTATAAACTAAACTAATTTTCAAGAAGAACATTAATTTTTGTATGTAATGTTATATATGATAAGCCCACGGGTCACTGATAATTATTAAATTCGCTTTTAACTTAGTATTAATAAATTTATTAGAAAAAATACGCTATGCAGTATTGATACATTTAAAGTGTTTTGTATCAGTGTGAATGTGTATTTTATTTTTTATTATGTCAGAATGTATTTTGTTTGTTTACTTTCAGTAAATTAATATATTTTTTAAATAATCTTTTGTTGTCAACTTTTCAATATGCTCGCAGCCCCTCGTACACTTAACATGCCCCCCTATGGTAGTGCGCCCCACAGTTTCAGAACCTCTACTGTAAGTAGAAGAAAATAACTGGGGAGTGATATATTTAGTGATCTGTAAAAATGGTACGCTTTATACACCTATTTTTTTATTAAAAATGCAGTTTGAATGTATAGATGCGTGTTATACGTCGGTATACATGGGGTACGCGGTAACTTTTGAGTGTGTGTGCTTCTACGTGTTGTGCCTCATGTAAATGTCACTTCCATCCAAACATGTATATATGATTACGAAACATCTAAGTGTACCCTAGCCCCTCCAGATGTTTGTCCTCCTGGTGCTAAGACACCGCGTATAAACTAACATTATTAAATTGTATTTTTCAAAAAGTAATTTTTAAGTTGAAATTAAGATTTAATACATTTTCTACACTATTTAATGTCACTGTTCATGTCACTTCTGTACTACTGAATTGGTAAAAGTAAAAAAAGTAAAAACACCTAATAATTAGATTTCTAATACAGTTAAAACTTATTTATATTCCTTCTTAAGTAATAAATCTAACAATTTCAACAATTACAACACTTGGTGATTTTAAAAACGATGCGCTTTTAAAAAAATGTTCAACCCGCGGAGATATGTTTTAAATTCAAAATTGAAATTCACAACACATGGATGGCATATTTTTCTAGTTAAAAACGCATTATGCATTCTTACTAAATTTGCAAATTAAATTAAGGTTATATCATTCTTCACGCCATGATACCCAAGTGGTCATGGTCATAAACTCTTTACCAGCGATGTTCGAATTTCGCAGTATGTTCATATCTTGGTTGTAATAAAGTACATCGTGTGGAATAATGTAGAGTGCCACATGTTAACCCGAGCGATTTTCAATTCCTTCCGGGTTTAAAACGGGGAAATTAGAGAACAAGGTCAAGTGTCGTTCTTTCTATGCTTCAAAGCAACTAAAGCTGGGTTTAATAACTCTGACATTACTCTAGAGTGGTAATAATTTACAAATAGTTTAATAATTTATAAATAGTAATAAATAAATAAATGTTCCTCGTTTTTTTATCTGTTAAATATTTGCTTGAAGACAGGAGATTGAAAGAGTAAAATTAATATAATTTCTAGCGTTTTTTCATCTTAAAAATGAAGCTTGAATCTCCAGCACCTCAGATTATCTACTGAGCTTTCAAAAGGACTTGAAACCAATGAACGGTCGAATTTTTTTTATATAAACCCCGGAAGATTTTGGGATAGTTGTATGCAAGTCTTAGTGTCATTGAAGAGCTGCCATGAAAAAGGTTGATGTCCTTCAACCCCTTTTATCTACCGATGGTTTTTATAAGTACCACTCACCAAATTCATGAATAACCCATTTTTATGAATATTCTGACGATATTGCAGGAATATTTTTTGAAATCCACCTTCTAAGATAAATAGGCAGCACGGGTTCTATGATGAGTATTTTATCGGGGAAGGAGAAAAAATTTTAGAGCAGAGAAAGCGTTTTTCCCCTGACGGCGTTTTCAGCAGGGGATTACTTTTTTCAGAAAAAAAAGAAATCAAAGTTTAATGTCTTTTTTTTGCTTGTTGATTAATGAAGGCCTTAACAACAATTTGACTATTTATTTAAAGTGAGCAGTGTATATAATTAATTTTACCGTTGAAAACCTTTAATTAATTAATTTGCTCTAACTCATTAAATGTTTCCAAAAGTTAGTTTTTTAACCTTTTAATTTTCTTAGAGATTCAAAAGCAATATTGCATGAAAAAAAAAAACCAGAGTAAATCATAATGCAGTAGATAAAGGGTTAAATCTGCTTAGACTGAAAGTCCTTCTCTTGATGTGGTGTGGTAGTTAGAAGGGAGAGGTTCCAGCTCAGGTTTCATCCTCCTCCTTTAACCAAGGTTCAAAATTACGAGGTCTGTCGTCAGGGGTGTTGCTACCGCCGTATCAGCCGTATCAATATCGGGGCCCCCAAGCCCAACCCTCAACCGGGGAAGTAAAAACGGTAAGTTTTTGGGCCCAACTGAGGGCCCCCAAGAAATCTTCGATACCCGGCCCACTCAGGACAAGCTATGCCAGTGTTCGTCGCCATTACCCACCGTGTTTCTTTATAATGTGACATTAATAAGCACTCAATGACTATATGCATGACAGCGGTTAAAAAGATTAAATCCAAATTTTATAAAACTATTTCATAGTACATGAGAATCATATATATCCATTTCAAGAGCGTTATTTATAATTTGCTTAACGTTTATATCTAAAAACATGCAAAGATAATATTATCAAACTCTACTAACTATGATTTAACTATATAATGACTATAATGAAAATATTTTATAAAGTGCTAGTACCTTAAACAAAAACAGTTTTAATGTTTTGTAGCTATACGGGGGCTATTGGTAACGGACCTTGTAATTTTAAGCCACAGCCCAAAAAAAAAACGAAACGAGGGCATCTTTTCTCCAAATCTCAACGGCAACGGGAGGGCTTTTAGTTTTTTGGATTTAAACCCTGAATTAACCGCCTCTTCACGGTGGGTCATCAGTAGGACGAGGGACCAAATTTATGACAGGTCGGTCACAAACTTTTACACCCCAAATCTCCTAAAGTTGAATAGTTATTAAAAAAAGTACTATTCCTTTTTTTACCTAGAGAGATTTTTTGCGTCTTCATGTGGCGACGGAAGCCTAATGGTCAATTTATGACTCGTGGTCCGCTTGTCATGATTTCGGGTCTTATACCGCAGAGTGAGTGAATATTAACGTCGCACTGTTCAGCTACACGAGGGGTTTTTGGGGACGGACCACGTAATTTTTATCCATGGTCAAGGACGGGACGACACCTGAGCTGGCACCCCTTCTCCTAAAAACACCAACGGGGAAACGTTCGAGCCTTTACAGATTTAACATGCATAGCTCCCCACACGGTGGGTTTTATATGGTACTAGGCTCGAACCGTGACAAGGGCCCGCCAAATCCGATCTTTAACGACACCCTACCGCGGTCTAAATTTTCCCTAGAACAATTCAAAGGCCCCCCAGGGGGGATAACCCATAAGGGGGGCGCAAGTACATTGAAAAGCGAAAACAAAAGATTATTTTTTAAAAAATTATTAATTTCTTGAAAGGAAGTAAACCAAAATACATTCTGACATACTAAAAAAATTATTTAACGATATAATAAATTATAAATGTATCAGTACTGCAGAATTTTTTCATAAAATTTTAAAGATACTGTTTAAAAAGTTTAATTACCAGTGACCCTAAGGGGATGTCATAAAAATTTTATACAAAAAATTTAATACTTATCTTGATTATTTGTACGGTTTATAATTGAAGTCGTATTGTAGCCTTACCTCAAAGTATATTATTATTGAATTCAATACATTATTATTGTATTGGGGGGGGATGAAAATTATAATTGAAAATTGGTTCGCAAATGTGGGGAAGTTTGAGAAGCACTGCCGTAGAAGAATCACCATGCAGAGGGGGGAGTCAGTAAATACGTCGAGGCTCAAACATCCTCCCGTTGGTGTGATGTGGAAGCTAGAAGAGGTGTGGTCCCATTTCAGGTGTTGTCCTCGTTATTTGTCCATGTTTCAAAATTAAGAGGTTCGTCTGCAAAAGCCCTCGAGTAGCTTTATAGTGCGACGAAAAAAAAAACTCTGCATGTTCATCGTTCTATTCATTCAATAACAGTACTGACTGCAATTCCCAAATAACGTGTTTATTCTAAAAAAAAAATATTTAACACATTTGTGAGTGACTTACATTTGAATTTGCTCCATCAACACGTCTTGCCTAACTAAGGGTGTAGGAGGAATGAAAGCAGAACCAGAAACTTCCATAATAACAATTATTTATTTACTCATCACGCTAGCCAACAACAATTTATGCTCTAAGTGAATATTAAAAGAGTAGCAGAGAGAAAGAAATTAATATTAAGCAAATATGTGCAAGTAACTTATTATACTCAACCTAATCTATCGTTGTTTCCTAACCTTAAATATACTAATTCAACACAGTGGCCAAATACCACATTTAATACTTACATGAGAACGTAAACCTCTTTCAATCTCACCTGCGTAGCGAATGTAGCAGCTTCTACCTCCTTCTCCCATAATTAAAAAGAATTCTGACTTTATATAGTCGAACTAATCTGCATATCACGGTTTCTTCTTGAGAGGGATGACTGTGAATTAAACACGAATGATAGCCCAAAGATTCTCCAAGAGGATTAGTGATAGGACGCGTAAATATCCGTCACACATTTGGCTAAATTATACTTTTTAAATCTTTGACACTGAATTTGAAAATAGAATTAAAAGAAAAACGTAAGTAATTAAAATAAATAGAATAAATATAATTTAATAAAAATCAAATGAAAGACGGTGATATATTGAATGTTCCTTATCACATAAATTAAACATCAAAAATATCTTAATCCGGTTTAAGAACTGAAATCCTTTCCACTTATTTTAACCTTTAAATAAATATTACTGACTACTTTTTCATGTATAGATTATATGTATACGCTTCAAGACCATATGCTCTTTGCGTTTTTATTTATTCTTAAAGAAATCAATATGTATCCTCTTTCAAAACAAATTTTAAAGCAGGTTTATCATGTCTCTCTTTTGTGTCAGAAGAAAACATTCAGCTCAAAAGAAAGGCAATATTATTTTTAAACTTAAAATCTTTCTTCTTATATTTAAACTAGAAATTAAGAAATATAACAATAAAGGAATAGGGATAAAATAATTAATGTGGTCAAAGTTTTATCAGTAATTTGATTAATAACTTTCAAATTAAATGAATAAAGAGGGATCTGGCAAATAATACAACAAGGTATAATAAGTAATATATATAAAATAAAATTAAGTCAATTTCTACTAAGGTCAACAAAGAACAATTTTGTTTTAGTTACTTTTTATCAAATAATTACAATTAATATAAATATGTATATACATATGACAGAATCACAATATTAAGTGACAATTTTTATTAATTATCCTTATTAATAAAAGGATGTTATTGTCATCCAAAACAATCATATATATAAAATTTCTGTTCAACTGAATGCTTTAAAACGTGAGAAAAAAATATTTTAAAGTTTTGACCCAAGTCGCTAAAAATGAAGCCAGCGTGACTGTATCTGTAATTGTTTATTAAATAATTAGTTTCAGTGAATTAATTATAATTAATTATAATTAAATTATCCTATTGTCACACCAAACATTCGTGTGTAGAAAATTTCAGCTCAAATGAGTGATTTAAAATATGAGAAAAAAGCTTTAAAAATTTTGACACAGTCTCCAAAAAGGTCGCTACGTACCAAAGAAATGATGCCAACGTGACGATCTATATTTTTGAATAAATAGTTTTAATCAATTATTTTTTTAATTTATTTAAAATTTTGTTTGTCATCCAAAAAAAATA
>BMAV01006546.1:0-48216 GCA_019973955.1 Trichonephila inaurata madagascariensis | reverse complement strand
GGGGGGGGAGAGAAGAAAACTTGGAGACCCCTGGGGGGAAACAGGGAGATAGAGCCCGGGAGGGGACAGATGAGAGCCCGGGAGTGAGGGGGAGATCAAACCCCTAATGGAAAAAACTTGATGTAGAGCCCGGATGGAGTAAACTGGAAGGACCCCGGGAAAAGCAAGGGATTGTCGGTGTTTTGGAAAAGGATTAACCCCGAGAGAAATAGACGGGTCCCCCCGGGCAGCATATTTATTGGATTTTTTAGAACATATGAAGCTATTAAATACTGTTTTAATTTTAAAATGAGGCTGTGACAAATTTTCTTGTGTGCTAACTACTCACGACGTTACAGGATGAATAAAATGCAAAATTTAAAACATTATGTTGTTTTATACTTAATTTCAACTCCGAAATCGTAAACGAAGATTAATTTGACTGGATTGAATGGCTTAGAATAATATTAAATCAACGTATTAAAACAAAGTATAAAAAAATGTGAATGTGATACTTGTTATATAAAAAAAATTATTTAGCAAAAGATTTAATTAAATATTTGACCATTGCTGCTAACTGAATGAAATATTTTTTATTAGTTCCCGGTAGCGCACACGGGAATTTTTAAAGGGGGGGCCCGGGGTAAATTTTACCATTCTTTACATGCCCTTTTGATTTTGCGTTTTCGGGAACAAAACACGAAAAAAAAATTATTGAATAAATAATTAGCATTAATTAAAAAAATTTAATAATTAATGACAAATATTAAAAAATTTTACGCACTATATCTTAGAATTATAATCAATGGGAAAAAAAAATAAATTTTTGGGGGGGCCCGGGCCCCCGGCCCCCTCCCTTGGGGCGCCACTGGTTCAAAAAGCATTGAATCACACAAAAAAATTAAAAAAATTTAAAGACTGAGTTAGTTTATGAATCTTTTGATTTTATAAAAGCCGATTTGAATCATGTCAATTACAAATGAGAGAATATAATATCAAATAAAAACAGGAAAACTAAACAAAAAAATATCTATTTTAGTAAATGTTGAAGCATCGTTTTTACCCGAATACAAAAAACCCCCCGGGGTTAAACGAAAAAAGAATTGATTGTTGAATATTCTTGCACTGTTCAGCTGCATGAGGGCTTTTGGGGCCGACCACGTAATTTTTTAACCATGGTCAAGGACGTGGGCGACATCTGACTGGCCCCCCTCCTAACTACCACACCAACAGGAGGACGTTTCAGCCCCGACAGATTTAACGTAACCGCTCCCTACACGGCGGGTCTTTTGTGGGGGACTGACTCGAACTGTGACAAGGCAAGCCACGGTCCCATAATTTTTACCATCTCGGCTACCGCGGCCACTAAACGAAATGAAAGTGTTTAGTGATAGATATGTTAGTTGTGTGTGTGTGTATGATACAGAAAAAGAGGAACGAATTTACAGTTGAATACATTAAAGATTATATGACAGTGATGATAGCAAGATGATGAATTAACTATTGTTCATCTTACACAGCACACAGTAATTCCTTCTTTTTCGTTGCCACGTCTTAAGGCCGTATCACACGATATTTTTCATGCAATTTTTTCGTCCAATTTTTGGACGAATCTGAGGGGGAAGGGTTGCCGTAAACAAAACGACACGCTCTGACGTCAGCCGTGCTCTATCTCTACATTGAAAAATTACTCGCCGATTTTTCTGCTTCGGAAAATGAACATCCAAAATTATTTCTTTCATTTCGCTTGCGCAGTTGTTGATGGGTGTAAACTAAAAATAGAGCACCATTCTTTTTAAAATATTATACGCCGTTATAAAATATTATGCACCATTAAAATATTATACGGCATATCTGAAGTGTTAGACGAAACCGGAGCCACCATCTTGTTTATGACGTAGGGCGCCGAAGAACCCCATTGGCTGGAATTTCAAGCAATTTTATTTGGAACAACTTTTTGAGCTCGCTAGCAAAATATTGTTCTAAAGCGGTTGCTATGGCAACTGAGTAAAAATTGCACGAATTGAACGAAAAATTGCTTGAAACGTGTACGTGTGATACGGCCTTTAGGTGTAAAGTTTCGCCAATGCATCGTCTTAAGAGCGTCGTCCAAATTTTAAAGGGTGAAAAGAAAGCTTTGTAAAAAGTTCTGTACAGATAGTCTTTTAGAATTACCGGGCAACTGGGTGCGGAGTCTATTTTTTAAATCCATGCTAATGTTTTAGGATATCCTCCACTGAATCAACAATTACGTTTACATTTTTTAGGGTATCATAAACAATGTCCATGGGGTTGAGAATAAAAATGGAATATAGAAAGGAGTTTTAATTTTTTGAGGAAGGATTTGATAGATCTTCATTTTTATTTTTGTAGAAATATATTTTTTTTATTTGTCTTAGCCTAATTAAGGGGGTCCGGCACGTCCATAGGAGCCCATGTTAAATTGTGTAAGTTTTTAAACCTTTTTTTCAGAAACTAATTATTTTTCATGAATAAAATTTTTACAGTAAGTTATGTGTACTATAAATAACATTTTAACGAAGGGTTTTGTTTTCCTTTTGTTAAAAATTAAATGTGTTATGAATTTTTTTAAAAATTCTTTATTCCCTAAAATTTAGTTTAAAAAAGTCATACCAGAATGTTTGCTAGATGTATCTAATTTCCTCCATAAAAATGCATAAACATGTTAAAAGTCTGCTCACTGAAAATTTGAGGATTATATGATAAGTAGTTTTTGTAAAAAGGTACATGAAGTAAAAAATATTACATTTTGAGAAAAATGGCTTTAAAGTAAAAATTTGTAATTTTTTGAGCATTTACTTTTTTTAGTACTTTAAAGAAGCATATTAAGCATTTTTTTTTTTACTCTCTCTGCTCATACCAAAGACTCATTCACGTCTTTATTAAAACTTTTTGAGCAATCTTTTTAGCGCTTTTGAAAGGTCACTCACGTCGGAGTGAACTTCTTATGGTGTTTGGGCAACAAATGACTACCTCAAGTCTCTCTTCCGCTAGAGGTGCTACTAAAAGGCGTGCCCTGCACCACACAGTTGAAAAAAGGGTGTGGCTTAGAATCGAAGACAAAACATTTGTTGGATGAGGGAAATTGAATTTCCATCCCTTTCGAAAGGTAAAATCTAGCTGTCAATTCTGGCCACTTGCATCAACGGCTTAACCCATTCCGCACTTTATATCCAGTATTCAATCTATCCTAAACATCGTTATCTGCTCATATTTAGGGAATTCTTTTGTGTATACTCTCTTTCTTTTGATCATATAAACATATCAAATCTTTTACATCAAGACGATGTAACGGCGTGGCACATAGTACACTAGGAGGCTTGACACATAGCACACGATAGACTAGAAAGAGAGCGCTGCTGTGAACTGTGTTTTGGCCACTGAGCGGGAAGGAGAGAAGTAGAAGGTGGTCTCGAACGTAAAATGGAGGACAATACTTGTGATTGACGGATGATTGACGGATGATTTTGTGAAGAGGTACCTAGACTGCGTCAGCAGTCTTCAACCCTCTATCTGGTTATTCGATGTTCATGGTGTTGCAGCTTTGGTTGGGAGAGAAGGGCGTGACTTCAGGAGTGGAGAAGCAATGAGAATGGTGCTGTGGAGGTGGGCTTTGATTGGAGGTTGGAAGTGAGCTTTTAAACTGCACTAGCTTTGACTTCGAAGAATTATTCTAATTTTAGTTTATTTTTTTAAAAAGACAACTATTTAAAAAAAAAAAATTAGGGGGGAATTTAAAGGTTAAAATAATAGATTAAACTTTACCCGGAGAGCTTTGCTAGTAGGCAGGTTATTTCTTCGCCCGAATTTGCTTTTTTAAATTTAGAGAAAGACGAAATTTTAGGTTTTTTCTTTACTAGGTTTGAAATGACTTTAAAAAAGTTCCAAACTTGTATTAAGTCAGGGGTATCTTTTTCTTGGCTAAGGAACCAGGGGTCTTCTTTCTGTTATCTTTTTTATTTTCATTATTGTGGGGGTTTGACTGGGGATTTCTCCACTAAAAATGTTAGGAAAGAAATTCCTTTTTTAATCCATTTACTGGCATTTTTTTTTTTCATTGATAAACAAAGGGGCACCTTTTTTTGGTTGGGGGAAATTGGGGACATTTTGTATAACATGCCGAATGACCGAGCCCCCTGATTAATAAAAAAAGGGGTTTTCCTGTCTTTCTTTTGATTTGGCAGTTTCTCGTAGCGTGCGTTTTTACCGCATTTTAAACATCGGGGTTGATGTGGCAGTTCGCGGAGTATAAAAAAAGTTATTACAAAACATTGTTTTTCCCTCTTACGAGGAAAACCACAACTTTCACTTGTAAGTAACCAAATTTTTTTTAAATCAAATATTTTGCTATTTTCGCCGGGGGGAAATATAAGAAAATATGGAAGAGTTTTTTTTTCTTTTTTTGAGATAAACAGCTTTCAATTACAAACCTTCTTCTACTAAATCGTTTTGATATCTTCGAAGAGAAACCGGGGACCCTTTTTTACAGCTTTATCGGTTTGTCAGGTTTTCGGTTAATTACATAAAATTTTAATTCTTTATCCGCTTTCAAGAAGTGGGTGAGTTCGATATTCTTCAAAATCATTTTTGAAAATTTAATTACATCACCGGCAGTTCTATTGGGAATTTTGGGAATTTTTCGAAAATTTAAATTTTAAATTTTATCGCGGAAATTCCTTTTTATTTTAAGCATGACAGGTGGGGAAGTTTTGAGGGGGGTAACTACATCAGAAGTTACATTATTGTTAGTCGGGGGTGGATGTTTGACATCCTGTTCTAATCCGGGAAAATTTTTTCTCGTTTCTATGGGATCCGGGTTGGACGGGGGAAAATCTTCCGTGGGTTCCTTTCTTTTTTTTTTTGCGCTTTTACATAACTTTTCTTTTTTAATTTACACTTGGTTTTTTTATCCGAAATGGGATCGTTAAATTAATTTTTTCAACTACCAAGGGTGGGAATTTTTTGCTCATTCAATCAGTTCTAGTGCATGGGGAGGGTTTTGCCCCCCTTACCATTTTCCTTTTTTATAGCCATGGGGGGTGCTCATCCGGAATTTCGGAGAAGGAATTCCCCTAGTAGGTGAACTTGCTAGGCTTTCATCGAGAAGTGATTTTGGGAAGGGCTGAGATACCAGTGACTGTATCTCTAAGCTTTTCGCAGGCAGCAATTTCGCTTGTCTAGTCGGCGAAAAGTCCAAATTTTCGCTATAATCACTCAATGATCGTCGATCCAAACGCGGAGCTCAATCAATCGTGGTTTCCATCGTTAACTACTGCGATTGACAATACTTGTAGTTCCCTATGCGATTTATAATTGTAAATAGAGTTGAAAATATAGTGATGTGCTTTGAAGAAAATAATAAAACGGTAAATCCGGTTAGTTTGAGCGATGATTAATTCAACAACAAGACGATCTTACAACGAGTTCATTGTAAAGGAAGTGTGAAAAGGGAGGCAATTTTATATGCTGAAGAAGATGGAAAAAGAGTAGCGGCCACTGAATATTTGACACGGATGAAACAAATATACGTAGTTGACGTAAACAAAATGATGTAATTTTTGCTTATAAATGTTTAAGGGTCTTTAATAATGCTTTTTCCATTCTATAACACACTTATTTTTTTTAAAAAAAAGATGTTTCATAACAAATGCAATGGATGGCATGAAAGAAGACATCCTGTGAGAAAATGGTGACGCTGGCCCCAATTCCGAAGTTAGCTGAGACAATCGGAGTGACAAATGATTTTCGAAACATGTTACTGACGGTCAGAGTAATTATAGGTTTATGTATGTATCTGAAAGACGTTTTTAATACTTGTCAAATAAATTAATTATTAACTTCTTATTTTTTTTAAATTTAAGCATCGGATATCGATTAACCTTTTATACAATTTTATTTTTTCTCAAAAACGAGAATTGAGGTCGCGGCTTAGAGTCGATGGTGGCTTAGATTCGAGTAAATACGGTTTAATGATTCGATAATATCTTTGTTATTGACCTCTATTCTCCAACTCTGCATGCATTATAAATGAAATCTAATTGTTTCAAAAATGTCCTACTGAGTGCCACTCTGAATCAAATGGGTAGATTGGCACGCCACAACTAAAAGGGTGCCGAACCCTGTTCCAGAGCAATCCAATGTGAAATCTATAAAATATGAGAAAAAAATTGCTCAAATATGCCTTATTAATTTTTTTTCTCTTTGAATATTGTTTTGAATATTGCTCATAAAACATCACCAAATCGTTCCAGAGTTGTATGAACCACAGTAAATGCTTGTACTTTGTATGTTTAAAAAAATTCACTTATAATCAGCATTAATTCATAAACCTCGAACCTATTAGAGAATGATCTACCACAGTCTTTTACTTCTGGCATCTCCGATCACCACAATAAAAAAAAAATTACTACATCCGCCCCTTGCCCCATTCCAATTTATCTCATTCAAATATCCGTCGACACATAACCTAGAAACCAAAACATCATCAATCCAAAATCTGCGGCTTAAGTTAAAAATAAAATAAAATTATTATTTTTTTTCATTTATTTTATTTTATTTATTTATTTTGCACCATGGTAGAAATTATTAATGGTCCTGCCGTCGATGCTTTTTAGTGGGGTAGCTTTTCGAGCACATTTTCTTTCTTTCCGCCAGGTGCCGTTAGATGATGACAAAGCTTTATTCCTTTCGAACCTGCTTGGAAATTAAGCACGGGTGGACATGCAGCGCCACACAGACACTGCTCAAAATTCAGTAAAAACATATGCAATGGCTTTCTGTCGTTTTCTAATTGGCTAATTTATCGGAGGCAAATCTGTATCTGTGTTTTGGTTCGAGAGCTCTAATCGAGGCAAGAATCCCCGTACGGTAATTACCGTCTATTAACTGTGATTTCTCTTCCCCACTTATCCTCCTGATTAACTCATATCTTACTAACAGAAAACTAATTCTTGTATTAAAATCAATAACACTCTCTCTAACCTTAGATATATAAACTGTTGTGTTCCTCAAGGAGCAATTTTGGCCACGACTTTATTTAATCTCTGTGTTAACGATATCCCACAAACAGAAAACACGATTCCTTGCATTTATGCCAACGATACAGCGGTTTTGAGCCAAAGTCAAAACTTACACTTATTGCACACTACCTCCACATACACATCGCTCTCCAGGAAGAATGGTACCACAACTGGAAAATTGCAATAAATGCATAAAAAAAAAATAAAAATGAAGCGATTTATGTAATGATGAATCATTTACATTAGTTTATTAAATTTATGTAAATGATTTACTAATACCCTGGTCTCAACGTACAAAGTACCTAGGCGTTATCCTAGATCAGGGTGTCCAACAAGTGGCCCGCCAGTACGTATGTTGCGGACCGCCAACTCTTTTTAAAATTTTTTTAAAGATCAGATTTTTAAAATTTTTTCATTTTGAAATTTATTTGAGGGGAAATTTATATGTATATACAATGTATTTGCCTGTTACCTGTACTTGTTTTAAAATAAATCCCTTTTGATAATAGAAATGTCCTTTAGATTAAAATAGATTTATATTTTATCAAACAGTTACATTTGATTTTACAATAGTAATTTACTTTTTAATAAATTTCGAACTGTGCATTATTCATATCCTTTACAATAAATGGTACACGATTCTCTGTGTGTGTGCGACTTTCGTTTCTCCTCCTCCTTTTCTGTTTGGAGTGTCCAAAAAGCAAGAGGTAGTCAGAGATGTTTTTAAAGTTTAAAAAAAAAACATTCAGGATGCTTAAGATAAAGGGCAATGTATACTTAATCGTTTGCGAATGACAGCACTTTCAAATTTCAACAATGAGTAACGAAAGATCAATTCAATAGGAACACCGTAATTTTCTAGAAAATGGCAACTGTAGTATTTTAAACATTATTTGATCATTGCATTATTATATTATCTATGTCTGTATACATAAAAAATATAATGAAAACAATGATAATAATTCATTCTGTTTTAAATTTTCACAAAAAATAAATATTTTTTGTTTGCAAATCTGATATAAAGGTTCGAATTTTTATCTGCGGCCCGCGAGATTATAATATTTTTCCGAAGTGGCCCGCCAGGTCATTTGGGTTGGATACCCCTGTCCTAGATAATCACCTCACTTTCAAACAACACATAACATATGTAAGAAATAAATTTAAACAATTGATCTGTATAATTTACCCTTAATCGCTGGAAACTCTGTTTTGAGCAGAGAAAATAAACTGCTTGTCTTCAAACTGATCCTCAGACCAGTTTTAACGCATGCCACACCAATCTGGGCACATGCAGCTAGATTTCATATTAATCAAATTGAAGCATCTCAAAGCATCACTCACCGTCAAATTTTAAATGCTCGTTGGTTCATGAGGAACAATGACCTCAGAGCCTCAAGTAAAATGCTGTCAATCAGACAATTTTTCAAAAAGCTTGCAACTCTAACTTTTTTTCCTAATATTGATAATTTTAATAATCTTTCGATCTTAAATATTGAAAAATATATCCCTGATCCCAATTTCAACAGACGTAGAAACATTCTTTCAGATCCCCTCTTCATGTGTAAATTATTTTTTATTTCCAACTATTCGTACTATCCAATTTTAAATGCTTATTTCACCACTTTCTATAATTCCCCATGATTCAATGATCGAGATCTTAACTGCATTCCCGCCCTGCATTAAAGCCTCGCCCCGCCCAAAGATCGAAATTTTTTCATTTTTTGGTGCCCTGCGCCGTTTTGAAGCTATTTTTCTCACACTTTAATGCATTTCAATACGTTTTAATTTTTATTTTTTCTTAATCTTCTGCATTTTTATTCTTTTAAAGCGTTTAATTTTAACAAAGGGCCAATAGTCAATCAAATATAGTCACTCAAATACCTAATGTGATATGAGGTTGTAGCTCGAAAGAGCTGGGTACTCAAGCCATCCACCCAACGATGTAATTACCGTCTTTTGAAAAAGACGTTAGGGCTTATTTCCTAATAACTCATATTGTTAAAGGCTCCACTGTAAATTGTAAAAATTATTGTGTATAAAACAGAGTTCTCTTCTGAAGGTACGGTATATGATTGAAATACATATCAAGCTTAGGTAATCATTTTCCGCGGATTAAAACTGTTTCCGTTTATATTCGCATTCGCTATGAAATTAACAAACTTTTTCCTGAGACAAATTTTATAAAAAGTTTTAATTTTGGTTAAAATTTAATTAATTGGCTGAGACATGAATACTTCTCATTAATATTAGAACAATGCTAATCTAGCATATTTGGTTTCCGTCTTCGCATAATAGTTCAAGGCCGCGGTAGCCGAGTGGTATAGGTATCGGATCATGGCTTGACTTGTCACGAGTTCGAGCTCAGTACCACTAAAGACCCGCCGTGTAGGGCCGCGATGCACGTTAAATCTGTCGAGAGCTGTGAAACGTCCTCCGTTGGTGGTGCGCGGTAGTTAGAAAGCCGTAGCTCTGGTGTGTCGTACACACGTAACTTGACCATGGTTCAAAATTACGTGGTCCGTCGCCAAAAGCCCTCATGTAGCTGAACAGTGCGACGTTAATATTCAATCAATCGCATGATAGTTCATAATAAATCTGAAAGGAGTGTTGCATAGCGCCGTCTCCTGTGCATATTCATTCTCGTTTTCGGCCAGCAGGGCGAGATCCTATTTTTGATCTAGCTGTTCTCAATGATATCGCATTTAACTGGAAGATTAGTAATATTGATAAAATAAGTGCCAGAGTAAAAATTGATATAATAAATTAATAAGAATTTAATTGATAGTTAAAAAGTTGAATATTGAAATCTTTTTCAAGTGACAAGAGGAATCAAATGCTTGAAATTTCATATAAGCAAAAAGAAAAAACAGACTTGTATAGGTATATAATTCAGTATTAAATACCATATAATAAAGCATGCATTGTGCTTTTGAACTGTAGGCATCTTGAAATCAACAATCGTGAAATCTCTGTAACGGAGTTATATGAACAGAAAACTATTATTTTAAAGTATCTAAGGTAAGTCCGAACCAAAGTTCACTCCCCACATTTTCATGACAGGAGTTTAAGCTTCCCTGCGGAAAGCAGGCACTCCAACCATTCAACTTACATATGAGCAGAAAATAAAAAGAAGGAAAGCAGAGACAAGGGCTTAGAGCTCGCACCCTAAAACATCAAAAGTTGAATGCAGCTCACACGCTCCTGGCGCCATCTATTCTGCATAGTTAGAGCATATTTTATTCCGCTCATTCGTATTTTGTTGAAAATTGTGTAAATTCCTATTCATACTGCCATCGTTTACAATCGGGTTTGAATACAAATATGCACATTGAAAGCATGCACAAAACGTTAAAATACATTTATTTGAAAGGAAGAAATGCAAAACGATTGGACAAGACAATTTATGCATTAATGTGGTTCATAAGGACAAATAGTTGATAGACTAATTGTCATGAATAAAGGGAAATTAACTTCAAAATTAAAAGATCTTCGACAGCGTCATGAAACAAGCCTTTCCTTGTCAACTGTCATGATAATTGAAAATGAGAGTGGATATATTGTCCCAACTCTTGCATGAAACTTATCTTGTTCAAGAAAATAATACAAACTGCCGCTTTAAGCTCATATGTACAGATTGCAGCAATACATGCATCCACAATTATTCATGCGACTGTCTAGAATGCAAGTGTAAAATGGAACATGTGCTAGCATATATATTTGATTTGTCGCCATAAATTTGCAGTAATTCAGGCAGAAAGTTCAAATACAAATAATTTTAGTTCTATACAAAGTGACCTTTTCATTGATGAAGAAGATGAAACCAGAACCAGAGAAGCTGACATTATTATTAACAGAGCTATGCAAAAAAAAAAAAAAGTCTTTAGATGCTTTTACTTTGCCAGAAAAGAAAAAGAACAATTAAAAACAAAATTTCTTGAAATCTTAAAACAGTGTTTCTGGTGAAGAGGAATTAAAAATAGTGGAAAATTCAAAAAAATCACTCCAACCAACATTATCAGCCAATCATGCTATGCAGGAAAATCAGTTTCTTACGACACAAAATAAATGTATTCTGGCTAATAAAGCTGTAGAGCCACAAAAACGACTATTTTCAACTAGAAAAAGGAAGAGAGCTGCTGAATATAGAATTGCTAAACCAAGTGAAAAAGAAACTCATAAAATTGCTTTTTCTTTAATAATGAATACAAAATAAACTTTATTTTTAAGTAATTTTTTGTATTATGTCTTAGTTGCAAAAAAATTAACCCACAAACAAGAATATATGATAAAACTGACCTATTAATCAGTTATGTGCAATAAAAATGTATATTGTACATGAAATGTCATTTGATCAGCTTTCATCTTTAGGGGTGTCCTAAAACAGTCTAATTTACTGTTTCTTTTAATTACAAAAATATAATTTGGGGAATCAACATAAAATACTAGCACATGTGCGTGTATAATATATGTGTGCCTGTGAGTGTATTATTACAAATTATCTAAAGGTTTGTAAAAACATGGAACACCTATGGTTAATTGCCCTTTTTTAACTATTCAAATGAAATTAAAATTTCAGTTTTTTAATTAATGTAATTTGCAATTTACTGAGTTTTTTAAATGTATTACTTTGTGTGTTGTGAAAGTTGTATAAAACTTCAAAATTGTGATAAGTTCAAACATTTAGATCAATATATATTGACAATTTTTTTATAAACCGAAATGTATAATTATACTTCTTAAAGGTAAAAAACCGCTATCAGCTGGCCACAAGCCGAAAATTTTTAGTATCATCCATATGTATATGGAAATGGATTTACCATACAAACCGATAATAAACCACTTACTAGTATTGTAAATAAATCTCTATGAAATATATTTCTACCAGGTGGCAAAGAAAGTTGTTAAAATTATTAAATTATCAATTTGAAATGGTATATGTAAAAGGAACTGAAATGTATTTAGCAGATACACTTTCCTGAGCATATCTTAAAGATGAGGCAAATGATCATCCAGATATTTTATATGTTGTTCATACAGTTCCTATGAGTGAACGTAGAATTGCTCAATTTAAAATTGTTATTAAGCCAGATCCTGAATTGAATATTGTATATGATTATTGTATAAAAGGTTGGCCTGATCATATTCAAAAAAGTTTCTGCTAATGTGATACAATACTTTAAATTAAAAAATGAAATAAATTTAAAATTTATTTATGAAAATTTTGAATTTAAAATTTTTATTGAATTTGGATTAGTATGTAAAGAGAGACTCTAAAATTGTTGTAACTTGTATTTTAAAAAAATGATACTTCATAAATGTCATTTTCATATAGATAAAAGTAAAAATAGGGCAAAAGAAATAATATTTTGGACAGGAATGTCTATAAGTATTGAGAATACAGTATCTGAGGTGTGAGGTGTGTCAGAGAAATTTCAAAAGGCTAATGTGTTAAAGAACCTCTTTTAATTCATGAAATTCCCAAAAGATATTTTGAAAAGATAGGAATTTGTATTATGACGTATATAAAAAGGTTAAGTATTTAATTATCATATGTTATTTTTGAAATTAGATTGAAAAAGAAAGGCTGTAACAGGTATTAATAACTCAATCGTGCTTGTAACTTTTTAACGTGATAATTATGTAAAATAAATAGTTTATTTCAACAAAAGTTAAGGTTCTCAGTGAATCTGACAATTTTTATAGTACATAATTCTTTTCATTACTTTTTGTTCTAAATTTAGATTCATATAAATCTATTCATAACTATATATATCTAAATAAAGAATGAAATTTGATTAGATTTTATAATAAACTTTTATAAGACAAATATGATATGGCATACAAAAGTGTGCACGTTTATGATAATTATAACAGAATTTTTATATGTTGGAAAAGCACCTAGAATAAACTGTAATTTTTAAGTAACTATTTTATTAATATTTTTTTGAATTTAAATCAGAAACATATTATACAGTGATAATTATATATGTGCATTAGTGAATAATTATATTTAATTTCTAATGAAAAATTCAGCAAAAGAAATCAAATATATTTCATTTTACATGCTCATTTACTTAAGGTTTGATATTATGCACTCTAATTATATATATATTTTGATTAAAACGAGTTATATATCTATATATATAAAAACGTTGTGTTGGTTTGTGTACGCTCGCATAACTCAAAAAGTTCTGCATGGATTTATCTGAAATATTGAAAAATTTGATTTGACCCCGGCGTTTTATGTACTTTTTTTTTTGAAAACTTAAATTTTTAAAATTTAAATTTTGTTTTTTGGTTTATGACGTCAGATGCGATTCGTTTTGAATGCAAAAATTTAAATTTTACGATAGATTTTTCCAAATTTATTGTATAACTACATGTTTATGTTTATATTTGTTACTATTTATCTTTTTTTTTTTGATACGTTTGGTTATTTTCGAATAAATCTTTTTTTAAAAATTTTTTTTAAACAATCAAATTTTTTTGATTTTTGAACAATGGATAGCTTATGCGGGCTGTTTGACTTTGCTTATATTCTACACGTTTTTTTTTTTCTGAAATTTTTAAAACTAAATTTATTTTTTTTTTAAAGAAAAAAATTGCAAAACTTCGCCTATTTTTTTTCACCAAATATTTTGTAACCCATTTCCCCCAAAAAAAAAAGACTCCCAAATGGATATAACATTAAGTTTGGAAACAATACCCACTTTAATTTTTTAATTAAAAAAAAGATAAAATTTTAAAAGCGATATAAATTTTTTATTAAAATGTTTTTTTTCTGTTTGAAAATTTTTTTTAAATTTCATTTATTTTCGTATTACCCAACAATCGCCAACTTTCAGTAACTCGCGTTCCATTCCTTTTTCGAAATGTTGCGCGGGAATTGGATTCTTTGTTTTATAAAATTTTTTCAAATTTCTAATGAAGTCCCTTTTTTTGATGTTACTATTAAAATACAAATGGTAAAACAAAATTTTTCTGATTTTTAGTCATCAAAATATATTGCCCCTTATTTTTTTATTGCTTTATAAGATTAAAATTTTCTTTAAAAAGTTTCCCATTATAATTTGTTAAAAAAAACGGGTTTAAGGGTTTTTGGGGGTAGAGACCGCTGATCAAGTGCGGGGGCCAACAAGATTAAGTTCCATTTGCAGGGGCTCATATCTAAAAAGGGGGCCCCCAAAAAGAATTGGATCAAGGCCCACTAAAAGGCTTTTTTGAATTTTATATGTTTTTTTAAACCTTCATTTTACCAACAATGGTTTAGTACATAAAATTGTATTGCAAAACTCGAACTTAGGTCACCATTCCAACCCAAACGCAGTGAGAGGGTATTGTCATCAAATTAGTGTGGCATCAGTGAAGGGGCAAAATAGGTGGCTCAAAACATTTGGGGAAGGGGGGTTAAGATTGTTTTTTTTTTAAAAATTTAAACCGTTATAAAATAGTTCGGCTCTTTTTTGTAATTAGTGTTAGTATTTTTATTTTCAATTTATTTTAAGCTCAAGATATTTACTTTGATAATTTTTATATTTTTAATTTTAATTTTACACTATGGGTGGATTTCAAAATTTCCCCAAAAAAGGTCCCGATTTCTTCCCCAATACCTTTTAAAATTTTCCCAATAAATTTAAATTAAATTTAAAGTATAATTTTTTTTTTTATTATTTTTTTTTCCTTTTAAAATCAAAAGCATGGCCAAAACTGCAATCTTAAAAGGGAAAAACCATATTTTATTCCTGTTTGTGCACAATAATAATATTTTTTGCCTTGTGGGTAAATTTTCCACAAATGTTAAATTTTCTAATAGGGGGAATAACGTTAGACTCACAAAAAAATTTTTTTTGAAATAAAATTTTTTGGTGTTATTTGAAAAAAATGGGAAAATCAAGTTTTTCTGATGAAATTTTTTTTTTTGTATTTATTTTTACGCAACCATATTGGCAACATTAGCACTTAATTGCCAATTCACTGTTATGACCAAAAAAACCAAATATATTGCAACTGTACCCATGTCCCTTTTTGTTTAATTTTTTGGATTTCATCAAAATTGATAATTTTTAATTTATTTTTTTGATAGCTTTTATCATTTAAGTTTGTTAAGCCAGCTGTCCCCAACCACGTTTTCCACCCCACGGAAAAAAAAAAGAAAAAAAAAAGCAAATTTCAAATATCTTTAACGCGCATTTTGAGGTATGATTTTTTTAAAAATGTGGAAAATTTCTTAAAAAAACCTTTTTAAAAAGATTTCATTTGTAATTTGTTAACAGAATATCAAAATTATTAATTTTTTTTGTATTTGTAAACTAAAATTATGCATTTCCCATAGGGTAGGTCCGTTTGAAAAAAATTTAAAAAGCTCTTCTTAGGGAAAAGGTTAATTTTTCAATGCTTTGGGTAATTTTTGTTTTCATTGTCGTTTTTCAAAATTGTCTGTTATTCACTTTAGAGCAGTAGTTATTTTTCAAACCCAGAACTACAAATTTTATAACTTTATAATTTGCGTTGACTAATAGGATTGATTCCCGGGGGGCCACTATAACTATATTTAGCTTATTTTCTTCCTACCCCTGAAAAAAACTCATGAAAAAAAACAACAACAGACTAAGGATTGGCCGAATTTTCCTAAAATTTGTTGGGTTAAAATATCTTTCTTCAAAATTTTTTTGTTTAGTTATTTAGTAACTAAAAATTTTGTGAATAATTATGTTTCATAATATGTTATTTTGTTATCATCTTTTTTTAAAATGAATTTTCATAAAAATGAATAATGTCCAAATTTTTCAAACATCCAAAACACGCATCACTAATTTGATGCGTTTTGAAATTTTATATTTTTTTTATTTTTTTTTCTTTTAAGTGCAGCAATTGGCTTCACTACAAAAAAATACCTTTGGGGAAACAAAAGGGGTCATACCGGGGTACTGCCCATGAATTGACATCAAACGGGAAAAAAGGATACCCCAAACGAGAAAACGTCAAAGAATGGCCCAAAAAATGCTGGGGGGGGCATGGAAAACGGGTACATTTTGACCATATTAGTGTTTTTACCCAAAAGATGTTAACCAGAAAACAGCCCTTCCGTCAAACTGACTTTGTGGTGGGAATTACACAAAACATCCCCATTCCGGACAAACCGTTGAAGATTTTGCCCCGGGGTGCCCCTCCAAATGATGGGAAATGTACCCTTTTGAAAGCCGAATTTAAGGAAAACGGGAAAGTTTTGCCCCGAAAAATTAAACTTCAACGGAGAATACAGAGCCATTAAAAAATTTTTCTTTAGATATACTGCAGAACCAAAAAAATTTTCCAATTTAACATCAAAAAAAAATTCAGTTTCCAAATGACATTGTTTGGATAAAAATTTTTTTAAAAACCCCAATTTAATAGAAATATCCATAAACATTGTAAAACCAAACCATTGCCTTCAAAAAAAGGTTGACCAAAATTTATCTTCAAACTTGGGGTTCCCCAAAGAAAAGTAAAAAAATTTAGGTTCTAAAATAAGGAAAAAAAACCTATAAATTAAAAATTTTTAACAAATTATAAATGATATCATTTAAGAAAAAGTTTTGCAAAATATATTTATACATTTTTATATAAAAAATCATATTTTAACAAATGTTTTAACATACTAAAAACTTTCTGTTTCCAAAACTGAGCCACAGAACGGGGGAGGGGTCCCCAAAAAATATTTAAAAAATTTTCAGTAGCTATTTTGGGCAAGCATTTTTGAACTTGGGGGGTAAAGAGGAATTCCCTTTGGGGGAAAAAAATTTCAGGGGAAGAACTTCCCAGTTATAGGGAAATTTAAATTCCCCGGGAAAAAATCTGAGAAAAGTATCCATTTTCCTTTAAGAGTTTTGGGAACTTTTTTAAAAATTTCCCGTGCAAGCATTTGTAAAAAGTCAGGAACTCATGGAAAAGTAGTGCATGCAATAAAATTTAAATTAAAGAAAATAAATGATTTTACAACAGTAAAGAAATTTAATTTTTGTTAGAAATGAATAATGTGGCTCAAAATAAAGAGTCACAATAATCGTAAGGTTGAGAAAAAACCATTTGGAGTAATATGTCCATTTTTTTTTTTAAATTTTACTTTTATGTATGATAAAGTGAATGGGAAAAGTAATCGTACATTTTCTTTAACAAAATATTAATGCAATAATAGTTAGATGATAAATTGTTTTATTAGATGCTTTGTGTTTTCTATTTCCTTACAAAGTTTAGCAGCATTTTTAATCATGTATCAAGGAAACATTGTTTCTGATGATGAGAAAAAAATATTTGTTTATAAAAATGTTTGTGTGAAATTTTTAATTAATAAAAATATATTCAAATATGAACACACACATTTTAATAGCAATAGTTTTTAGAGAGTAGAAGTATATTATTGTACTTTTAAAAATTAATAAAAGGTTTGAAATGTGCATAGATAATATGTAACGGAGAAAATTGAGATAAAAATGTACAATTAGATTCTCAAAATGCAATTTGCATTGTTGTTTCTTCATCTTATCTGATCATTATGTGCCTGTTATTTAGTAAATACTTCAATTGTCAACGTATGAGAATATTTTCTGTATTGACAAATAACTCATTCAAAATGAAATTCTGCAAAAAAGACAACTTGTACGCATTACAGTACATAATAAGACAACACGGGTAAATTTTTAGTTGTATTATATCAGTTTTTCCCTAAAAATGAATTTCTTTCTAAAAAGTGAGAATAATTGTTGTCATCATCAGATGTTCTTTTTTTATCCATTTTGAAAAAAAGAAATGATAATTATCAATATTACATATACATAGACTAAAAACTAAATCAAATTAACAAACTAAAATGTTTCTTAATTATACATAAATGGTTCATAATATTTAACCTTTTTCAGTTTCCAAAATTTTTAACTTTATACAAATTTTGATTACATATATATTTGAAAATAAAAAACCATTTTAACTTTCAACATTTTATAATTACTACTTTTAAAAATTTTAATATATAATCGGACTTTTATCTAACGAAGTTGCCAAATCCTAAAAAAAGTTCTTAAAGTAGAAAATTCTGTATAGCAATTCGTCTTTCACAATAATATATACTTTATAAACTAGTTCCACAAAAAGTTCGTAAGATAGTAGTTCAAGATTTACACAGGTCCACATGTAATTCAATATATATATAGATATATTTAAAAAACCTTGCTTATGTCAGAAAAAGCTAATTAAAGTGTTTTAATATAGTTTACTTCACACTCTCAAGATCTATGAATTTCTATTTACTCAAAAACAATTGTCAACACTCAATGGAGAAAAATAATTTCTAAGTTTTGAAGGCTAAACCTAAAATATTGCATTCATTGTTACAAATATTATCATTTAGATAAAATAAACTTATTTGCAGCAGGATTAATCCTAAGTTAAGATACTATGAATTAAATATTTAAATGTAAACTGGAATGAAAGTTTTCAATATGTGTCATATTTAATGGCATAATGTACACCCCTATATACAGGGGGGCAAAGCCTTACTTTGCGGGAGGCCCTATTTACGTTGCGCCACTGGTCATACTCTTATAAATTTGTTTCCAGATTTATGTATGCTGTTATTAAAAGTTTATATATGTATTGCACTTAGTGATTATAGGGACCATGAGAGGCCAAATGAATGAAGAATAGGTGAAGTTCTCTTCTCTGATACATTGTTTGTAGTGAGTGTATCATTTTGGCTACTGCCAAAAGTTCGTGTTATCAGCAGCTCGAAAAGCTGTCACAAACCCATTATCTGATATCTAGTAAATACCAATGGTTGGCCATGCACATATATAGAAAAGTGAAATGATTAACCTGAGCCAATAAAAGAAATTCAATTTTATGGTTGTTGTCAGGCAAATATACATTTTTCAAGTATTGTGAATCAATGTTTTCAATATGCAAGTTTCATTGTACCAGTCAAAATGTCAACACCAAACTAGAAAAGGGGGTTCTGGTGGCTATTAGCTGAGCAAAAACAGAGGCAATGACTAATGCCATGCTAAGTATTTTTTAAGATTAATGTGTAAGAATTATATATATACATATATATAACTCTTCAGTGGAGTACAAATTTTGGTACTTGTGTATTATCGTAAGTGCATTGGGGAAATTATATGAAACGAAGCACATGGTTGCCAACTGAGCGCTTACAACACATGTCAAATCGGGGTTGCCATCTTGGCAAATTATCTTGAACATTGGCGTTATTGCAATAATATGCAAGTACCCAAATTTTTGTTGTAGTTGTAAGAAAATCCATTTTTTTAATGTACCATTAACATAAAAGGGATAAAATATGTTTCATTTTTAATAACATGGTCGTAATTTCTAAATATATAGGTACAATTAATAATATTTCTAATAATATGTACATTTCTAATGTATGATATATGAGCCATTATATATAAATTTCTTTTTAAAATATGAATATATATTTTCAAGAAGCATTCTACAGTATTCTTGTTTGAAATTAAAGTGTAAGATTAATAAATTGTTCAATAAAATTGATAGATACTTTGGTGTATAACTGATGAAACACTTTTTTTTGTTAGCACTAAGCAAAAATTAAATTATGATCTTGGGATATAATGACTTATTAAAATTTCATTTGTTAATAATTTATTCTAAGATCAATCTAAGGAGAATTCAAAAATTAAACTATAATCATGTAGTTAATATGTAAATTGAAAAATACCCATGAATATTGTTCATGTACAAAAATGCCCACTAAACATATACATATAGATAGTTTAACATTTTATAATGTATATTAATGAATAGGGAATTACGGAATTACTTTATACAGATTACATATAATTCATATAAGTTATAAAGCAGCTTATTATATGTTACATTTGTATAATATATTTAAAGTTTTTCTCCTGTTAGAACGAAAACAAAAAAGAAAAACAATGTTGTAAACTTTTATGGAGTGTGGTGTAAAGTATAAGTAACACTTTTAGAGGTATTAATTTCGAAATAAATGTTTAATATTTGTTTGAAAAAATATGTGTTCTGTCTTGAAGTGTCATAATAAGTATAAAGATATTTGTTTTGTTTCTCATAAAATAAAATTTTTAGTATGTTAAAAGCCTGGATCTGTGAATCTGGGGCAAATAAACCTCTGCTGGAGAAGTACATACACTTCTCCAGCAGCATCTATTGAATTAAAGGTGGAGACCAATGACAAACAATATATAGATATTTAATATCCCATCAAACATTTTGTGAAAAGGCAAAAAAGTATATATATAGCCCTGCCAATATGTCCAAAGAAACACCTGTTAATCCTTGAATGTTAACTCAAGGTGCATTGATAATATTAATCCATGTAATATATATATACATGGGTTTGTAAATTGTGAAATGCACATACCATGACTCCTGTAAGCCATTCATTCCTTCGTAGAAGCAAAATTATTTGGAAGGGGTATACAATGAAGTAAATAAAATATTCTTAAGATAAACACATGGGACTACCACTAATATATTGATGTAGTGGATTGTAAAGCTTGTATTTTTCTTATAAATAATAATGTTTCAATAAACAAATTTTTTCTTTTGCCCTATACCATTTTAACATATAATAACGACAATCAGAAATTTTCTTAATTTCAGTCTAACTGAAAACAATATATGGAATTATTTAACAATTTGCATTTTGTAGAACTCTTGATCCCCAATTCAGTGGTAATTGTTGAAAATATGGACAATTATGTTCCAGTAGAAGCTGAGAATATTTGTGTGTGTGTTTTAATACTTAAAAGAATAAGTGTGTGCATTAAATACAGAACATACGTTTATTTTTTGCAGTTACATAACTTTTCCTCATAATTGGAAAATTATTTTAAAAATACTTCTTTTTTTAGCATTTTTCCCATAAAACAAAAATAAAATTCTTTAGATTGAAAGGTTTTATTGCTAAATGTTATAAATGATTTTCAATGAATATTTTCATTTAAAAATCAGATAGTTTAATTACATGTTGTATGCTAGGGCTGTCAATTGTAGAGATTGAAATTTCTGTTTTTTACATATATTGTTCTTGCATGTTAAATAATTGTTCTTCAGATTATAATTTGTTAAATTAAATTACTTAAACCTCTGAAAGATGTATTTATTAGTTCATTTTTCAACTTAACCAAATTATTTTACTGTGTTTATATCAGAATTTGGTAGTTGTGTATTATTCCATTGACCAATTCCCAAATCAAAAGATGGCTAAGATTTGCTAAAGCTTAAATTTGAAACACTGTTGTTACATATTGCTTTATTGAAAGGATCAACCAAATATATAAAACAGCTCAAATATCTCACAACAAAGATAAATAATAAATAAGAACAAACATTTAAAGTAAGAACCAGGACAAATTAACATGGGAACAAAAAAAAAAAAGGAACATGATGTATTCATGAAAATTCTGGCATTCCAGTAGTTTGCTTATATCACCATGTTTTTGTGACTTTATCTAGTTCTGGGCAAAATGCTTTGCATTCATGATGTTCAACTTACAAATTTGGCATATACTAGATGGAAGGATGCCTATTTTATTAAGACAATGTACCATGCAATCATGGCCTATTTAAAGTTTGCCACAGCCTCTTTACGGGGCTTTTGACAAAACTTTTTCTGTGTCTGGAATGTTTGTCTGTTGATTTTGCTGCCTGGTTAGATTTAAGTGTATTAAATTTAAAACACTAATTTCCTGTATTTCACTATCTGGTTTAATACATAAATTTTGAAATCTCAATTAAATATTTAACTCTTCTTGCCATGGTGATTAAAATAAAATAAAATACTCCACTTTCGTGTTAATCAGTCCTAAGGAGACATGTTCCAAATTCTCATAATTTTTCTCAACAAAATAAGATAAATTCAAAATATTTTCATACATACACAATCATGTGCATTGAATAAATTATAAAAGAAATAAAAATGGTATATTTTCGTACGCGTAGACCATTTTTGAAAATTTAAATATCACTGAAGCTGATCATATAACTGCAAATAAGCCTTATTTTAGTGTGTGCTAGTATCAAAATAAAACACTTCACTGTTAAACAGCCCATGAATTTATATTCAATATCAAACTATTCGCAAAATTCCTTACAACTTCTATTCAAATTGTAAAGAAACTGAAATAGAAATATATCTTACTGCGGTCAAAAATATTCATATTATGTAAAAATCCTATTCCTCCATTTATTTCAGTACATTTTAAAACTGGCTAAAACAATTTTTTATATTTATGAACGAGGCATAAAACTCACAAGTTATAAAATGCTTTTTATTTTTTAAAAATACTACTTTAAAACTACATTGATTTAAAACACTTTTAAAACCTAAAAAACTTTTAAGGGAAAAAAAACATATAATTTTGGATAGAATAAATTTTTAATATAATTCACAAATATACATGTTATTAAGCAAATACATTTGAAAAATCAAAGTTCCTTCTGAAATAAACGTAATCGAAGGAAAAATGTTTTATTTGCTAATGATTGGAAATAAATGTTTATCTAATGGGTATCCCCAAAGTTAGGCAATCCTCAAACTTAAAACTCAAACTCAGTGGCACAACGGCCCATGAAGGCCAGGGACTAATATGCCCATCCCAGTATACGTGACCATTAGGCGCTGAGGTGCATGAGCAGATGTCCCGATTAGATGGTGTGTCTGAAGTGAGACCTCCAGTGTTTAAGACCCCAAGCAAGCTTGGTACTCATTTATCGACCCACTGCAGCGGGATGAAGGTAGATTTCAACCTGCCCAGCCGTTAATAAAACCCCGGGACCTGTGGTGTGGAAGCATGATAACTACCACTCGACCCTATTCGATGAAAAAATAAAACTTAATGTTGGAATCTTATACAATTCCCAAATGAATGAGGGAGTCCAAACTTTTTTTCTTCAACTGTTCGGACGGAAATGGTTAAATATGAACATTTCACAAGTTGTGTGCATAAATCAAAGTGTAAGAAAATGTTTCAAATTAGTTGATGAAGTTTAAATATATTCATTTTTTTAGTAGTTGAAAAGTTTAAAATGTTTAAAATATTTTAAAGTGTTCGGTGTTTTATTATTTATTTATTTTTTTGACATCTTATAATGAAATAATCATGTTTCAAAAACTGAAAGCGTTGATTAGGATAAGAAAAATGAAGCGAAAGAATATACTTAAAAAGGTAATTTGTCTAACTATATAAAATAGCAGATTGCCCTGAAACGCCCCAACTTATTACAGTTTTAAATTAATATGAAACCAAAAGGGTATTATAACATATTTTATATACATCTGCGTTGGGAATTTTCAAAACTTTTCTCAAATCAAGCTAACAAACACTTCCTGGGGTCTAAAGAAATTCTTCCCCGATTTTTTACGATTGCTCCAGGGTCAGAACACGGGGTTCCCTGCGAGCCATAAAACTTCCTATCAGTGTCCTGCTGTATGGCTTCCACCGTCCCTAATTATCTTTCAAGATGTTAAACCTTTAAAAGGGGAAAGAATTTCAGAATTATACGGCTCAACCGCTTTTGAGAACCATACTTGAGGGCGAAAAAATACGTGCGGTGCACTTTCGAAGCCTCTTTACAATGACCGAATTTTAAGTGTGAAACGCTTGGAGGGTTAATCGCAGCATTCTTCTTAAAATCATATAACCTAGAAGCTGCCTCACAACAATTTTCAAAGGCATGCGTCTTTTCACAAAATATGCAATTATTATCGCTATTCTTAAATTTAAACTCTTTCCAGTGTCTTAAAAGTTACTCTTAAATTAAACTGCAGCAGTTGCAAAAGTGTAAAAATTTCCTAATTTTTTCTTAGTTTAATTTCTCAGAATCAAAACTATTTCTGGCTAATTTTATTCTATCTTCAAAATTGATACTTATATAGATAAAAATTTCATTAGAGAATCAAGGTCTTTCTTACCTGATTCATCTGAAGAATATCCAACGTATCTCTCCAAGGCACGTAGAATTTTAGTGGGAAGACAAGATTCCACCAGCTCGAACAGCATTGCAGCATATTTCTCCCAAGGACTCTAAATCGCGTAGCTGGCCTCAATCTTGTCATACAGCGAAGACAAATTGTGTTCTGTAGAACAAATTTTAACACAGTTCTCTGACATAAACTTGAATTAAGACATCCTCTTGTCCGAACCTCATTTTCAAGTATTCGAAAGCCTTTCTGTAGTTTTCAAGGGTCGCCGGAAAACTTTCAGCCATGTCCTGGCCCGGGATTTTGGAGTTGTGCTTGTATTAAATACTGGAACTTGTCCCCGTCATCAATGTTCTCATCTTCAAGGATTCTCTTGAACTGATTGTGGAAACGCGGTCAATCGTTGAACTCTCTGGAAAACTGATGGATCTGAATCTTGGGAAGATGCAGAGATGAAGACGAAGATGTGACCAGGCTGTGGTTGTCCTTCTGTCCCAAAGAATCTGTCTTCATTATATTTTTCACGCGGACTTGCCAGGCAATCATTTTTTTCGTTATAACTTTCGATGGCTTCAAATTAAATATTGTACGCTTCTTGCATACAATCTGACTCGATCATTAATTCTAGAATGTCTTCGTCGATTTTCTTCAGTTTAACACCTTTTGCATTAAACATTTCAAAAGCAGTTTCTAAGGCATTTACATCTACTGGATCATTTTCAACTATTTCTTGTAGATGATTTACAGCCTTCGTGAAGGCTGTCCTAAGCGGCGTGCGTCTCAATTTTAAAGCATCTTTGTTCTAAGTTCATATATTCAAAAATGTTTTTCTAACGCTCGAGGCCCTCCCGAGGGCCCCCAAAAATGCCTTATCTCACACTCAATTCAGTGCTCCTTTACAAATAAATAAATTTAATGCCAAATAAATGATGTGGTGACGAGTGTTTCCTCAATTAAATAAAACATTTTTAAGCTATTTACAAGGATGTATAAAAAAAAGGTTAAATACTATCACGCAAGTTCATAGTCGTCTAATCCCTCCAAACGCCTCTAGAGGAATTTTTTCTTTCTTTTTTCGGAGCATTTAACCTCCACCTGTTGCCACAGGTGAGAAGAGAAACCCCAAGCTCTCGTCCGTCATCAGGTCATTCACTCCTCTGCACACACCCCTCTCTCTCCTTTCGCAGCAATGATGTTAAACACTATATTGCTTCTGAAGGCCTACCGGTTTACTCAAAAGCTCGTCAATTGGATTTTAAAAAAATTAGAAATAGCCAAGCAAGAATATAAATTTGTGTTAGATAATGATATCATTCGGTCTTCTAAATCTCCATGGGCCACCTCACTGCATCTTGTGAATAAAAAAGATGGAAGTGTTAGACCATGCGGTGATTATAAGCGTTTAAATGCTCAAACCATTCTTGGCCGTTGTCCAATTCCACGTATTGAAGATTTTCATCATATTTTAAAGGGAAAAAGAGAATATTTTCTAAGATTGACCAATTCAAAACATATTTTTAAATCCCCATTGCTGAGGAAGATAAGGAAAAGACAGACATTAACACCATTTGACTTATTTGAGTCTAATGTTATGAGCTTCGGGTTAAGAAACGTACCATCGACTTTTCAGCGCTTTATCAATGAAATATTATTTGGACTAGAATTTGTTTTTCAATACCTAGATGACATTCTAGTAGCCTCTGACAGTGAAGAACAACGTAAAACTGATTTGAAACTTGTGTTTGATCGTTTACAAAAATATTGTCTTCGGGTGCATACCTTAAAATCAACTTTGGGAGTAATTCATCTAGAATTTCTGGGATACTTGATAACACTCGAAGAATCTAAGCCACTTCCAGAGAAAGTAGATGTAATTTTATCTTGTGCAAATTACCCGAAACAATTCATAAGTTCAAACTCCTTAATTTTCCTAGAAGATATTTAAAAGATGCTGTTAAACATTAAGCTATTCTTCACGAGTATTTAAAAGGTTAAAAAAAAAAGAATGACAAGACAAAAATTCTTTGGACAGAGGAAGCTAATGAAAATTTTGAAAAATGTAAATAAAATCTTGCACATACTACTTTATTAAGCTTTTCTTTCCCTGATTTAGAATTGGCTTTATTTACTGATGCTTCCAATTTTGAAATCGGATCGGTATTATAGCAGTTTGAAGCTGGAAGTTGGAAACGGATTTCATTTTTTTTCTAAAAAACTAACTGATGCTCATAAAAATTACAGTACCTGTTATAGGAAATTATTAGGACTATACCTTTACGTCAAATATTTTAAACATCTTCTTGTAGGGCAAAATTGTGTTATTTATATTGATCACAAGCCAATTACATATGCCTTTCATAAAAAAAAAATGAAAAAGCGACACCTAGACAGTTACGTCATTTACGATATATATCTCAATTTTATACAAATATTTGTCCCATGAGTGGAGAAGAAAATATAGTTGCAGATTCATTTTCCAGGACTGAATCTATCTCTGAAATAGATTATGATAAAATTGCTGATGCACAAGTTGATAATGAAGAACTTAATTAACTACGCTTGAAACCATCCTTAAATTTTAAACAATATCTCCTCGACTCTGATAAATTACTTTGGTGTGATATTTCAATTGCAAACATTAGTCCATTTATACCTTAACCTCTTCGCCTCTTCGAATGCACAAGTTTTAAAAAATTTATAACTTGGCTCACCCTGGTGTGAAATCTACTGTTAAGCAAATAGCTTCCAGATTATTTGGCTAAACATTCGAAAAGATGTCAATCAATGGGAAAAATCTTTGTATCCAATGAAAAAGAAAAAAATTAATAGACATATACATTCAAAATTGGCACGTTAAAGAAATAGATGATCAATTCAGTGTCACCCCATGTTGACATCATTGGCCCATTTCCTGTATCAGAAGGAAAAAAAAATTCCCTTTACTTAGTTGACCGCTTCACATTTTGGATAGGGGTTTATTCCTTTATCAAATATCACGGCGAAACATTTTGTCAAGATTTCTATAATCCTAATTTTTCCCGCTTTGGAATGTCATACCGTGTGATAACTGATCAAGGTACGCAATTTAGATCTGAGCTCTTAAAAAACATTGGTGTTATTTGTGGATTGAAAGTATGCACAACAACAGCCTGTTAATCGACAATGTAATGGAAAAGGTGAAAGAATCCACCGCACCTTAAAAACAGTCATCAGAGCGCATAACTCAGTTAAATGGACAGACTTTACCAACAGTGTTGTTAGGATTACGTTTGGCTCTACGTGGTGACACAAATTACACCTTTGCGCAAATGGTTTACGGACAAACTATCCGATTATCAGGAGAAATTTTCGAGAAACCAAAAAAAATCTTGGATGCAAATACGTTTGTGAAAGAAGTACAGAAACCAATGGATGAGTTACAACAACAGAAAAACTGGGCCCCAACCTTTCCCAAACCTTTTGTCCATAAAACGCAAAACAGTACATATTTGCTCCTTTTGTGTCGACAGGGAAAAGAAAATCCTCGTTCCCCGCGATGGAAACCCTTCCCCAGTGACAAAAAGATACGACAAATATTTTACTGTGACAATTAAAGGCAAGTACATCAATATACCTATAGAAAGATTAAAACCTTCATAATTGTTGTTAACTGATGGTGATAATCCTGATCATCGCAAACAATCAGAACGTGCACCAACTGCCCGACAAAAAACTGATTCTGCAAACAAAAATTGAAAAACAGCCATCAGATTTAAAGGACAAAGAGGTCCAAAAAACAACTACACGCTCTAGTAGACACATAACATTTCCAGTGCGTTACAGAAATTAGTTGCTTATTATTTTATATGATTCACATTTGTTGTATTTCTAAATATTTGTATGTATTACATGTCAATTTACAATTTTTCTACTTTTATTGCATATTGTATCGTTTCTATGTTACTGGGGAAGGAGTTACGTGGCTGCTATATTTATGCACTCTCTTTGTTTTTATAAATTTAGTTTTTCTTGTCTTGCAACAAAAAAGTTGTTGACAATGTAGCTGATGTAAGAACGTCAATAAAAAGATTAACTATCGAAAATAGTTTTCTACTGTTATTTTTAATTATTGAAATGGATGAAACAATTCTAAATGGTATTTTTATTTATCCCATATATTATTTGTGACTAACTCATCTACAAATAAAAGCACCTTTTCCTTTGACGGCCTCCTGTTCCAGATAATCACTGTACAGTTGACCAGTTTCAAAATAACAATAGCTCTTGAATGAAGGAACGTCGAGAGGATCAGGTAATACTTGTTGCAGCAGGTCCACAAGGTCATTGAAGTTTGGCGATTAATGACTCCGGAAGGTTTCAAAGTATTTAAAATATTTCGAAAATGTATCATGAAGTTGATGTAATCAGTAAGATAAGCACCTTGGTACAGATCAAGGTTAAACGTGGAAGCTTTGTCGTCCTCTATGAGGAAAAGGATTCACCTAGCTTCTGAGCCCTGCTTTTATAGCAGAGAAAATGTGGAAGTTATTTTTGATTGGTCAATTCGACTGATGAGGATTCGCAAGAATGAAATGGACTGTACGAGAAGAATGATTTTTGATCAACCACAGGAGCTGTGTATTGAAACAAAAGTATGGTCTTGACTAGAAGATTGTGTATTGTACGAGCTGCGTATTAAAGTATTACTTTTGATGCGCTTTGTGCAAACAATATTTTGAGAGAGGGCTGTTTTTCAGAAGTATCAATAGTTTCCATCCTTGGCATAAAGAGGTTACGTGGTCCGTCGCCAAAAGCCCCCGTGTAGCTGAACAGTCTGACGTTAATATTCAATCAATCAATTAATCAATTGGCATAAATAGGATTCCAAAAAATGTGAGAATGGTTACTGGTCTCGAGCTATGCTCCTTTCCAGGAATCGTTCTCCCATTTTTCTGGGGCTCAACATGGTTTCTATCGTTTGGATGTTCGGTAGATTGGGTAGGTGTTACAGGAGACAAAGCATATGAAATACACTGTCGCAATGCGTCTTTTCTGGCCAATGCATCGTACTCAGGCAAATGGGACACGAGTCTGGCACTTGAAACACGCTGTCTGGCCATTTCTACCCATAACACCCATCCAACACCACTTGAGCCAATTTAGTCCAGGTGGTCAAGGTTTGGGGTCCCTGTTGTCTCTAAGCTTTATTCGCCAAACCGTACAATTTGAGTATGGCATTGACAATCCACAGGGCTTGTATGAAGGCACCTTTTCCTTTCCCGGCTTCCTTCTCCAAGTAGACACAGTACAAGTCGGTAGGTTCAAAATAAGAAAATCTCTTGAACCAAGGAACATCATGGGGCTCGTAATTCGGTACCACTTGTTACAGCAGGTTCACAATGTCCACTGCAGTTTGCAGAGGAATAACCTCGGAGGGTTTCAATGTGTTTAAAATACTTTGAAAAGCCAACACAAAATTGATGTAATCAGCGAGATCTTCTTGGTACAGAGCAAGGTTTAACGTGAAAGCTAGTTCGTCCTCCTGTCTTTTAAGGTAAATGATTTGGAGTGCTTCTGAGCCCTGCTTTTTTAGAAGATAGAGGGAGGAAGTGGCTTCTGATGGGAGCTGATAAAAGCTCTCAAGCATGAAATGTGGCTATAATGTGTAACAAACATTTCAATGTAGTAACAACCCTTGGTATGAAAAAAAACCAAAAAAAAAAGGGGGTCATTCTCTCCTTTTTTAAAAGAAAAGAATATGTTTAAAAAAAACACAATTTTTATTGACAACAGTTTAATTTACAGATTTAATGGTGAATTCATTATTTCTCCATTTAAGAATAGGATGAGTGTTGGGCACAAACAAAACAATGTTTTGGGAAACAGTTTGTTTAATAGGATTCTCTAGGAGTTTTTGTTTGATGGAGAGTCCTCTATTGGACAAGAGCTGTTGTCTTTCCAAGCTCCAGGCACGTGGGGTAGTCTGTCTGGGTACTCTTGTCACAACGAGTTATCAGGGGGGAGCAGGAATGCGTGGAGTACATGTCACCTCGACTTCTGCCCCAGTCATTAAAAGAGAGGAATCCACCATCCCCAAAGTTTTGTTTCGTCTCTCAGGTTTAGAAGATCTTTTAGCATGTGGAATTTTATCAAGTGGAAAAATACTTTGAGCAGGTACAGTAAGTAATTTGATACTCTTCTATTGAAAAATATCATCTGATTTATTTTTAAATTTTCTAAGGATTGTCAGTTTTAAAGTTTGCATTTTTCATCTTTTCATCTTTTGGGAAACAAAAAAACCGAAACGTATGGTTGCCAAGTTTATTAGATGACCAGGCACACAGCAATAACGATGCATTAGTATAAAATGTGTGCAGTCTTAGGTTAAATAATTAATAACATTTTTAAGTTAATTAAGATTTGACAGAAAAAACAAAACACTAAATTTTCATTTTAAAACTAATTTTTCTAATATAAAATAAAATATCTTTAGTTTATTCATAATTAGGGATGTTGGCATAAATGCATCAATTTATTAAATCGTGCCCTCTAAGCTAAAAAGAAAGAGATTCAATAATGACACAAGAAGTAAAGTTATACAAAAATATAAATATCGTACCTTTCTTTATAGTTATTCCTACTGATATATCTTGAATAATAAATACACGTGGGACGATGAACTAATTAAATAAGCATACAAGAACGAAGACTGAAAAAACCCGGGGAGAATGGGAGATATATTAATCTCCTCATTTTCAGGAATATCTAACACAATTTCGCGTGCGGTTTTTCTTAAAGGGAGATATTCAAAAGTTGAGTTATCTTTTCTTTTGCCTGGGTTATTTACTTGATTACTAATTTTTGGGGTAGATTGAGTTAATTTCGTAGGAGAATTTATTGGGGTCTTTTCCTGGTGAGGGCAGCCAGGGATAGTACATGGTTCGTAGGAGTCAATGTCACTTACCGCTAGCGCCATGGTCTCCTCTAAGTCTTGCAGCTCCGTGAGGTCTCTTACAAAGAAAGGTTCTTCTGGGTAATGGTCAGGCATCTGTCGGAATGCATCAACGCAGGCTTGTTTGCATTTGCTGAAGGTCTCCATTTTTGCCTTGTTGAACTTTAGTTGCTCACATAGGGTGAGCTGGGGCTGGGGCGAATTCTTTTGCGATAAAGCTAGTTCCAGTTCCATATAGGTAGGAAAATTGGCCATGTCCGTATCGTTACCGTTTCAAGAGAGGGGAGAGAAGAGTTAGAGTCTTCTCTGTCAAGATAGCTCTGATAAGGGCTGCAGAAGTCAGGAAACTCTACTGAATGGGGGTAGCTGGTGGGGTTGCACATGCGTTGGGGGCAGAAAAACTTTTTGAAAATAGGGATTTTTTGGGTAGGAAAAAAGGTTTTGTGTGGACAGGAAAAATCCCAGATATGCTTTTCAAAGTTTCAATATTCGCGACCCAAAATTTTAAACAAATTTTCATCGCACCCCCCCCCCCAAAAAATAACAATGTATTGAACTAAATAATACTATACTCTGATGCTAAAACTACGATACGGGTTTAACCTCCCAAAAAATAACACCCATAAAACGTCTCCCCTCCCAAAACGTTAATTTCCCCACACGTATATATACGTCTTTCAAAAGTACCTCTCTTCGGGACTGATTCCATAAAATTATTCGAAGGCTTTGGAATGCAAAAAAGAACCTTTACAATTTTGCGAAGGATTTCTTATTTCAGACTATTTGCTTCTTTATTCCATCCTCCACCCCAAACAATCCGTAACTTTGAAATTGGGATTAAAATTTGATTCTAAACCGTACAAATTTAGAATAAATGATAATTTTTTTATATAATTTTTATATAAAATCCCGGGGGCATGGGAGTTTTAAAAAGTTCTCAACTTAGCATTGTTAAATTAATTATAAAATACATTGAACCCTGATACAATTATAAGAGTAAAATTTTAGTATAAATGTGTGTTTTATTTTTTATTATGTCAGAAAGTATTTTGTTTGTTTACTTTCCATAAATTAACAATTTTTTTCAAATAGTCTTTTGCTTTTGACTTTTCAATATCACGCCCCTTGAAAGAGTTGTCACGAAAGGGGTGCCCCCCTTTTGAAACGTTTCCTAGTTCATTGAACAGGAAGAATCCAAAAATAATGCTATAGTAGTCATGCGAATATTTGGGTATGAGGGGAAAGGAATAAAACTTGATATTTCTTAATGCCAAGGTTCTTTAGTTTTTTTAAAAAATTTAAAAAGTATCATAATTTTCAAATATGGCATTTAGGATGATTACGTTAAATTTTTATGTTGATTGGTTTTTAAATAGTATTAGTACTATTGATTTTGAAAAAAAATTTTTTAAAAATTTGATGCATTTTGGAATGATGTTTTTCATTATCATACTATATAAGCAAAAAAAAAAAATTTTTTCGTAAATTTTTAATAAATAAATTTTTGTTATGGGGTTTTCACAAAAAATTACTATAATATAACAAAGGTCTCAAAAAGTAATTGTTAAAAATGCTTCATCACAAAAATCCCCTAAAACTTTCAAAATTGCTTAAAACTAAATAAAACCATTTGTAACAGTTCATAGCATAAAAATTTGATATCTTTTTCTTTTTAAACATTGTAATTATTGTGTTCATGTAAAATTTTAAATTTCTTGCATTTGTATTTTCAAAAAGGAAAATATCTATCAAATCTTAATATAATGTACTTGCAATAAATCCATAATTTTCAACCCCTCATTAGTTAAAAAAAGTTGAAAACATTCATCTTCCTTATAAATAAAAAAGGAAGAATTGCTGGAGTAGATCTCTTCAATGGAGATGTACCCCAGTAAAAAATTTATTTAAAAAACATATTTTTGAGTGGTAGGAAATTAGGTAGATTATACATTTTTTTTTTTTGGGAGGTTTACTTATGATATAAAATTAGATTTTTAAAACTTTTTTTGTTTAATGAAGATGGTTTGTTATTTTAAGGCATCTTTTTTTTAAAATTTTTTGGAATAAATTATTAGCCTACAAATGAATAGACAAGTTAAAGGCAAGATTTTTCTCCCAAAAAAAGCAATTCAGTATATGAAGCAAGTTATCCAGTTTTAAGGTATTCGAATACGTTCGGAACCGTGATTTTGCAAAAGCGCATAAATGGATAATTTTCATGATAGAATACATGTATGCAATTGTTTTAAAAGGGCATTTTTACAAAAAATTTTTTAAATACAATATTTTGGCCAAAAATGAACTTTGAATAATTTTTTTCAAAAATTTTTCCTTTTTTTAAAAATGCTTCATTATAATAATATTTTTCCTGTATATAGCTCAGACCTCTTTACAGAGGGTCAACTAAATTTTCGAAATATATAACTTAGAAGTGGGTTTATTCATTTTTTGACAACAGAGGGGGCAATTTTAAGAAAAAAAACACCGATAATTATTTCAATGGGTTGTAACTCTGAAAATAATGGGAATTTTTTAAAAAAACATAGTTGAAGCCTCTGTAAAGGGTCTGAGCTTTTATAGGCAAAAAATTATTATAATGAAGCATTTTTCACAAAAAGGGGAATATTTTGAAAATGGGTCAGTCCATTTTTCCTTTTTTTCAAAAAATTGTACTTAAATAAATTTTTTTTTGTAATACTATTCTTAAAAAAAATTTTATATACATTTTGTAATCTAAGGGGACCTAAATATTAAATATTATCCATTTTATGCTTTTGCCAAATCACGGTTCGAACGGTCGGATACCTTATTATTTTATTATAAAACTAAATTGAAATATTTGAAACGCTTCAAATCAATCCCCATACTGACCAGTGTTCTTGCTTCTTTTGCGCAGCCCAGAATGCCAGGCATCAAATACACATGGGTGACAAAAAATAATACGAACACCTATGAAAGGGGAAAATGCTTTATTAAAAAGGGAGTTGGACCCCCTTTACTGTTACAGACTGTATGCGACTGGGATGGACGCATAGAGGTCAGGGGCAATTTTTAATGGAATATGAAGCCTTTTCTTCGTGGAGAACGGTCTCTAATCCCGAAATCGTGATGGTGGGGAATCGAGCGGGGGTTTTTGACCCCAAATATCCCCACAAATATTCAATAATATTTAAATCAGGTGACTGGGGGGGCCAAGAAAGATGACCTACGCCCCCTCATGCTCTGAAAACCATTCTTGCACGATTTTGGGTCTTAAATTTGGGTAGGAGCGTTGTTCCCTCTTGATAAAATGGGCATTCTCCGGGAAATAAAGTCTGGACAAATGGATGCACCTGATCCCCGGGATATCGACATAGTGGGCAGCGAACCTTGCCATGAAAGAGTAACAAGTGGCCCAAGACCACCCCAAGATATCGCCCCCATACCAAAAGGGGACCCACCTCCATGCTTCACAGTCGGCATGATGCATTCAGGAGCAAATGCTTCTTTGGGTGTTTCTCCACACATAAACTCGCCCGGTGGTCTGGAATATGGAGAACGTTGATTCATCCGACCAGATGACTTTTGCCACTGTTGGGGGTCCACTGTCTGTGTGTTCTACACCACTGGCGTCGCTGTAGGCATGACGTGCTGTTACCAAGGTTTACGAATTGCAACTCTTCCATACAAGTTCGAAGCATGCAGTTCCCTTTGGAGGGTTTCCCGCTGAAATAGGGTTACGAAGATGACTATTCACCTCAGACGTTATTTGGGATAGCGATTGCGCGCTTTCGGGCCACTATGCGGCTTAAGACTCTTTTATCTCTCCGGAAAGCTTTTTTTTCCCGTCCACTGTTGTGCTTGCCAGACGCCCACATTCCGCACTTCTTGTATGCTGTCATAACGACAGATACAGTACTTCTTCACGCCCAAATAATTAGCTGTTTCCGTCACCGAGCAACCAGCGCACCTCATTCAACAATCATATCTTTTCGAACTCTGACAGGTCCGTCATTATTGCGTTTTTCAGAAATGACAATAGCCCGTGAAACACCTATTGCAGCTGTTGGGCGACGATACATTACCTTTCGAATCCGCTAGGCGGCGGACTGCAACGCAAAATGATATGCGCGCTGTGCGTCTTTGAAATGGGCCATGCCATTTTCGCGGTGTTCGTATTATTTTGTCACCCATCTGTACTTGTATATACAGTAGAACCTGTTTCTGTGCAGTCCTTTTATTTGCGAATTTATTTTTTGTGCGATTTTATTTTTGTACGATTTTTTTTTTTTACGATCTTTCTTTTATGCGGTGTATGAATTTCAGCAGTTTTGCCGCCACTGTAATGTTTTCTATCAGTGTATATACACATATTTCAAGACTCTCTGCTCATTGGTTATAAACATTCTCTCGGGGCAACGCACGTTCCATTGCTTTCTCGCGACGTAATAGCTGCAAGCACTTGATTGAAGTTGAAACTTTCAATGACAGTGACATTGTCAATAATCTGATATATTACGAAGTGGGACATGAAGAACCGGATTCTTTCAGAGCGGATACAATATATGCTGAGTTTCAGCTTTCCAACGAATCGGAAAAGCATTTTCTTAAAATAGATACCAATTCCGACAGGAGTACGAAATTTCAAAAAGAGCTTCCATCATGCATATCTGGGTATCGTGACGTTCACAAGCAACTGACCAAACGACCGTCGTCACAAAAACTTATAACTTATTTTATGGTGCCAAAGAATATGTTAATTGAAATTGTATCTTCAAGTGACGAAAACTATTTTGAACTAATTCATCAAAGGAAAATGCGCGTTTTGGATAACAATGAGAAGCAGGGAATTAAGTATGACAGTGTTTCTCAAACTGTGGGGCGCGCCCCCTAGGGGGCCGCGAGCACATCGAAAATAAAAGGTGAAAAAATTAATTTACTGGAATTAAGCATAACAAAATACTTTCTGACATAATAAAAAATACGGATATACACTGATATGATTTATATATATCATTTGGTAAAATTACGTCATAAAAAAATAAAAGATTCTACTTCAAACACTCATTAGCTATCTTTGATCCTATAACAAAATTTAAAAAATATTTTATTTGCTTTGCTGTAATCCCATGATGAAAGATTTTTTTATTACGTTTCTCTCTTTTAACCTAAAATATTACTTTAGCTGACCTTCGATCTTACTGGTATGGTTTTTTGCCCCTTTTTTTTTGGGGGAAGTTGTAAATAATATATTTCTTTTTTCCCCTTTTTTCCTTGTAAAAGAGTGTTATGATATTTTTGGATTTTTGAGCACTCTGGTTTTGGCCAAGATTTATTTTCATGAGTATTATGAAACATACAAGGCATAATAAAAAACGTTGAACAAAATTTTCTTTTTTAGAACTAATTATCCATATTTTTATATTGAATACACTGAATTGAATGTTAGCGAAAAATGTCTGTGATTTGTGTCCTTTATTAAAAATCAAGAACATTTAAAAATTTAGTTCAGTTTTATTCGATTTTTTTCTCAAATTTTTTGGGAAAAAATTGAAAAAATCCCTTGATATAAAGGGAAGTTTATTTTTTTCTTAGTTAAATTATTCACTGAAATTGGTTTTTATTGTATATAGTAAAAAAATTTATAAAAAAAGGGTTGGGGGGGACTCACTCCCGGGGGAAAATTAACGTTAGTTCCGGGGTGCACCTTGATCGGGGTTTAAAAAATTTTGAAAATTTTCTCGCTTTTTAAAAATTAAAAAATAACACAATTATTCTTTATTGGAATTTTTTCATTCTTTTTTATTTTTAACATTAATTCTAAATTAATTCTGTGGGGGCTTAAAAAATTTCAGTTCGTTTTAAAACTATTTATAATATCAGCATTCATTTCAAAAAATCATTTTACTTTTTTGTATACATAGTCATGCACTTGGTTACTCTTTTACTTTTAAGCTTTATATTCAGAATAATGTATTATTTTTTTTAAAAAAAAAAACTCGTGTGAAAGTGGGTACTTCAGCCATATAAGAACAATTTTTTATAATTATTAGTGATTCCATGGGCGTCTTGCAGAGAAAAATTTTTTAAAAGGAAGGTTTAATATAAAAATTGACACTTTAAAATTTTTTCTTATATTTGCTGAGATCTATATTTTGTCTTCAAAACAACAGCAAAAATCGCTTTAAAAAGGGTGGGATGTTGAAAAGGGTTGTATACGAAATGCTTTTGTTTTCAGTGCAAAAAAATTCATCATCCACCTCTCCCCAAATTCAAAGGGCTATTTATTTCAAAATTCCCTTTTTAACTTCCACTGGATGTGAAATCTATGAAGATTTTTTCCCGGCATTTGGGGTTTTCTAAAATATTTTAAAAAATCCCTAACCCCTTCTTGCTATCAATTTGCCCTTAGCAAGAAAATCTTTTAAAATTCCTAACATAAACAAAATGATTTTCTATGGTTTTAAAACAACTTCCCATATTGTTCTTCAGATTTGAAAGTTTTAACACATAGTAAGTTTCTAAGTTTTACCCAGGGGTTTTTTAGTAAGGTAATAGTAAAAAAAATTTAAATTCTTTAGTATATTTTTTATTTAATTTTCGGGAAACCCTGCCTTTTGTTTCTTGTTGATACTTTTTTTATCATCAATGTTCTCTAGACTTAAAAATATCTATGATTTTGTTTTAATCTACTGTGTTTACTATACCGTGATTTAAAATAACGCGTAAATATAAAATGCACATTCAAGACCGATTCGTTAGCTATGAAGTTTGACTCGACCAAAATTAATAATTGTACCAGGAACTTTTTACATGTTTTTGTAGACGTCGATAGGTTGGAAATCACGCAAACGTTCGCCAGATTTTTTCCAGATGGATGAATATGATAAAACAACATAAACTAAATATTTTTTTAATGATATTTTATTTTAGAAATGGATGATGAAGGAATAAATTTTAATTAAATATCATTTTGAATCTGTTCTAAATTTAAAAAAGAAAGAAAAAAAAACATAATAATATCATTACTCAAAAGTATATATATATATATAAAATATATATATATAATTTATTATAAAATATATATTACTTAAAAATAACAATAAAAATTTAAAACCTTTCTTTTAAAATGAACGGAAATTAAGATTATTTTTTTTATCAAAGGATTATATATATATTTTTATATAGTTTTGCATTCAATACATTTTTTGTATGGGGCGCGATAAAATTATGATTAAAAGGGGGTCGTCAGTACTGAAAGTTTGAGAAAACACTGACATGAGCATTTTAAAATTTCTCCATGTATACTGCATGGAATGAAACGAGGCTGTGGCGTTTACTCGAGCTGGGAATGTTAGAATAAAGATCAGCCATAATACAATTCTACGTTCACATACGTTCTTTCACTTAATTTAACATCCGAGGGTGGGAAATGCAGACCTCTAAGGATACGGCAAAAAGGATAGTTAATATTTAATTACAATTCAATTAACTTACTCTTAGAAAGCTTTGATTATCCGCAGTCTAAATTACCGTAATTCCATTCTCAGTTGTTCGACCTCCGGTCGTTATTATTCAATTCTTATTTTATTGACTAAATCGTCAACTAACAATTTTGGATTATTCAGCAATTAATTGTCGAGTAACTCTCATCTACTTTCCACTAACTTCGAGTACCTAAAAGTTAATGCTTAAATATAACCCTTCATTTACATAATCCGTGTCTTCTTCTTCGGGAGAAAATTTTCTATAGAGCATCATTTAAAAGAAAGCAATTTTCCCCAAGAGGATTAGTGAAGGCTCGCGCATAGACCCGTTACAATACAATGAGAAATTAAATGTTTTAAAAATGTTTCCACTTGGGATTTAATTATTTATTTTGCTTGGAAGTACTTTCTCATAATTTTCTTAAATAATTGACATATTTTTAAGTGCGAATTTCTTATGCGGTCCCTTTCCACCGCATAAAAAAAGTTTTTTGTAGTATGTCGACAAAATTGTTTGTTATATGTAAGTATTTATGAAATTTTCGAATATATTTTTGTGTGCAATTTCTTTTATGCGGTCCCTATCAACCACACAAAAACAGGTTTAACTGTTCTAAACTCACTTCCAAAAGACGTACTCTCATGAACCGTCTAGAAAAGAACAATATAGCGTACGTAGCCTTCTCCTTTTTCTGCCTTTGTTCACAGCAAATTATTTCTTACGTCGTTTTGTACATACATTACTAGCATTTCCCCCCGTATTATTTAGATTGTAATTTTTGTGTGTTTGCTTATATATATACATTTACTGTGCATGCATGTGCGTGTATGTATGTGTGTATCTGTATGCATATATATGTGTGTGTATATATATGTGTGTACATATGTATATGTATAGTTTATGTATGTGCTTTATGTATTTGTATTTTAAAATCTTATTATGATCAGGTTTTGTAATCTTCCCCATTGTATAATTTGAATTACTGAAGGTCTTCTTTTGCATGTGAGAAATTTTATATTTTGTTCTGTATTTATTGTATTTGCATCCATTCTTGTTTCTTTTCCCTTTTGATTCCCATTTGTGTGTGCCTGTAATCCTTCTACTTTAAATTTCCTACAACTATTGATTGAGTATTGATTTGCGTTTGTAAGTGTTGTGTTACTTGTCGACACACAAGAAGTCTTTACCTTGAGTCTCAAAATAAATGAATAATTTCGGAGAAACTGATGCAATTTATTCGCCTTTAAACAGTCTACATTTAAAATTCAATTTAACTGTATTTCTGCATCCATTTATTTTCCAGAGGGTCCTCAATTACTTAGAGAAGGAGTCATGAAAGAAATCAAGGAAAAGATTGTTTGAAACCTGGATTGCCAGAAAAGACGATTCATCAACATCAGTGTTCGGTTGGAAAGACAGACGTCGTGCCAAGTATTAATTGCATTTATTACTTAAAATATTTATGAATTAAATAAGATTCTACAAAATAAAAAAGGTTTTTGTCAGATGTTGCTACGCACTTTAACTTTACTGAAATAATATTTTATTTATGAAATAAAAAATGAATACAAAAACGTTTCTTATGAAATAAACGAAAATATTTCATAGAGTGAAATTTTTTGTAACTATATGAACAATAATATTTTTTGAAGTAATAGCTTAACCTTTATAAAGTATTGAAAAAACTATTGACCAGTTAGAAATCAGATTACAAAATTTTTGAAACTTAATAACCTTCGAAGAGGTTTAAATGTCATTTTTATATATATATAACTATAATACACATAATAAAAAAATTATAGGTTCACTGTTATAAATTTATGTATCCATATCTTAGCAATTAAACCTAGTAGTTTAAAGACACAACCAAGTAAGGAGAAGGATACCTTAAAAGTTTACTCCACCCTCCAAAATTCACATCATGTCAACATTCAGCGTCGACAGCCGGCTAACATGCATCTGGGCTTTTGCAGGACGATCTACTTGGCCGCTCCACGCCAGCCTATATGAATGCGATACATTCGATTAGCCGAGGTCAGAGACGTTGGTGCCGTAATTATTCTGGCTACGAAGACCTCACATAGACCTCTGTACCTCAAATCAGTCAAAATGCTTCAATGAAAGACGTTCAACTACACGCGGTTCTGACCTTATCACTTTCATAAAGTTGGAAAAATAAAATTGGATTCCTGATTCTCTGCTTATGTGGACACATAGATCGTCACTATTGTGTACGAGTCTTAATTCACTGCTAAAGAAAGCACAAATCCACTCTCTGAAGAGACAATATAATATTTAATATTATATAATATTTAAATACAATATTTTGGCAAAAAATGAACGTAGAATAACCTTTTTTTCGAAATGTTCTCCTCTTATAAAAACTGCTTCTAAACTAGTAATATTTTGCTCATATAAAGTAAAGATTTCTCCAGAAAATCTGAACTATTTTTTTTTAAAAAATACACATTATTTTCAGAGTTATAACCCATTGAAATAATTATCGGCCTTTTTTTCTTAAAAGTTCTCCTCTCTGTTGTCGTAAAACATGGATAAACCCACTCCTAAGTTATATATTTCAAAAATTCTAGTTGAGCCTCTGTATAGAGGTCTGACCTATATACAGGCAAGTATGTATAATAGAAGCATTTTACTGCAAAAGGAAAATATTTTGGGTGAAAACGGGTCATTGTATCCATTTTGTCAAAATCAATTTTATTGTAATACTATTCTTAAAACAATTTTTTTGTACATTTTCTATAACAGGGTGAAAGCCCGACTAAAAATTCATTTGGGATCAGACTTGGTGTAATAGTAGTATCTTTTGGGATTCCCCCCTCAGTAATTCCGTCGAATGGCCAGTCAATTCGGAGAAATCGCCCAAAAGCTTAGCTTTTATACAATTAAATTTTAATTTTCCCCAACGAGTTCGTAGCTTGATTGGTAAATCGTCTGCTTTCAATGCTGGATGTTTGGGTTCGATTCCACGAGCGATCAACTTATTTTCTTCAATTCATTTAATTATTTTTTAAAATTAAATAAATTTATTTATGAAAGGTTTATTAAATATTCAACGATATTTTTGGTAATTATTTTGTATTTTATAATATAAAACAAAATTTAATGTATATATTTTAAATTTTTTACTAGTAAATTTATTAAAAATATTTAAAATAATTATTAATTAAAAATATTAAAAATAATTATTAAATAAAAATTATTAATAATTAAAATTAGTAAATTAATTATTATTTATTAAATTTAATTAATTAAACACGGTTTATACTAATTAATTAATCACTATTTATTATAATTAATTTATTATTATTAAGCAATAGTATTAATAAGAAATATTATTAATTTATTATTAAAATTATGATTTATTATTAAAATTATTATTAATTTATTATAGAAATTTAAATATATTTATTAAAATTATTTTAATAAACTTTTTGAAATTAAATAAATTTATTTGAAAAGGACTAATTAAATATTTTATAAAATTGTAAAATAATTAATTTAATAACATAAACAAAAGATATATTTTTTTATTATATTAATTATAAAATAATTAATTTAATAATAATATATTTTATAAATTATTTTATAATATATAATATTTTATTTATACTATATTGTATTTCACATTATAAAACTTTTTTGCAACTATTTTTTGTAAAATATCATTTAATATATTTATTATATATTTTTATTATAAATATTATTTATTAATATAAAATATATTTATAAAATTTAAATATATTTAAAAATTTAAAAAGAAATTTTTATTTTATAAAATAAAAAAAATTTACAAAAAATTTTTTAATTTTTTAAAAACCTTTCATAAATAAATTATTTAATTAAAAAAGAATTAAATTAATAAGAAAAAAGTTGATCGCGCGTGGAATCGAACCCTAACTCGCTGAAAGGAGCGATTTACCAATCAACTACGAAATCGTTGGGGAAAAAAAAAATTAATTGCATAAAAGCTAAGCATGAATTTCGAAGGCTGATTTCCGAATTGACTGGCCATCGAGTACTTAAGGGTGAACACTAAAAGTACTACTATTACACAAAGTCCGATCCAAATGTTTCCTTAGTCGTGCCCCTTTTTAAGTGACCTAAATATCAAAATATATCCCTTTATATGCTTTTGCAAAATCACGGTTCTGAACGTAGTCGGATACCTTAAAATAATATTTAAAGTAGATCAACAACAGATCAGTGTAAAGGCAATTAAAAAAATATTGCATTTATTATTAAAAGAATTTGATCTATTTTTAATACTAATTTATCATTATTAATATTAATCTTTGATCCAAGTGTCACCTGCCAATGCATTATGTTTAGTAACTGGGATATGTGCTTGCATTTTTTTCATACAAACCGTCGAATTTAGGTATATTGAGAATAACACTGCACAATCTCTCTCTCTCGCATTACATATTTTTTAAAAAAAACTTTTTCTTGTATTCACTAATCAGCCTTCTCAGCTGCATACCCATTGCTCAGGTTAAATCCCACCCACCTCCAGATCTGAACTGAATTAACATTTCGGTGCTCAGCACCGATTTTGTTTAATTTTTTCTCGCACTTAATGTACATTTATAATATTAAATTTTTGTTTTACATAATCTTTATGAAGCCAATTTTTACTTGAACTTAAAATATTTTAACAGAGGGCAAGAGTTAAAACGTTACAGTCACTCAGACTTCCTAAGATAAGAGGTTAAAATCCGGTAGGGCTAAGCACCACTAGTGTAGCTAGTTCTTTGGGGGTCCTGTATCAAAATTTCTTCGAGGCCTTTTTAGCGATATGAGAACCCTGTTTGTGGGACTGTAGATACACATTTTGGGGGCCCCGTACCATTGATTCGGCGGTAGCTATGCCCTGCTAGGCACTCTGGTCATTCCCCCAACCATATTTGAGTTTTTGACCGTTTTTGTCAGTTGACTCGTATTGTGTCCCCTCAAGTTTTTTGTGTTTCGGGATATTTTAACATGGCACGTTATCACAGGTACTTATTTCGTTTTTACCTCTCTAAAAAGTGATACTCATTATAATGCGACACTTTCACGTCTTTTAGGAACTCTCACCGCCTGGAGAACCAAATTTGTAAATGAAACTTAAAAAACAAATAAAACTATCCTTTACAGTTTTTAATAATATACTAGCTCATGGCCCGGCGTAGCACGGGCTTACTCTACTTTTATAAATTTCCCCTTTCCTTCACAAAATCAGCACTTCTAATACTCTTTATCAATATGACTTCCATCACCTCCCTCCCCCTTAGCCCGGCGTTGCTCTGGCTTTTACCGAGTGTATAACATAAAATTCCCGGTTTCGAAATTTTTTCGCATCTTTTCTTTGTCAAACAGGTTTATTTCTTTCCGGCGTTGCACGAAATTTGTTGCAAACATATTGTCAGGGAAAATTCCTCCCCCCCTCTGCTACCCGGCTCTCATAAGTGAACGGGGGGATTTTAAATATTCACTCACTCACTTTGCAAATTTTTAGGCCCAAAATGAAAATCCCTTTTTAAAACATTTTTTATGTTAAGAAGTAGAAATTTTTATAATTACAAATTTCACAACTGTATTAAATTTGAATTAAAATTGTGACATTTTTTGAAAAGTTCGATAGACGGAAATAAAGTTTCGTACAATTATTTTTATAAATGAAGAATTTTTATAATAACTTTGAATTTGATAAGTAGTTTTAAATTTTTAAAAATCTGGTATTTTTTTTAAAAAAAAAAGTTTTTGGGATTCTATTTTTAAATCACTAACTTAAAAGATCAAAGCATGAGTATTCTAAAAATTATTTTCATGTAAACTCAACGATATTGATTCATTTTAGAAAAATCATAAAATATATAAAATATCGTAAAAAAAAAATGTATAGCGTGACGAAATGAATTATCTTTCCAATTACAAAATTTATGGCGAAATTATTAAATGCGAGAATAAATTGTTGGGAATTTTTTAAAAAAATCAGAAAAATTAAGCGATGAAGTTGTTTTGAACCTGGGTACAACAATTTATAAAGAAGTGTTTTAAACGATCGGGGGCGAAATCAAAGGGAAAATGAAAAGATTCTTGGAAGAGTTATTCAATTTTTAAACCTGGGGGTTTTCAAATTTAAAGGGGCAACCTTTGGGCTCCATTGTAACCTTTCTAAACGTGACGGGCGAGAAAAAACTCGTTTGGCGCCCGGGTTTTTACCGACAAAACCGGCTAATGAAAATGCGTCACATAAAGTTGGGCTTCCTTTTAAAATTTAAAATTCATAATTTTAAACAACGGTAATTTTAACAAAAAAGTTCAAAAAAAAAATCTTAATATTTTTGGGGGAAAAACGGAAAATACATTTTTTTTTAAAAAAAACCCCGTATTTTTTAAACTTTTTTTAAACTTTTACGATTACGGATAATATCGTTCTATACACGGAAAAAACGTTTAGTGAGATTATTTTTTATAAATAAAGAAATTATTAAATATTTAATTAAAATTTTGATTGTTTTATGAAAAATCGTAAAAAAAAAAAAGTTTTTGACATGTTTATTTTTTTAAATGACTGATTCTAAGAGAGAAAAGCATGAGATTTTTTAGTGTTGAATATCATTTTATTAACGCGAAAGAAAATGCAATCGGAACGATTTAGAATTCATTTTCATAAAAACGTATCGATTTTGACTCATTTTAGAAAAAATCGTAAGAAAATAGAAAATATCATTACTTTGTAAAATAAATTATGCCGTATCATGGCGAAGTAAATGATCTTACCGATTCTGTAATTATTTTTGGTCTGAGTCTCATAATAAAAATTAGATCGTGTTTTAAAAAAAAACGTCTGGAATAAAAAAAAAGTCGAAAAATTAATTAATATTTTTTTAACTAATTGCAATTATGGAATATAAATGGTCAAAACGGATTTCTCGGATCATGCCCGATCTTTTGGTACCTTTGGCGAGTTTCTGCGTCATGCGGTTCATGTGTGAGAAGATATACCTAGTCATATATAATGGCACACATAGATAAGTTTGTTTACCTTCGAATTTTAATAGCGTAGGTAAATATTAATATTTATGTTATATTAAATAATTATTACTAATATTTGTATTAATAATTATTTGCGAGGAGGGGGAGAAAAGAACCGGCACAGGGAACCTGCCCGGTCGATGTCTGCCCTTCGAGTGAAAGGTTGCCCAAAAGGGCACTCTTTTATTTCCGATGTGAACTTGATTTGGAGAAAAATTATTTTTTTATATATTTAAATTTTTGTTTAAAATACTGGTAAAAAGCTATATTGGGGTGACTCAATAACCCCGCTCGACCGTATCGAGTGCGCGCCTGCTCCCGGATAAAAGTCTTTTCGCTTTAAATATTAAAAGGTAATACAATTATTCTTCATCGGAATTTTATATTATTGTTCATTACTTAACGTCAATTATAAATGCTAATTCTGTGAGGCTTAAAATTACAATTCGCTTAAACTAATTATAATTTGAGCAATCATTTTAAAAATCTTTTTACATTTTTGTAAACAGTGCGCACTTCGCTTTACTCTGCTTAAAATTTCCCAGCTATTATATCAATAATGTTTGTTTTCTTAAAAAATGAACTCGTGCAAAGAGCGGGCACTTCAGCCGGTAAACTTTTAATGTATTAGTGTGTGTGTGTGCTGCACAGAGTATTTTATAACTAATTAATACTAAATTAAGAATTGGGCTTGTCTTGCAAAGCTAAGTTTTTATAAGAAATGCTTAGGATTAGAAATTGACTCTCTGAGTTCTTTTTTTATATTTAGCTGATATATATATTTTTTTCTTCTAAGCAGCCACCGCATTTTTTCAATATGTTCAATTTTAAAATTATAATAAAAAGGAAAAAATAACATAATAATTATCAATTTTTTTAATTTAATATTTTTTTTGCTTAAAAGTAACGTATACAAAATTTAATACTTATGTTATTAATTTTGTATGGTTTATAATTAAAAGATCGCTTATTGTAGTTTTAGCGTCAAGTGCATTTTATAACATTCAGTATATTATTAATGTATAAGGGGGGGGGATAAAATTGTATTTAGGGTCAGTATTTAAATTAGAACACGCTTTGATTTAATAAACACAGCTCGCGAAGTCAGAGAGGTTTCGAGCGTATTTTTTTCTGAAATAAAGAATGAAAAATGTGTGTTATGTAAAAATGAAGCACATGCTTTGCAATTTTGCCCGCAGTTTAAAGGTTTTTCGATAAATGAAAGAGTAGATTTTGTTAAAAACAATAAAATGTGCTTTAAATGTGTCTATCCCCAGAATGTTGTGTTAAACAGTGTCGCTCTAAAAATTGCATATTTGTAAGAAGCGCATAATAAATTGCTTCATTTTCAAAGAGAAATAAAAAGTATTCCGAATCCCCGTTCGGTAATGTATTTTTATAAAGCAATACGTTTAGAAGTGATGGTACGAATTAACATACAGCAATACGTTTAAAAGGTAATAAATTTATGTTCTAACTGCTAAATAGTTTTTCATTTTATTAAAGCAATATGTTTAGAAGTAATGATACGAATTAACATTATAGCAAAACGTTTAAAAGGTGATATAATACGATTGACATTTAATATTCTTCTCAACACACTTTTATTAGTTAGACCTGTACCCTATATAGACGGAATCCTTAAAATTCGATATGGGACTCATCCGAGGCTCCGTAAACGGAGAGAATAAATACCCATCAGACCCATTAATTAATATCCATTGAAGTGCAAGACTAATTCCAGTAGCCACATAATTCTGGTTTCACAAATATAAAACTCATAGATAAATTCAACAAAGAATAAATAATAGTTTTAAAAACTAAAAAAACAGACTTATTGTAGATCGAACTAAAAAATGAAAAATAAATTATAGTTTAAAAAACGCTTTTACACAGTGAATCGAACTAAAAAGTAAAAAAATAACTCTTAATGTAAGAATAAAATGATTAACGAGAAAAATTAATGTCATTGTGGTAAAAGCGTGGGGTGCTTTGTATACTACACTTTTACACCAACTCAGGGTTTCGGAATATATAGAGAACTAGTAAGATATTATAACAATTTGTATAGAGCACCCCAACCTTTTTTACTTTTTAGTTCGATCCACTGTAAAAGCTTGTTAATTTTTTTATTATTATTTTTTTAAAACTATAATTTTTGGAAAAATGCCTTTATGGACAAGTATTACCGTAAAGTGTTTTTCCTGGGGGCGCTGCAGTTTTCCTTTTATGGTTATAGCAAAAATCCCTATTTAGCTAAGAAAATTAACAAGGTTTTTAGGAAAGATACTGAAATAAATAATATAAAATCCTGAATTTGAAATATATTGATCATCTTCTATCCATACAGTTCAAAAACTTGCAAAAGTAATTGGAAAAACTCAGTGGAATTTCAATGTTTTCCAGTAGATTAACATTACACCGAAGTAGATTGGAAGTCATTCGGTTTCGGTTCAATGTTGTTGTTTACAAGGTAGAAATTGTAAGAAGATATATATTTCAATACTTTTCATGGAATAAAATATTTTTTATACCACTTTTGAAATACATATTAATTTTAAAACTATAAATATCTCAAAATTAACTAAAGTGTTTGGGCAGTTAGGATCGGAGATGACATGCATTTGCTTTAGACCGTCGTCTACAACGATGGCAATGATAATGACCGCTAATTTTTAGTGGTAATCTGTGTTCTGAGTAACCGACTCTGTATCGTTTCATAATAGAAAAAATCGGGAAAATTCACACAAAAAAACATTAAATTTGTAGCAGGGAGGGGCCCA
>BMAV01006545.1:65158-77950 GCA_019973955.1 Trichonephila inaurata madagascariensis | reverse complement strand
ATGACGACACTTGAACTGGTACACCATTGTCCAAAATTCCTTTCCCTACAAACTTGTAGTTTTACAGCCATGACAGATTTAGCATGCATCACACCTCTACAACAGCGCTTCCCCAACTTTCAATACTTGTGACCCAATATTCAATCATAACTTTCATCGCCCCTCCCCCTCCAACCAAAAACAATGTATTGAATTCCCTAATTCTATACTTTGACGCTCAAGTTCCAATTCGACGTTACCAAGTGCCGCCAACGTAAATAAACGTCTGTTTCAGCCATTGCTTAAATCTCTCCATGCGCATATATATGTTTTTCCGAAAATCAACGTTTTCTGTTCATTCCTATCCATAAAATTATTTCAAAGACTGGAATACAATAAAATGACCTTGACAGTGTTTGCGAAGGATTTGTTTATTTAAGAGGATTTTCTTATTTATTCCCTTTATCTCTCCTCCCCCCAATACACCACACACGCGTGCATACGTACAAAACGGTGGCATTGGGGAGTGGATTGCGTAACTTTTAATTGGCCCTAATGGTACTAATTATAAATTGTACAAATCATCAAGATAAGTGTTCATTTTTGCATATAATTTTTTACATCACAAGCCCTTGGGTTCACTAGTATTTATTAAACTTGTTCTTAACTTAGCATTGATAAATTAAATACAAATATATCAGTACTGCACAATATATTTTATAAGTGTATTATAAGTATAAATATTTCTTTTTAATATTATTGTTTTTATTATGTCTGAATAAATTCCTTACTTATAAAATGTTAATACTTTTTCTTAAAAAAATCTTATTTTCGACTTTTTAATATGCTGGCTCCCCCATGCTAAGGCTATCACGACCCATAGGGAGCAAGCTACACAGATTGTGAAGCGCTGCTCTACATGGCGTATCTTTATTGGATTCAGTCCTCGATCCAGCGCGACTCAACAACATTGGGTGCGAGTTTTTGCCATGACAACGATGTTACAGTGGTCACATTCATTTTTTAATTTTTTTTAAGTATGTTTATCAACTTAATGCAAAGAAATAAGAAGCAAAATTGTTCAGAAAACTTTATGTGTAACAAAAATGAAATGTTTAGTAAAAATATAAATAGCATTTTGGAAAAGAAAAACTTTCTTCTTTATTATATTACTCATACCTAAGGCTCAAGAAGTGGGAATTTGAGAAATATATTGCCATCTTCGTTGCTTGCTGTAGTTCTAGATTACGAGTTCCGTCACCAATACTCCTAGTATAGTTTGATAATGTTATGGGGAAAATGTAATCAATCTCAGTATAATAAATAAAGTAACTATCTAAAGATAAATCGAAATTTTGCTGAAATAATTTTCCTGTATTTCTCAATATTTTCTCTTGTAAGGGACCATGAATTATGAAAAGATCAAAAAGTTTAAAGGATCAAAATTCTTATGATGCATTCCATTTTAATATTTGATCAATTTAGAAAATATTTAGAAATAAAAAAATGTAAGAATAATTAATTTCTTTTTTTTTTCAGTCATTTTGTAACTCATTTTTTTTATTTAAATTGTGAATACTGGGGAATATAACAGAGATCTTTAATTTATTTGAACTTTATTGGGTTTTGAACATCATCTAAAGATCATTTCGATATGTTTATCATCTATTTATGGAAGCTTTTCATCATCCCAAAAGATACCTCATGGCGCAAGCAGTTAAGTACACTATTAAATCGGAAACCCGTAAACTTTTATTCATTTTTCAGAAAAATCGATTTATATTTTTCAAGGAAGAAAATTACTTTTTTCATTGCCTTTCTTCCGGCCATTTTTCTACCCAGAGCTCTACCTTTTTATAGTTTGGAATATTTGTATCTCTTTTAATCCATCTTATCTTGAGAAACTTTCTCACTTCCGGCTATTAAATCTCATGCTTAAAAAAGAACAGAACACTTCTTTTCATCAGAACTATGATAGCTATTTACAAGATACAAATGAATCAAAAAGTTATCTGGACAAAATAAACGCAATCAATTGGTCTGAAAGGTAATTACTGATTAATTGCGAAATTGACTCAAAAATGTCCTTCTCCTTTCCCAAAATATTACATTTTAATAATGAAAACTTCAATAGTACGACTTTTTCTGGATACCAATATATTTTTTTTGTTTCATTATGGAAATAACATCGTATTTTAACACTAGAACATCCAGATTTTTAAGTTGCATAAATCGACTTTTGAGGGTCAATTTGACCCTTATAAAAAATTAAACTCCAATCAAAGTACATTATTTACTGACAAATTGTGTTGAAATCACAGTATTAAAGAGTATTTGATTTATCAGTGTTAATATTTATTTATTATTTTTTTAATGCTCATTTTACCCATCCTTTCAAATTTGCTTTTTAAATGACAGCTCATATGCAACAGCATACAATATAATGTGTTTTATTACACAATATGCTTTAGCAAAAGAATAGGTGATAAGAACACAAAACTACAAATATAAAGAAAGTTATGATCCATAGTTAGACATTAGCACATACAAAACACTATTACACGCTTGACAGTGATAACATTATATTTACCGCAAATTGATTTCTTAAATTTTTTTACAGCTTGCTGAATTTTTATGTTGTCCTTTGCCAAAACTTGCTTTTCAATTGGTCCGATTTTTTTGCCATGTGAATCATCCCAATTTGGACGAATCTGCATCTTGATTTATAATACTACATTTATACTTCTATGATTACTCCTTGTTCATAATTATAGGAAAATCAACAAATTTTCAATCAGCTTATACCAGGTTACAGAAGCAAGAATAAATTTCTTCTTGACCAGGTGATTCGCTCAAAGACTCCACACATCAAGTACGAGATACGGCATACTTTCAAAAAATATTCCATAACATTTTTACTGACGTAGTACTCCACAGGTACATTAAACGGTGATAAATGGTAACATACAGCTGCTTTCATATCCGCAATGACCTTCTCGTTTCAGCAGCTGTACATGTTTGAATGTATTTTGCGTCTTTCCCTATTAAACAATAGGCTGAAGCAGGGTTCGTCTCAATGTTATTTGAAAACTGTGTAGGTCTTTTAGCTACGTAATGTGTGGATGACTTGAACTTATTATTAAAAGAACGATTTATCAAGTTATTGTCACATCTATGCGTACGTTCATGTTCACATCAACGTCCTGATTTGACTATAATAGAAAAAAAATTGCCTGACATCTGAAAATTACATTGCCAGAAAGTTCAAGAGCATCTTGCCATATTTTCAGAGGATGCAATTTCTTATTCATCGTTTTAAATCAGCGTTTCTTAAATTGTGGGGCGCGCCTCCTTAGGCAGGCGTGATAACTCTACGAGGGGGACACGAGCATATTAAAAAGGCAAAAGCAAAAGATAATATTAAAAAAAATACTGATTTACTGAAAGTAAGCAGCCCAAATACATTCTGACATCGTAGAAAAGAGATAAGCGTTTACACTGATATAATACACTTATAAATGTATCAGTACTGTACAGTGTACTTGATAATTAATTTAACAATACTAAGTTAAGAACAAGTTTAGTAATTACCAGTGACCCCAGGGGCTTGCTGTATATAAAATTATATAGAAAAAAATTAGCACTTATCTTCATAATGTTTACAGTTTATAATTAATCCTTTAACAGCCGATTCAAAGTAACGCAATTTGCTCCTTATTGCCACTGTCTTCCACGTAAGTGTCCGTATGTGATGTTTTGGGGGGAGGAAAAAAAAAAACAAATCCCCCGAAATTTTGTAAATCCTTCACAAACACCGTCAAGCTCCTTTTTATTGCATTTCAAAGCCTTCGGGAAAAATTTTTTGGTTCACAGAAGCTCAGATTTAGTTTAACACCCCGAGAAAACCTTTTGTTTTAAAAAGTCGCCAAAATGGTCGCTAAGTCGCCAACGTGGCTGTATTTGTAATTTTTAAATATAAATATAATTTGTTTTTAAACAATAATTTTTTAATTATAATTAAATTATTGTATTGTCATCCCAAAAGATCCTGTATATTTAAAATTTTAGCTCAATTAAAGGGTTTAAAATGTATTTTTTGATTGAAAATTCCACCAAGATAAATAAATAAATATGCAAAAAATATAAATAAATAAAAAAAAAGATAGTGCGAGCTAATAGTAGGGAAATTTAAAAATAATTACCCTTAATGTTGTGATTCTATCCTATGTATATATTTTTATTTATATATTAATTGTAATATTTAATAAAAAAGTAGCTAAAAAAAAAATTTTCGTTGTTGATTCTTTAAATAAGGGGTTGACTTAAAAACTATTTTTTATATTACTTGTTGAATACTATTGTCACGTAGAAAGGTACAAGACGATGTTACCTAGTACAAGATTTATTTCATCGTAGTATCTTGCACCGGGAGCACCACTACTGACATTTATATCCACCTGGTAGAGAGTTCTAGAATGACCATCACAGGGGAAGATTAGCATAAATTCAATTTACATAATTTGCAAATGTCCATAGTTATAAATAACGAAAGTCATGATTAAAGTTAACAAACAAAGTATCTGGGAGGTTTTGAACCCGAGGGCCCGCAAAAAAAAAGGGCAGTGTTCTAACCGTTCGGCCGCTCAGAGCTTATCAGTTTGTGACAATATGTATCGCGTAAAGAATGAGACTACTTACTTGAACAACAATGTCTTAGAATATGAGAAGTTGATTTTTTTTTTAGAAATAATAATAATATAAATTTAAAATGCTCTTATAACTTTTATAAAAATCACGTTTGACATTCCTCCTATATACAGACTTTAATATTATTCCTGCCTTGTCGAACCACAAATAAATATTTTGCTTGATACTGGATATTTATTCAGTAAAAAATATTTGTATATTTAAGAAATGATGCAAATTCACAATAAACTAGAATAATTAAAATTGAGTAGTATTCAAATATTTAAAAAATTAAGAGATATAAAGTAAATAATAGCTGAAAAATTATATATATATATATATATATATATATATATATATATATATATATATATAAATGCATATTTATGATTACATTTCTTCATAAAGGAGAAAGTAATTTGCAATGCATTTTACTCATTGAAATAATCTAATATTCATTTTTTCCTCTCAAACATTTTTATTATTATATTTTCCGTTTCAAGTTATCAGAAGTTATTCTTGCTTTTTGTTTCACATGTTTTATATCCACTTAACTAACTTCTTCTAGTTAGTTTTTTTTAAATTTCTGATAGGGCTGCGGATTGGTGTGTTTTACCATTGCAGACCTAATACATTCCCCAGGATCTGGTATCTATTTTTAGTGTTTCACCAAATAGATGGCTACCAATCCCCACATATAATTTTGACATCTAGTTTCCTCCCCAGAAGAAGGCATCTGAGCTCTGACGATGCGAAGCCGTACTTTGGATTTTAATTTTACCGAGAGCTCTCAAGCGATCTTTTACATGCCGCATAATCATGCTACATGGCCGTTGTTAATTTTTTGCATCAAGAAAATACACTGATTTGGGCCGGTGGTAAACTTTGGCATATAAGGCATGCGACAAACCAACTACTCTATCCAGCCGTCGCTTACATAATTAATTGTAGTGAATGTTTTGAAACAAAACAAGAGTTAAAAGAAATCATGTTTACTTTTTAAGTTTTACAGCAAACAATTTTATATATGTATATTTCTCATTAACTGAATCATTAACCAATCTGTTTATAGTTTTTAGACATTACGAATATCCTTATTTTCCTTCGTCAATAATGCAAGTAGTAAACAAAGCGTCTAAAATGATAACAATTTGATAAAAAATAAAAGCTTGTCTATAAATAATATATTAAAAAGCTTTTACTATGAAGAAATAATTTGCCTCTGTGGTTGCTTGTATAACCAATATGTTTCTTACTTTCAATTTTATTCTGAAGGACACTTTAAAAAATATCTCTCTCGTTTCTGAATTCTACACTTACGTTCAAAAGTCACTTCTAAGAAATAGATTTAAGACGCCTGCTTCCGCGAAGGATTATTTTCTTTTATATTCTTGCCCCTTCTCTTCTAAATCCCGGAGACATGTTTTGGACAAGTTACTTGGACGATCGTAAACTTGTTTACCCGAAAGGCTTTACCTTGCTACGATAGCTCTCATTTTAAGACAGCAAATTATTTTTGACCTTTTTTTTTGCTTGAAATTCTTTTCGTCTTATTTTTTTGGATCTGATCTACTGTTCAGTAACGGGAATTGATACATAAATTCTTTTTTATTCAACGATTTTCATTTCCCGTCTTCTGCAGAGAATCACGTAAAAACTAGAAAGATATAAGATCAATGTTGACAAGTTCAAAAAATATCACTTTCATTATTTCTACAGTTCATTGTAGTGCTACTCAAACTTTCAATATTTGCGACCCAATTTCCAATCATAATTTTCATCATGCCCCCCCCATACAATAACATAATGTACTGAATGCAATAATAATGCACTTTGACGCTAAATTTACAATATGGCTTTAACCGCAGAAATTATCAAAATAAGTATTAACGTTGTTATATTTTAAGTAATTTATATTTCAAACAAGTAAGTTCTTAGTAAAATGATAAATGTTATGTTACTTTGCATCATTGGCGTAGCTAGGCCTTAGTGGGTTCTGTATCAAAAATCCTTGGGATCCTTTATTTGGGGTCCATTTACATTTTACGATTTTTGGTTACAGATTTTGGGGCCCCGTATAACTGATACAATGGTAGATACGCCCCTGAATTGCATTTATAAGTATGCTATATTAGTGTACATCTGTGTTTTACTTTTTTTATGTCAAAATAGGGTATATACCTATTTTGTTTTGGTTACCTTCAGTAAATTAATAAGTTTTTAAAATCATCTTTCATTTTCCCACGTAGTGGTATCACGCCACTCTGCGGTGCGTGCCCCAGTGTGAGAATTGCTGTTCTAGACTATTTTCGAAAATGTGATAGTGAAACTGTGAAATATAGCTATTTGAATGAGAAACATTATTCCCTGTTAAAGTTTTGGTTATTAAACACAAATTGTACAGACACATGAGAAACAAATAACACAGCATTATTCTTCCAAAAATAAATCATCAAAGTTCTAGTTGTATGATCTAATTACTATAGGACGCAAGTGGTAGTTGTTCTCCATTGTGAGTCCCTGTTTCTAAATTAGAACTTAGTTACTTTTGACTTAACTTATAACTTGGAGAAATCTGCCTTATCAAATATATTTAATCGATAATCTTACTCTGGGCTGAAAAACGTTAGCTAGGTGAGCACAATGTGGAAGAACGGTGTCATCTATGAAAATGAAGTAGGACCAAATACATCCCCGAAAAGGGCAAACATAAGGTTCGAAATTTTCCTCACAAATGTAATGCATATCCCACTGCAGTATCAGTTCCTTTTCCGGATGTCAAAAGATATCCCGTTGTAGATCCGTGCTTCTCTCCAGATAAAGTGAAACATTAGTTAGGGCGATGATGTTTGCATCAGGTAATAGGCATTCGTTTAATTTATACTTCAAGATCTCTACGCTTTACTAAAATGTTTGTGTGTGTGAGTGCAATGCAAAAAAGTAATCATGTTTTTAATGGTACTTTCTCATGTACTATGAAAAAAGTAAACGAGTAAAATTCGTTTGTGCTCTGAATCTTCACAAATGGTTCATTTCTTGCTTCTCCATGAAGTTTATGAGGCAGTTGCATTCTTGTCACTCTCTTTCTAATATCGGATCAGTCTAATAAAATTATCTATAACTTACCCACAAACACAGGCATTGCATGTATGCCTTTAGCAATCTATACTTGAGAACTCATGGCATCAAGTTTCCTGACAACTTGCCATCATTCCTTTACCCAAACCCAAATGCCAATAATTAAATATTATGAATATTTGCTGAACAATCTGACCAAATGTTGCGAAAATTACAGTATAGGCCTTTAAATTATCCTAACTAAGAATTAATAAAAAAACAAATCTTTCAACAGTGTCATAAAAAAAATTGGATTTGAAAATTAACACGGCACTTCATAGACGAAAAAAAAAAAAAAAAAAAACAAACAGAATTTCACTCGTAGGGTATCTCATACCCAAGAGTGTTGACATCTGTTTTTACCGTAAAATTTACATACAAAAGGGAAAAAGGAAGAAAAGTAGGAAATACAGTATGTTTATTACACTTTTCATACGTAAATATAGTTTTTCTGTTCTTTTAATTAGGGCATTTAGTACATTGCTTATATACACTCCTTTAGTTTTCATCGAGAATGAGTGCGATGTTTTCACTGGATCTTATTATTTTTTTTTTAATTTCGTCCAAGCATTCCTTGTTGGTTTCTACATTCTTTACATTCTTCTTTAAATCTAAATCGAAAACTCTTCAGAAATGAGAGCTTGGTTCGAATTTTATTAGAAGGTTTCTGAGTACTTAACAAAATAATTTGCGCATTTATTGTCGCAAAATTCAACAACACAAAAAATATTGTCATAGGCTAACGATTACATTTTTTAGCCATTGAATATGATATGGTCATTTTATCAAAGACGATAATTACTCCCTCAGTTAAGTGGCCGCGGTAGCCTAGTGGTCAATGTATCAGATCGTGGCTGGCATATTATGAGTTCGAGCCCAGTACCATTAAAGATTCGCCATGTAGGGGAACAATGCAAATTAAATCTGTTAAGAGCTCAAACTTCCACCCATTGGTGTGGTGTAGTAGTTAGGTGATGAGGGTGCCAGCTCAGGTGTCATCCTCGTCACTTGAGCATGGTTCAACATTACGAGGTCCGTCGCCAAAAGCTCTCTTGTAGCTATACAGAGTGCGGCATTAATATTCATTCACTTACACTCCCTCAGTTAAATTATCTGTATAGAGAGATATTTCTGTAGAGGAATCACACACACACACATACTTGCTATTATACTCTTCATCATTCGATTCTTCCTCATAATTCTCGCAAAAGGACCTTCTTCATCCAAAAATACTGTTCTTTTATATCTATTAAATACTGTATTTATTATAAATTACTTAAATATATCACACATTTCAGCATCGTAACTACAAGAATGAGCCTTTGTGGCATAAGATTGATTTTAATGCATACCCATGCATTCAGAACTGTAACGGCGATTCACGGGCAGGGTAAGACATGCCCGAAGAGGTATAATATGCCAATATTATATGTATGCCAATAAACTAAGGCCACTTAAAGGATATGACCTTAAATTCAGCTACACGAGAAATTATTCATCTTCCGAAAAAGGTTTAGAAGAAGCCTTGCAAAGAGTTAGGCAATGGGTATGACATATCCTGCACGAGAAGTGCCGAATTAAAATCCCTCCAATACACCAAGACAACATTGACTGACTTTCATCATAAATATTACACCTCGGTGCTGTCGTTTATATGTATTTCTAAAATGCAAACCCCTCCCACAAGAATAGTGGCCGCGGTTGCCGAGTGGTCAAGGTATCGGATCGTGGGGCTGACCTTGTCGCGAGTTCGAGCCCAGTAACATTAAAGACCAGCCGTGTGGGGAAGCGATGCACGTTAAATCTGTAGAGAGCTCAAATGCCCTGCCGCTGGTGTGGCGTGCTAGTTAGGAGTGAGGGTGCCAGCTCAGGTGTCGTCCACGTCACTTGACCATGGCTCAAAATTACGTGGCCGGTCACCATAAGCCCTCCCGTAGTTCAACAGTGCGACGTTAATATTCATTCGCTCACTCACCCACAAGAGTAGTCTGTGTTTAGCACTGATTGGCTGGTTACTAAGAAAACGTATTTCACTAAGCAAGCAGTCTTTACAAAAGCATATATGATGAATGTTAAAATGTGCGTCATTTTATACAAATGCTAGATTTACCTTTTTTGTTCATTATTTAAAAAAATATCAACATAAAATGCAAATTATTTTATGTCTAAGCTCACCATTATATTTAAATGCACGCAAATTTCATTCAGAATTTAGTAGAAATGAAATAAAAAAAAATTTTAAAAATTCCAGTCTAAAATATGTGTTTATACAAACTTTTCTCAAGGCTTTCTTTTCGCACTTTTCTATCAGAATATTATTACTATTCAACTGTGACAGATTGCTCCAGGCACAAAGAAAAGTGCCTAACTTTCCACAACTCATAATAAAGGATGAAAACCTAGGAGTAAAATTTAATTCCTATTAAATATTATGGAGTTTAATTGATAAACATAACTTTTATCTCAATAAGTTTTAACAACTGTCACAGGAACCATCAAAAAGACTTGTATTTCATCGCCCTTTATAACGATGTTAAGTATTGCTATCAGTATAGCAATGGAATATTTTATAAAAATCAGTCACAGAAATAAGAATACACTAGTTTGAAATTATTACAACGATTCATAATTCTTCTTTAGCAACACTACAGCCTGTCAGAGGTCAAAGCGTTCTCCGGGAGACTCCTCCATCTGACTCTATTTGGAACGATAAATTACTAACGGTTGTCTCCCAGATCCCTAAGATCACTCGCAACAAAATCAAGACATGGGAGGGGGGCGCTTCCTCTTTTTTTTGTGTATTTTGAATTGTGAGAGCCTCGCGCCTCTTTCTCCAGCACTTAAGGAGGTAGAAAAAAACACTCGACATGATCCAATTAATCTATTTATTTATCATACAAAGAACAGACATAATTTCATCACACAAAGAACAGGCATAATTTCCACGGTAAGATAATTTCTCAATACAGCTGTGAAAGTGGAACAAAGACGGTAAAACACAAGTTCTTAGGAGACTATCAAACTTGATCCCTGCTTTATAAATGATCCAACCTATCATCTGATTTATTCTAATATCAATTTAATCTTCGTGGACAATCGTCACTTTAAAGTTTCCTTCTAATAAGTCTCTAATCACAATAATTCAAACATTGTACTTGTCAGTTATAATCTCACCTGATTCGAGTATAAATCCTTTCCTACTCTCTCTTCAAGCTAGAAAACTTCGACTCTATGTAGTAAGTTAATTTAAATATCACGATTATCTTCTTCCAAAAGGTGTTTTTGTTAATATATATATATATAACGCGAATTGATAGTTTAAAGATTTCCCAAGAGGATTAATTAAAGAAACACGTATAGATCCTTACAGAATTTTTAAAAGTGTCTTTAATTTTATTGGGTTTGTATCATCATATCTAAAAAGTTATTATAGCCATCTGAGGCTGCTTGAATTTGTGACTTAGTCAATATCTGGTTTTGAAATTTGCTATAAATTTCATAATCACATTGTATTCTAGAGACATGATTTTGCTTTAATGGCATCCAAGATCTTTCTCAGTATTTTTCTCTCACTCAGCAGCTTATCTTTTTAAGATCCATTGTACGATATTTCCAGCCCTTGTTGACATACAAAGCAATTGGTCTAATTAAGATTTTGTATATATTGGGAGTTTGTTCTGATATTAATAAACTTGGACTTATAATTTGGCTTTTTAACTCATAGAAGCATTTCTTTGACATAAGTAGTCTATTATTTACTTCGAGATTTATATCATTCGTATTACCAATGATAGTTTTGATGTATTTAAACTGATGTACACACTCAAAAGTAAAATTTTTAGTTTTTAAAGGATAAGCCACATAGCGCTTCTCAAGCATTACACGCAAATATTTCGTTTTCTCTTGGTTAATGGTGAGACTAATTCTCAATTTACAATTACTTAGTATCAAATTATTGATAAATTTTGTATTTCTTTTTAATAATAATGACAGAGATAATCCCTTAATCAGGTCAGCATTTTCAAGAAGCCAATTCGAGAACAGATACACCGCAGTAACTCTTTTTATTTGACAATCAGCAAACCAATTTTTAAATACATAATCTTAGGTGAGAAGCCTAGTGATTAGGTGGTAGAGTTACACGCTTCCACACCCCAAGCTCGGTGTTTAAATTCCGGGCTGGGTGAGGTTGATCCAGCTTTTCATCCCTTCAGGGGTTCGATAAAAAAGTACCAAACTTGTGCTTGGGAACTAAACCCTGGGGGTTTTGTGTCAGAGTGACCGCCTTACCGGGACATATGCTCATGAACCTCAGCGCCCTAGGTCACGTATAATGAGATGAGCAAATTAGGAATTGGCCTTCATAGGTTCTGTTGCGCCACATAATTAGCTTAGTTTAGTCTTAGTAGGAACAAGGATTGAAACGTATTTTTTCACCAATTATGAATAATGTATAAATCCTTTAGTATTTATCTCGAAAAAAACAGTTAAATCAGTTAAAAACATTAGTGCAAAATTGTTTTGTGTAACAAAGAAAATTTCTGAAAGAAATATTTAAAAAATAATGAATTAGGTTTTTAAATTGTATCATATGCTAAGAAAATTCATATATATAATGACTTTTAAAAAATATTCACAAAAAGAAGTTTACTTAAAATGCCTTTTCTTCTTTTAATAAGTATACTTATTAATGCCAAAAATGAAACAGAAACTGCTACTTAATCAAATTATGGAAGCTTGTGGCAGCTAATTAAAATGTTTTTTATTTTGTAGATAACCATACTATGTAGTAATCAGTAAGGGAAAAAAAACATTATGATACAGTTGAAAAGAATTTTGTTTCAAGTTTTAAAATTTTGTTTCTTTATATGTAATTATACTTAAGGAAATAAGATTTATACAAACAAAAAAAAACAATAACAAAAAAACAAAAAAACAGTATAATGCGAAAAACAAGAAATTAAATTATTGATTATCAAAAAGAAAAGGAGAGAGTGTAAAAAAAAAAAA
>BMAV01006545.1:49647-65058 GCA_019973955.1 Trichonephila inaurata madagascariensis | reverse complement strand
AAAAAGAAAAAAAAAATCTTATTGAATTGATGACAGCAATAATAATAAAAAAATGACAAAAAAAGCTTCTATGTTTTTAAGAACTTTTTGTTGTTCGTTGATGCTGTTTATGCACAAACATGACAAAGACAGTGTTGTGTTCCAATACTTTAGAAAAATGTTTAATAGATGCGGGGGTTTTTTGTTAAGACCCATATGCAAATTTTGCTGACATGTATTTGTAAGTTTCTGGGAGAATCACGTATCTCGGATATTGATTAATTTTCCTTTTAGAATGGTTCTACTCATCAGATTAAATAAGAATAAAAAAAAATCACATAATCAGAATCTCGGAAAAGAAAATTATTCATGTATAAAAACATATACATGGATTTCTTCATGAACCCAGATTTAGTTTTTTAAAATCATTTATCGTTAGAAAAAGTATGTATAAATAAAGGAAAAGTGTATAAATATTTTGAGTTTGCTAACATGCCTTTATGGCATCGCTTCTCAAACTGTGGTGCGTGATGACCCTAGGAGGGGGCAGGCGAGCATATTGAAAAGTCGGAAACAAAAGAATATTTAAAAGTATTATTAATTTATTAAAAGCAAACAAACAAAATACATTCTGACATAATAAAAAATAAAAAAAAAAACATTTACACTGATATATTATACACATAAATGTGTCAGTACTGCACAATGTGTATTTTATCATTAATTTAGCAGTACTAGGTTAAGAACAAATTTAATAATTACCAATGACCCGACGGGCTTGTCATATATAAAATTATATGCAAAAATTAACAATTATGATAATTTGTACAGTTTATAATTAATTCCTTAATTGCCGGTTAAAAGTTACGTGATTCGTTTCCCAATGCCACCATTTTGCACGTAACGGTAACGGTAACGGTTATACATTTACGTGGAACCTTAGAGATAGCTCTATTATCCACTCATCATAATAAATTGAACACAGAACAATTTGTTGAAGTTACATATAAAAATAAAAAGCAGTCCACATTAAATGCAGCGCAATAACGCTGGTGGAGGGGTGGGTGGAAACCACTCTCCCAGTTGATTTAGTTTCTGTTTCGCTTTCATAGGAAAACGAAGAGAAAATGACGTCACATCTCCCTGACAGCAAAGCCCGTTTTTCAACAGTCTGCCGCATCTTGACGGAACGAGGAGAGAAGGGATATATTTTTTAATAACAAGGATTAAGAGAATAATATTTTTAAGTCCGTTACACGTTACCTCTAAGATAACTGCGTGCGGTTATTGAAAGGAAGTTTTAAATAATCACTTGGAAGAAAAAGTAAGAAAAGGTAGAGGAGTTTGAAATAAGATCATGAGGGGTGAAGTTGCCACACTAAACGCGATCAAAAACTTGCATGGCGCGGGGGAGGGGAATAATTAGAGTGAGTGAAGTCTTGCAAAAGAAGACAACTAGTGTAACAATAAAGCTCATATCTTTTTAATTCGTATCAAGACATTCTCATCCTTTTCAGAGCTGGGAAGTGTTGATACGAGTGATTAAGAACTGCTCTGGGTTTCTTAGAAGAGCTAGGAATAGAATTGTCGTAAGCCGGGATTTCCCTGATAGATTCATTTGAAATCTGTGGTAACCGGTTGAAGAAATTTTCTGATTGTTTTTTGATGAAATCAAGAAGCGGCGGAACATTAAGATCTTTATGCAAGACTTCGTTCCTGACAAACCAAGGTGCGTTTGCTGCTCTACGCAGTTGAATGTTTTGAAAAGTGTGCAATCCTTTCAGGTGAGTAACTGCCACCCCTGCCAGATGGGAGAAGCGTACAACATGATGGGGCGAAGAATGGCTTTGTATAATAGAACCTTGTGCCTTAATGCGAGCTTGCTCTTGGGAGAAATCAAGCGATTTAGAGTGTTTCTCATTCCAGCCGCCTTTTGGTGGGTGGAACGGATGTGTTTAGCAAAGTTTAATTTAGTATCAAGTATTAAACCTAGGTACTTATATTCAGTAACCCAGGGGACAGGCTGATTAAAAATGTTGACATGCGGGAGGTTTCCGATGCACCGCTTTCTCGTAAAGAGGAGGCATGCGCTTTTAGATGCATTAACCTTTATTTTCCAGTCGTTAAGCCAAGTTTCGAGTCGAATGACATAATTTTGAAGCCGCTCAATGATATTGTGGTTATAAATGTTTTGGGTAAAAATGGCAGTGTCGTCCGCGTACATCGCTAAGTGGACTTCGGCAGCCTTGGGAATGTCGTTGATGTATAGATTAAAGAGCTTGGGCCCTAATAAAGATCCTTGTGGTACCCCACTGAGAATTGGACGCGGGGTGGAGAGACTGTTTTCAACTCTTACCCTAAATTCACGGGAATTTAGGTAGGAGTGTATAATTTTGATGAGTTGTTCCGAAAACCCAAGTCGCATCATCTTGGATAGCAAGCCATCATGCCAAATTTATTTTGCACGTATGCAGGCATATGTTGTGTATTGAGGGGACGAGAAAGGGAATAAATAAACAAATCCTCTGAAATAAGTAAATCCTTCGCAAACACTGTCAAGATCATTTTATTGCATTCCAAAACCTTCGGAATAATTTTATGAATAGGAGTGATCAGAAAAGGTCGTATTTTGGAATGACGTATATTACGTCCGGGCAATTTACGCACTGGCTGAGTGAGACGTTTATATATGCTAGTGATACTTAGAGGTTAAAGGCGTTAGGTAGCTTTAGCATCAAAGTATCGTATTTTTGAATTCAATACATTGTTATTGAATGGAGAGGAGCGCGATGAAAATTATGATTGAATACTGGGTCGCAAGTAATGAACGTTTGAGCACTGCTTTATGGAAATATTCAAAGGAAAAGAAAGCTTATAAATCAAGCTTGATATAAAGCTCGAGCTTAAAAAATTTCATTTCGTTCCATGATAGAATTTAGGGCATTGGTATTTCCTATTGGCATTGCACGTGTAGCTCTGTGTGTGTGTGATGTTCTTTTCGAAACTTCATTAACAAAATCCACAAAGTGTAAGGAACAAGAAGATGCATTTTTTTATAAGCATTGATGTATTTATAGGATTCAGAAAAATGTTTTGTTTCAAGTTGTGAAGGAAAAATATTGTCGTTACAAATTAAAACTTCGTCGTTATAATTACTGCATACTACGATGTAACTAATTTAGTCCAGATGTACATTCGAAGTGCCGGGTTGATAATTAATCAATATATCTATATAATGAAATCCGTGTCTTGTTTTAAACTATTACATGTTTATATATATATACTAGCTGGATGGCCCAGCGTTGCAAGGGCTTCTTCAAGTGTACAGCTTTATGCCTTGGAAGATTCCCCTTCCCTTTTAGTGTCAGCACTTCTGTGATTTCTGTAATGTCATTAAAATACTCTTTTTGGAAGTTTCTTGTACATCTTTATACTGTCAGGCGGATCTGTTTTCCCGCCACTTAGCTCGGCGTTGCAAGGGCTTTTATCGTGGGTACAATTTTATCCTCATGTGAAATTTTCCCTTTCTCTCTAGACACCAGTATTTCTGTCCCTGTGTGTGTTTGTGTTACTGAGTGATATGAGTGATTTTTATATTTATGCCATTTAAATCCTCTTTTCAGAAATTTCTTCCACTTCTACTCTTTGTCAGACAGATTTCTTTTCCCTCCTTTCAGTCAAGCGCGTTGTGTGGATTGCTTCAAGTATAAACCCCCCTTTTTTCACCGAGGGATAAGATTTTGCTTTGTTTTTTTTCAAATTTCTATTTTCGATTAAAAATTTACAAAGCTAATCCAGTTTTGTTCTCAAGAAAGCAGACAATATACGAATTTATTATTAAATAAATAATTTAGTAATACATAATAAAACGCAACATAAGTTTAATTCTTTAAAAAATATATTAATTTATATCAATTTTCGTTAAATATTGAATCAAAAAATGTCTACCATTAGCTATGAAACGACTGATTTTATCTGGATGATTGATTTTTCGATTAAATATATGTAACTGTGAAAAAAGAACTATGGGGGGGAAAGCCTAAAAATTTGTTTACGTTTCTTGTACAAAAAAAGATTTAAAAGGAAATAGTACTATTTAATAAAAACAGGGCAGCATTTCCTATATTTTATAAGGTTTTTCAGTAAATTATTTCTCTAAGAGTAAGCTATCAGTTGTGATGTATTACTACAAACTAAGATCGTATTAATTATTTTATACATGAAATAATGTGTATACTTTCATAAAATTGAAACTAATAAATTGGATTTCGAAAATTACTGGAAAGTTCATTATTTACATTCATTATAAAAGAAAAAAAAAACATTGAAAAAGAAACATCTTTATATCTGACAAAAAAATCTCTTATCTGCTTATGTACTCTCCGTAAGAGTTGTTTTTCCGCACATGCGCTATAAGCACTCAAACTCGAGTGTTCTGAGGTAGCTTTCCCATAATTTACTATTACTGGCATTTGCCGATTTTTCCAATTTTTTTTCGTTGTATTTTTACGGCTCCCCAAGACAGAGAAAATACATCTTCCTTAAAAATATTTTATGTATAAAGAAAGCAGGTTTTTTTTTTAAATTCCAAAATTTTTTGAAGTTTCACAATATTTTATTTCAAATTAAATTGGCAGCGTTCAAAAAGGTTAAAAAATGTACCAATCTGCTTGAAAAATATTTTTATCTTTTTTTTAGGAATTTAAATTAGAAAAATTTAAAACATTGTAGAAATTGAAATTTTAAAAACATATTTCAAGTTAATCACATGTTAAAAGCATTTATTTTTTAAACAAAGTTAATTAATACAATCAATGGAACAACGTCATTTTGGCTGAAAACTGATTTTCGACGCCAACTTTTGTCATTGTTCTAACAATAACAGTGCTACAACAATGCAGACAAATCAAAGTTGGCGCCAAAAACTGGTTATTAAAACTGGTTTTAATGAATATATTTTTAACTGCTATATCGGGCCCCGAATTGTGAATCTAAACCATTCTCGAATCCACTTAAAAACACACACAAAATTTCATCAAAATTGGTCCAGCCGTTTAGGAGGAGTTTAGTCACATGCACGAGCATAAAAGATTTTTATATAGATATATATATATATATATTGTAAAAAAAAATCCAAGTTATAATAATTTATGCTTCATGCACGATTATCATTTTGACAAATTATCCCCCATTTATACCAAATATACATCTATCAATCGCCAGTTGTCAAAATTGTAGCTAAAAACCAATTTTTGTGGAATAACTTAGGATGTATTTCTAAAGGTATTGGATCCTCACAGTTACAGTTACAGGTTTTGTGGCATATGAAACAACAAAAACTATTATCCTTTCGGAACCTTTAGTCGCCTAGAGTTAAAAATTATCATCTAAAAAAAAAGCCATTTTGAATATTTAAGGACTAGATTTAGGGGATTAGTAAGTCTCTTATGGGATTTTTTTTTACATATATAGATTTTGTTAAATACATATTTTGATTAAACTTACTAATATGCAGTAATAAATCCAAAAAGAGTGAAATTTTAATGATACTTTTAATCTAATTATATTTGTTAACTTTATAAAACTCCATACTGAGACATCATTAGTACACGGGTAATAGACCCTGTCTGGCCCAGGCCCTCAAGCGTGACAGATGCTCTCAGACTTAACGCTCTCGTCTTGCAAATGGTCACATCAAGTGTCTCTCATTCTCAGCAAACAAAAAGATTTTCTCCATCTGTTCAAGGTATCAAGATAACCAGGCTTCTCCCGAACATATAATGTGTTACTTGAGCGTCACAAGTAAAGATATCTACACTGATCCCTTTCTTGTGCTGGACGTTTTGAGAATCAACGCGATTCAATTCATCTTGCCTGGCTTTGTCAGACCCGGAGGATTAGCAACATCAACAAAATACTGAGATATGAGTACGCACTCTAATTTTACATCTTTATTTAAAGCTTGGATAATTGGAACTTCACTGAACTGTTCTGTAGACCATTATTTCTGTAGTAAAATCAATTCCTACTCTATTAGCTCACTCTCCCTATATATTTATTTATATATTTATATATTTATCTTGTTCAAACTTTCAATCGTTAATAAAATATTTCCGATTCATCCAATAAAGTTCAAATATTTTTTTTTAAACTTATAGAGGATGACACTTGATGTTAATGCAGTTTCTTCAAATATTAATTAATTAATTTTATTTCATATAATTAATTATCGCTTTGTTATATTTTATTACGTTTTCAGGATTTCAAATAAAAAAGTATTAAGTATATCAAATTATTAAAAAAATTAATTCTACAATGTTTATTTCGAGAACTGATCTTTACAATTTTCCCTCTTTTTGGCATATTTTATATCTTTTTGGTATAGTAAAACGAGTTATCGACTTGAGTTACTTACATAAGATATCAGATTTGATGTAAATATTATTTGCCGAAAAATCTAACAAAGTAAAAAAATAAATCTTACAAAGTAAACTAACCGTGGTAGCCAAGTGGTTAAGTTGACGGACTCGTGGCCGACCTGTCATGAGTTCGAGCCTCGTACTGCTGAAGATCCACTGTGCAGATGTACACTAAATATGTCGAGAATTTAGCTTCTACCCGTTGGTGTAGTGTGGAAGTTAGGAGAGTGGGTACCAGCTCAGGTGTCGTTTTCATCACTTGACCATGATTCAAAAGGACGAGGTCCATCGCCAAACACCATGGACTAGTTGAATAGTGCGAAGTTAATATTCACTCGCTATCTTACAAAAGAAGCAATAGGGGAAAAATCCCTCTTGTAACAACAGATGAAGAGAGTGAGGGATTCAATATTAACTTCGCACTCTTCAGCTATTTGAGGGCTTTTAGCAACTGACCTCTTAATTTTGAACCAGGGTCAAGTGGCGAGAATGACTTCTGAGCTGTACCACCATTTCTAATTTCTACACCATACTAATGGGAGGACGTTTGAGCATCGACAGATTTAGCATGCATCGTCCCCTACACGGAGTGTCATCATCGGTACGACTATCGAACTCATGATGTTGCACCCTCTAGCGCCCGATAAGTGAAGTGAGCTGATGAAAACAACTGAGTCAGAACTGTTGAAAAGAAATTGAACTGAATCGACATGAAACGAGACGAGATGTAACGAAGCGAGCAAGCGCAAGGCGTTATGTAGGGGTTTTAACTAAAAATATATTTTAATTTAGAATTTATATTAGAAATAAACGATAGTTGTGTGTGTGTGTGTCCAGTGGACACTGTCCACCAAAAGAAACATCTTTGCTGTCAAGACTATTTATTTAATCAGTGCCGATCATATGGATTTAATAAGAAAACCACACACATGACAGGCCGGGCCTCAAGTCCGTTACCTTGAGAACTAGGCTACCGCGGCCACCTAGAACAAGAGTCAGAAATACGTAATGCATCAATTTAATTTTTATCGTTTCTTTTTTTCAATTCCTACTATTAGCTCACAATATATTTTTATTTATTCATTTATCTTGGTGGAATTTTCAGTCGTTAATAAAATACATTTTAAAGCGCTCGATTGAGCTGAAATTTTAAAATACAGGATTATTTTGGATGACAATACAATAATATAATAATTTATAAAAATTAATTGATTAAAACTAATTATTTAAATAATTACAAATACACTCAAACACGTTGGCATCATTTTTGGCGACTTGTGTCAAAACTTGAAAAAGTTTTTTTCTCACGTGATAAAGTATTCAGTTGAAATTTATATGCACGATTGCTTCGGATGACAATGCGATACTTTAATGCTAATATACGATATTTTAATGCTATTCTGTCCTATGTATATACATATTTATATTAATTGTAACTATTTAATGAAAAGTGTAACTATAAAATAAAAATTTTCTTTGTTGGTCTAAGTAGGAATTGACTTTTTTTATATATATATATATTACTTGTTATCGTAAAGATTACAAAAAACATTTTGTTTACAGTTCTGTTTTTAATTCACAGCAGTATTATTCCATACTGAAGATGAAAACTACTACTGATTAAGATTCATTCCTCTTTCAAAAAGCAACTAAACTCTATATTCTCGGCAAACCGTCAAAGACCATAAATAATAATAATAATAATAATAATTTTGTATGGTTCTTTTTTATGGCCTTAATGTTTATATTAATTAATATAAGCATTTAGGTTACAGAGTGATATATATATATATATATTAATATATAGAGATTTGGAGAATATATTGTTATAACGCATGTCCTATAAATATAAATTGCATTTTGGTCTACTTTGTTATTAAAAAAAAAGTTTCCTTGTCGTTTGTACTTTAGCTATCAGTAATTCAAAAATAAGAAAATACTCAAATTCTTATAGTACATCCGGAATATGATTGACGGTAAAATTATAAATTCAAAGAGTAGCAATTAAGCAAAAAATTAGAAACATTAGTTAAAATTCATTTTTTTTATTTGAATTTGATAAAAAAAAATTAAAATAGCAATATATTAAATTGCTTAAAGAATAAAATGGAAATTTATTAAGGAATTAAATAATAGTTTCTTAAATTGCATGTGTGTGGAAACTGAAAATATTAGTACAGTGAACATTTCCCTGAAGCGGATCTCAAACTACTAGTTTTGTTTCCCAATTTTTCTTGTAGATGGCATTACTAGCGAATTGAACATTTTTCTTCGTTGAGTATAGTCGGTATCAGAAAATGGGACTATCTTCTCTTTTTCTTGCTATTTTTTTAGTGCAATAATGTTTTGGTTGAAAGAAATATACTTTTGATTTTATCTTTAATAATAGTAATAGTTAATACAATAAAAAATGATATTTTTTTATAAAAACAGCTTGAGAAAATATACAGCCCTTATGTTTTCAGTAGCTTCACTGTAATTTAAATTTCTTTCATTATTTTGAAAACACTTGCATTTCTTTCGTACATTTATATTACAAATTATTTTTTTTAGAAATTTTACATTCGGTTATACATAATTCCAAATATTAGCAATCAATATTACAAGTGTTTTAATTCGACTTTTTAATAAAGGAATTATATCATTGAGGAAGCATATTTTTTAAGTTAAGCTATTGTCTTAAGCAATCTGACTCATCTCGTATGAGAAAATATTTAAAAAATTTCGTATCATTTTGTTGAAATACTTTAATTTTTCGAGGTCTTTCGAAAATATGTCTTGTTAAGTCTATTTAAGCTATTTGGAAGAGAATTTAGCAGGTTTACAGTGAAAAAAAAAAAAAAAAACTAGCCAGAAGTATGTGTGATGCCAATTACAATAGAACTTGTTTTTGCGTGATCCTTTTTTTTACACTATTTTTTTCTACGATTTGTTTTGTGCTGTTTTAATGCGATTTCTTAGTGCAATCTTTTTTTATCCGGTATGTGAATTTTTACAGCTTCGGCACCACTAGAATGTTTTCTATCAATGATATACACGTCAAGACGCTCTTGTTCATTTGTTATAGACTACTTCCCCACAATGTATGTTAAATTGCTTTCTCTCAACGCTCTAGCAGCAAACGCATGTTTGAAGACGAAACTGTCAAAGACAGTTCCATTATCAATAATTTGATAATTTATGAAGACAGAAAAGAAGTACCGAATTCTCTAAAAGAGGATTAAATATATACTGGTACCCAGCTTTCTAACAAAACGGAAAAATATTTTATTAAATAGGCACCAATTCCAAAGGAGTTAAATTCCAAAAAAAGCTTCAATAATGCATATTTGATCGTCGTTACGTTTACAAGCAACTGACCAATCGACCATCATCACCAAAACTTACTTTATGTTGTCGAAAAATAAATCAATTGAAATTGTATCTTCAAGTGACGAAAGCGATTTTAAATTAATTCATCACAGAAAGATGCACGTTTTGGATTACGCCGAGTAGCAGTGAATTTTGTATGTGCATTTTGAAAACGTCTCCATTCTTACAATAAGTAATTAAAAATTAAAAAATTTTCCATATGTAATATATTTATTTATTTTCTTTGGAAGCCCTTTCTCGTAATTTTTGTAAATAATTGACTTATTTTCTGAAAGCGACTTTTTTTTATGCGGTCCTTCTCAGCAGTATAAAAAAAAGAATCTGTTGTTTGTCCACAGGTTGTTTATTAATGAAATTTTCTAATATTTATTTTGTGTGGTTTCTTTTTATGTGATCCCTATCTACCGCACAAAAACAGGTTTTGCTGTACATTAGAAAGCTTTCCTGTCTTAGTGATCCAGAGTTAACTATGCTGTATCAAATAGTATCAGGACTATATGTCTCGTAAATATTTTTAGGGTTAAAGTGGCTTACTATAATTGTATTTACATTTCAAGGAAAACAAAAGCCTTAAAATTTGAATTAAAATCACTTCTCCTTTTCTTAACATATTTTAATCAATTTGTAATTTTTTCTTAAACATAATGTTCGAAACATTTGGTTTGTATAAAAAAAAAAAAACCTTCATCACTTTCCAAAAAACTGTAAGTAAATATCATTAGAGCTAGCTAAGCTCTTAAATCAACGATATAAACAAAACTTAAATATAGTTTTGAATTTGCACCTAAATTTGAACTGGTGCTATCGTTTTTAAATGATGCTGGAAAGAAATCAACACTATGATTCTAAGGTTTTAAATAAATAAAAATGTAAGTACTTGTTTTTAGTCATGATTCATTCTTCTTTACTGAATATACACATCTATTCTTAACTAAAATTTTACAAAATATTTTCAATAAAATACTTTTGTTATCTTTTTACACATGACCGCATCTTTTTATAGCCGTTTGTTGGTAGCTAAAGGAAGAAGAAATATAAATCCCTAAATAAATAATGTAAATATTGTACATCACACAGAGATTTTAAAGTCTGAAAATATAATTTTTAATCAATATAAAAATTGTAAGTTGGATACGCAACCATATTTTATGTAGATTAGTTTCCAGGATCAGGGTTTTCTAAGTCTTTCATTTGTCACAATCCGACGTTTTTTTGAAATATTCAACTTAACAAATGTGTTCAAAGATGCAAAAAAAAAACACAGATAGTTTAAATTATAAAATAAATAAATCACTTTACACACTGATGTTACATTAAGAAATCATAAATTCGCCGACTCACAAAGAAGATTTATTCATAATAACATAAAATTTCTGATTTTTCTTGTTAAATTCTGATTACTTTCTTTTTTTAATCTTGATTCCCAATGGAATTAAACTCTTGTGTGTTACTAAATTGTACTAATTGTGATCCTATAAAAAAATCGAAATTAATATTTCAACTAGCAATGAATTTTAGAAAATATTTTATGGCACCAAATCATTTTTAAAAGAAAGTAAAATAAATTCTAAGTAAAGATATTGATTTCGAATTTCATTCAATATGTTAAATTACAAAGGATCCGGAATTTATTTTTTTAAATTCCCGATTATATTTGACATTCAACGCTGCCAATTTTTGTAAAGTTCCAAAAACATTAATATTGAGATAGTTAGAAAAATACAGTACATTGATATAGCAAAATAAAAAAAAGTTCATTTCTTAAGACACACATACGAGTATTTCAAATATTTTATAAGCAAAAAACTTAATAAAGCTTAGGACAAACTTTCACAAATACTTAAAAAGCTTACTAAAAGTAAAGGAAATCATTTTGTTCCACTTCTTGTTGAAGACATTTTCTTTCTTTATTGGAAAGTCATTATTCTTCTCAGAAATATATAGATCCCTCTTATGGTACCTGGATTTTACCTTAATGATAAACTTTGAAGATTTAGTCCACTCAGTTAGTTATTTATATCTGAACTTTTATAACAAGCTATTAATAGAATAAAAACTCGGAAGAAAATGAGTACTCCTATGAAAACTCATTTAAAGTGAGTTGTTCAAGTAGGTAGAGTTTTGGCATTGTTATAAATGTATGGAATACGAGCCTTTTCAAAATGTCCAAGTATTTATAGAAAAAGAAGTCTCTTGGTTGTTTGTAAACTCTTCTCAAAATTCGTCAGAAACTCAATTAGCAAAAAAAAAAAGTAGTAAAATAGATAGGTTACATTTACTTAAAACGTTTTTTTCTAGAAAAAAAAGGATACATGTCTTCTGTAAAAATAGTAATGTATCATCTGAAACATTAAACATTAATTCGTAAAACACATACATATCAAACTCCGTTAGATAAATACTGTTATCTCAGCACTCAGAAGAAATTTATTTACAGTCTTTAATGATAAAAAAAATAAAAAATAATAAATAAAAAAATCCTTTGAGTCGTTTTTTTTTAATTGTAAATTTGTTATTGTTTTTTCTCTTTTAGATAATCTCGTGCGGGTGTTTTTAATACTGATACTAAAGGATATTTTTTGGTACCATACAGAAAACTTATTAATTAATTACACGAAACTACTAGTAAATTTGTTTGTTTTTGCAGAACTTGACATTCAAATTAAAACTTTAAAAACTGTAGAAGAGTGTAAATAGGTGCATAATTTAACTTTACTAAAACTTTTGTGCTCAGGGATATGTTTAGAACACAAAAGCATAGATAAACAAAAGATAAGTGATATGTGTACACATATTTGCATTATAGGTCGCCAGTTCAAAGCGAATTTTATCACACATTATGGATTTCAACTATGCGTAACGTAATTTTAAAATAAGTCCGCGGAGCACTAGTGGTCATAGTTGTAAGCTCGTGAATGCTATGGCATGGATTTGAGATCTAGTGCCACTGAAGATATGCCGTACAAAAGGTGTGAGGTGAATACAATCTGCCGTGGCTCAAAGACTTCCCATTGGTGTAGTGTGATAGATTGGAGGTGTGTGTAAGCTCAGGTTTGGTCCACATCACTTGACAAAGGATTAAATTACGAGGTATTTTGCCAAGGTCTCACTGTAGCTTTATAGCCGAAACGAAAGCAGTTGGTGGTGCTGTACGTGAGCTCTCAAGGTCGGCACGTGTCGTTTTCAAATTTCAGACACTGGATGTGTGCAATAAACATGAATCGTTATACGAAAGCCGAGTTAGTGGATATCAACTTCTTTTATCACCTACCCAGCGGAAATGGACGTACTGCTATTCGGTTGTATGGGGAAAGATATCAAACGAGGCTACAACTGAATCATCAAACGTTCACCCAGGTGTATCAAAACCTTCTGCAACTTAGATCTTTCAGACACACTATTGTAGGTACTGGGCGGTCCCGAACAGGACAAACATCCATATTCGAAGAGGGTGTGCTGCATGATGCTGACCAAAATCCCGGTATCAGTGTACGGGTGCCTGCCGATGCAAACGGAAAATCTCGAACAACTGCCCCTCGTGTACTGCAGGGGGAAGCCTTACATCCGTTTCATGTACAGAATGTGGAGTTATTACAGTCAGATGATAATCCACGACGTGTTGCATTTGCAAAGTGGTTTGTTGACCAAAGAGAAGCAGACAAGCACTTTAGAAGTTCCATGTCGTTCTAGGATGAAGCAACTTTTTCACGTGGGGATGTTCAATACGCACAGCGTTCACATGTGGGCTTTAAACAACATACTCACCGCCCGACCATGTGCCGTACAACAACGTTTCTCTTTTAAAGTGTGTGGGCAATTATCGTGGGGGACAGTTTTTTTCAGACAATACATCTTAGCGCCTCGTCTGGCCTCAGACAAATATCTCGTTTTTCAACAGGAGGTATTTCAGGAACTGCTAACCGATGTTCCCGCAACTCGCATGTGGTTTCAACAGGAAGGGGCATCCTCTCATTAAAGTGTGTCCGTGACCATTTGGATCGAACATTTCCAAAGAGCTGGATTGGGCGTGGTCGTCCCGACGCTGTGCCTCCCAGAACCCCTTATTTATCTCTTTCGGATTTTTTTTTTTCTGGGGTGCTTTGAAAAGCCACGTGTACGACACGCCCATCAATGATTAAATAGACCTGGAGTATCCATTGCTGATGGTAAGATCCGTGAAACGCCCGGTATTTTCGAACATGTCCGCCAATCCATGTCGCATGGGTGTCGTAAGTACACACATGGCAATGGCCGCCATTTCGAACACCCTCTGTGATTTTTTTATGTAACACTTTTTATTTATTTTTTTTATTGTAATAAAATACTTTACATTACATTCTGTGTTGTGGTATTACTGTCTTTGTGTCTCCTTATGTCGTTAGGGTTACGTTTCCGCCCATGCCTTCCTACGTAATTATAGGCTCTGTTCCCGCTTGACAACACCAAAGAAAACTTTTTGCTTAACTGTACATTACTGCGTGCGCATGCGCAGATATTTTTCCTTCTTAAAAAAATAACTAGTTGTTAACTGTCTGTCTATGTAAGTTGTGTATGCTGTTTTTCTCTCGCGTTTTTTTAAAAATACTTTAAAAATGAAGCAGTGCGTGTTGCTTGTGATGGATTAGATTAGATTAGAAAAATAGTATTGGAAATTAGATTCATACAAAATGAACCATTGATGCAAAGATAGAGTTTAGAAAAACTAGATTCTACAACGAATCCTTTGATGATCACACCACGCTCCCCAGGATGTTCCCTACATCGCCTTTAAGTTTGTACTCGGTATTCAGGGATACCCTGTATATTAAATCTGTATTTTGCTAAATTTTAGAGCGGATAATCTTCGTCACTTGAACATGATTTAAAATTACGAGGTCCATCACCAATAATCCTCGTACAGTCTCAACCAGTGGCGCACACAAGAGGGAGTCCTAGGGGCCAGCGCCCGCCGCCCCCAGGGCGGTGGGTTTTTTGTTGATCGGTTGTAATCCTATGTATAGAATACGAAAAATTTTATTATGTATTTGTTATAAAAATTAACTTTATTAATTAATGCTAATTATTTATTGAATAATTAATTTTGTATTGTTTTTGTTCCCGAAAATCGACAAAATCAAAAGAATATGTTAGGCGGCGTATTGCAGCATGATACTAAAATGGTGGACTTTTTTTTTTGATCTTGACCCACCTCCACCCTTTGAAAAGATTGGTTGACCCCTGATTGGTTGGCTGGTTTATTGGCCTGACAAGCACCGTTCGCCAAGCTACGCCGAACATTCAGTAGTGATCATGGTACGACAAATATTTTAGCCATTTATATAAAAAAGGTAAGAAGCAACTCACTTAAACATTTATCACGATGTGTCCGGAAATGTTAGATCTACAGATTTAAAATTTCATAGGCAAGTTTCTCTCATAGAACAGAGTTCCGCTACAAAAAGGGGTTTAGCAAAAATCATACCGCAAAAGGTTTTAAGGGTATATATTTTCGTTTTTGAACTATTATCCCAACAATTTTGAAATTTGGTAGACACATTCCTTTCATGGAGAAAAGGCAGCTATAAAAGGAGGTTTGCCAAAATTCACCCCCAGATGGTGTTGTGATTGGTTAAAGGGCATTATATATGTAAAAAAAAAAAAA
>BMAV01006545.1:37701-49247 GCA_019973955.1 Trichonephila inaurata madagascariensis | reverse complement strand
TTAATATTAAAAAAAACTGTATTGACATCCACTACAAGTTTAAAAGAAAATTATTTGAACTTGGTTGGATGAATAGAAAATATTTTATTAAAACGATTGAAAATTTGAACAAGATAAATATATATAGATAGAGAGTGAGCTAAAATAGTAGGAATGTATAAAAAAATGCAAGACTGCATGCATTTTTGAACTTTATTTATTGAAGCATAATACACAACAACAATACATGGCAAAAGCACCAACAGAGATAAGAATATATAAGTATACAACATCATTTTACAGTGGCAAATAATGTACAACACTTTAGTTGCGTTTTATTTAGTATTATTTCAATATATTTGAATAAATTATAATTATGAGTTTCATTAATAAAAATGATACACGCGTAATAAAATCTTCTAGGAGCTGTCGGTTGAATTCACATTCTGATCTTCAAATGAACAAAACTGGGTAAATATAATTATTATTTTTAACAAGATGCTTGCAAAAATTAAGAAATACATAGGTGAGCGACATTGTTGGTTATGTTCTATGTAACTGAGGCTTTCTAATATACATGAATACGTTACATTTGATTCTTAGGAAGATATTAAAGTTTAATATATTAGAAAATGAAACTAAATAAAAATATTTAGATAATTAATTAAATATATATATAAAAAAAACTAAAGCTATAATAACAAAATAAAAAAAATATTGTTTTTTTTTTACAGTTTATGAATTTAATGAGTTATATGTATTTTTTCATTTACTAATATATATTTGGTGGTTTAAAATCAAATCTAATAACAGAAAAAGTATGATTATTTTTAAATTATTACAGTATTTATAGGGATATTTTGATTTTCACGCTGTATAGATTGACAAATATGATTAAATTTGAATAACACAACATATTGAAATGATTATCGAGCATATAAATTTGTATTTCAACACTATGTTTAAGAAAGTTCATCAAGCAATATCTTTTTGGAGCATTATTAACTGTTAAAATGACAAAATTCCACTAAAATGTTAATAAAAAGTCATGCATGTATTGAAAGTGGAGCATATTTCGAGTGATTTAATTGTTAAGTTATTTTCAAATTCAATAGATAAAAAAATACTACACAGCAAATATGATTGTGTTCAGACGTTGAAAGTATTCATATCCTCTCATAATATGTAATTATTGTTGAAATTAAAAGTTTGAAATTTTTAAAGTTTATTGTTTTTTAAATATATTTTTGTAACTATTGCTTTGAAATTTGAAACACTAGCTTTATCACCAGATTTGGTAAATTATTTTCTCCACTTCGTGTATTACAGATAATTAAAGGTTTTAAAACAGTTGATAAAAATATGACTTAGTTTATGTTTGTAAGAATGAATAGATCAGTAAAAATATTAATGTTAAAGCCTGCTGAAAGACCTGAAAATAGTGCTATTTCAAACCTCTTACACTATATTGCACAATTATTGAAACTAAATGTATTAAAATGAGCTCAAAACTTAATTGATTCGTACATATTTGTTTTAAGCAACCTACTGACTTCCTTCCTGCTTAAAAATAATTGAATATCTATTTAAGCACAAGTCTCCCAGTGCTATTGAAGCCTGCCCTCTGCGTGCCACTTTGAACAGTGAATGATCTCAAGCTAGCCGTAACCATCTGGTCCCCTCGACGCACCACGAAGTAGTTGTTGGGATAGCGTCCCACAGTTATCTCCACTGAATCAGTTTTGATATTGACTTGCCCATTGGTGGGAGACACCTTGATGACGCGTCGACCGTAGTTCCTGGATACTTTCACGTCTCCCCATTGGTCCTGTTTTATGCGGTAACCTCCAACGATCCACACTTCATCACCGTTTTTGTAGTGCTTGTGGACAGCATCTTCCACCATTTTGTAGCACAGGTCCATTGAATGACTGGACATTGAATCGCAGAAAAACACCTGATTTAAGAACATTTAATAAATGATGTGAATTATATATATATATATATATATATATATATGAGATGAAAATTGAATCCATTTTTTGGTAAGTTATTTAAAATATTCTTAAAATTAGATATGATAATCTAATTTAGATTTATATAAGCAATCATGGGTGATATGAAGAAAAAATATTAGGGAAATAATTTATTTCAATAATAAAAAAAAGCGTTTCTTGCAACATAACAAAATATTGCACGCGTTTTTTTTTTTTTTTTTAATCTTATTTCCGCCATCGGCAACATCGATTTGAATACTATAGCCGAATAAAAATTGATGTAAGTGTTTTTGTGTGTATATGCAATGTCAAAGAATGCCATGGCATCTAGACAATAGTGAAAAACCATTTCCACTCTTGTTTAAAAAACAATTACTGCATTTAATGGGGTTTATTTATTTGATGGCGTTATTTTTTTTTCCATATATCTTTTTGCAGTGCATTTTTTTTAAACATGCATTACTATTTTTTTCTCTTAGATTTGTAATTTCATTTTGTAAACGAAAATGTAAAAACTGCGAATAAAATCAATCAACTCAATTTAGTTAAATAGACTATTTGTGATTGAAATTCATGGAAAAAATACGGGTTTAAATTTTCGTAAGTATTTAAATATAACTTTTAAATGAAGGACTTCTAACTCACATTTCATGATTCAACTATTAGATATTCGCAAGCTGGGATCTTTCAGTCTTCTAAGCAGCAGCAGTTTGCTTAAAACTGTTCAAAAAGTAATTTCAAAATATTTCCCTTCATAACCTTTTTCATCTTTTAATCTCGATCGCTATTATTTTTTTTCAATTCACTCGTTCAAAAAACCATCATACCATTTAGAGTACATTAAACAAAATATATATGTTTTGTGCTTAGGAATCTGCAAGAGATCCCGTTTCCGGAAAATTCTCTTAATACAATACACATCAGGAGTTTCATGAACCTAGTTGTGTCTTTTATGAGAAGTTGTATTTCACGTACATACACATACATGAAAAATATACTTGAATACAATATACACCCTTCTCTTTTTTTTACACAGTAGAAAACCGTGTAAAAAATACATACGACTTACGGCAAATTTGAGTATATGTTGCACAGCTTTAAAAAGTACTATTAAGAAACTGAATACTTTTCAAAAAAACCATACAAAAAATTAATAATTAAGTCTATGTTACGTATAAAACAAAAAAAATCAATTTTTATTTAAAAAAAAAATTAAAATTAGTGTATGGTGGAAATTTAGTCTGTTAATACGTACAACATATAAACATTCAAACTGAATGTAGGAATAAAGTAACTAACAGCTATATTCATCGCTACTCGATAACAACCATGCATGTTTACTGCGAACAGGATCAACATTTTTATCTTCAGTGGATGTGTTCAGATATGTCTAGCACAATTATTGGCTTTGATAAAATGAAGAATTTCGTCCATTGTTAACGGCATTTACTGTTTTTTTTTTCTCTGAAGAGCAAGTGTTCTAGTTGAAGTACAACAAAAGGGAGAAAAAAAAGTAATTATAAAATTCAGGTATTTTCCATAACTCCAGATTACAAAGCAAACAAGCCATAAAGTAGACCACGTTACTCACGTGCGTGGGCATAAGCCAACCGTCTTCTTTTTACACTGTCAAAATGTGAATTAAAACAAATAATTGTGGGGGGGGGGGGATTCGTGCAAGAACAAAGAAATTCGTGTAAGAAAGTATACTGGTGAACCATGTTTTTTTAAAAACGTGTAAAAAACACTGTGTAAAAAAGAGTTGGTTGTGCTTAAGAGATGCTTTGAAACAGCTTTCACCGTTGAATAATAATAATAATAATTACATACCTGGTGGGTAAAATCTTGAGATAAATCTCGAAACTTCTCAGCTGTTGTCTTGGTACCGGACGCATCCACCAAATAGGAAAGGCAGTGATCAGTAGAGGTGAAAACGATTCCTCTTTTGGAGATTTTAGCTTTTCGGTTCAAGGTGGACATATGTATATCCTCTCTTTCATGTAATACTCTTCCATTGGGATGCATGACACCACTTCTATCACCTGTGCCACAAGCAACCGCTACGCATTCGGAAGGCGAATTAGTCACATAGACAGCTTTTTCCGGAGATATGTCAACTCTGATGAGATGCCTCAGCAAAATAGTCACGGCTCCATAACTGGTAACCATAGGATAAGAGTCTGGTATGTCCTGTGTTAAGGCTTGGAGTCCTTCGTAAGGAAATTCTTGAAAAGGATACATTTCTGGCACGATGCAGTCTCCGTATCCTGAATCAGATATTGGTGATGAATTGGCGAAGTCACCTGAATCCATGGGTGGTCCATCGCCAAAATAGGAGAAACTCTCACATGGGTTAAATGCAAAGTTGGCGCTGTTGAAGATACTGCTCACGCTCTGATATTGTTCTGTTGGCACTTGGATAACCGGATATTGGTATAAATAGCAAGGTATGATCGGTTCTTGTTCTGAAGGATAGATAGGTGTCCACATAGGTTCGTGCAGGGAGTAATGACTTGAAAAGAGGGCACTACTGGTTTCACCTGGTTCATTAGGTAATTCTGTTTCGCTCGTTGTAGGCAGAGTAATGGCGAATCTTTGTCTTCTCATTTCGACTTTGTTTTTTAAATCTGCCAAAATATTACTTCTGGTGAAACAGTTTTACTTCCGCTTATTGCATTTACATAGCATGTATTCATTGTGAAATAAATTATGTGAAATTACAATTATATAAAAAATTAAAGGTAAAAATATTATAAAAATGTATGTAAATAGTACAACACACACATAAGAAATTAGCACATGTTGCAATCTAGATAGCCAAAAAAAGTGAACAATGATAATCAAAAGAAAACTATAGTTTTTTACTTCAAAATTCATAATAAAATACAGCCTTAAATATACTACATATGAAAATACATTCATCTATAAGGTATCACTTGAACTACAATAGCTATTTTTTTAACACGTTTTTATAATTTTCACTTGTACGTTAAGAAATATTTGAACTCGATTTTTACCCACTTTAAAAGGTCAGACTAATTCGACATTTCGCACACTTGTCAAGGGCCCATAACAATACAATAATTTCATAGTTTTGTTTCATTGTCCTGATCAGGATTTTAATAATTAAGTATTTTATGGATTTACGAGATTTGGCGACTAATTCATTAATCGTTTCTAGATTTGTTTACTAATTCATTATATCGTTTCTAGATCTGGCGACTAATTGCATAAATCATTTTCACATTTGGCGACTAATTCCATATGTCATTTCTAGATTTGGCGAATAATTCCATATTTATCAACTAAAAGATTAAGGTGTAACCCTAAAACCGCAAAATAGGCTTCTGGTTTAGTAAAAAATAAGACAAAAAAAGAAGTGTTCTTTATGTGGAAAAGGTAGGTTGGGTGGGCGCGTAGTTTTTCTGAAAATGGAAATAAAAAAAAAAAAAAAAACTAGGGCATGTGAATAAAAATAATTTATGTTCTAACTGCTAAATATTTTTATTTTTTTATTTTTATAAAGCAATACGTTTAGAAGTGATGATACGAATTAACATTATAGCAATCCGAGGCCCCGTTGACGGAGAGAATAGATACCCTTCAGATCCATTATTTAATATCCATTAGAGAGCAAGACTAATTCCAGCAGCCACATAATTCTGGCCCCAAATATCCAACTCAAGGATAAATTCAACAAAAAATAAATAATAGTTTTTAAAAACTAAAAAAAAACAGGCTTTTATTGTAGATCGAACTAAAAAAAAAAGAAAAAGAAATTATAGTTTTAAAAAACTGCGTGAGGTGTGCTTTGTACTACATTTTTACACTAACTAGGCATTTCGGTAAGGAACTAGTCAGAAATTATAACAAAATATATAGAGCGTCCCACACTTTTATCCCAATGACATTAATTTTCTCGTTAATCGTTTTATTCTTTTATTACAAATTATTATTATTTTTTTTTTTTTACTTTTTAGCTCGATTCACAATAAAAGCGTGTTTCTTAGTTAGTTTTTTTAAATTATAATTTATTATAATGCTACTGCTATTTTTTTTTTAAATATTAACATTTAGCGCTTACTTATACTTAGTTGAGATTTTGATAAAACTTTCGATTATACTTTCAAGAATATAGTATTTTCATAGTGATATGAAGGCAGGTGTATTCAAACACATTTTTTCAATTTACTTCATTTTTAAAACTTCGAATACTTTATATATAGCACAATATATCTTTATAATTAGTTAATAACTTCAGATCATATTAATTAACAATGATTTCTTCACTTTCTTTTTAATATAAAGTTTTAACTAGGCGAGAACTACCAGGTATCTAAGTTTTTAATTGTCTACAATATTATTGGAAATCCAAATTTATCTCCCTGTGACAATAATTTTTTATTTAATTTGGTGTGACTCAAAAAATTTAGAATAATATCTTGAAATTTAGAGCAGTTTTCATCAATGAGAAAATAATTAAACTATAGAAACATAGAACATTCTTATTTTGAAAATGTAAATTTAACTTAGTTGGCAGTTTTCTTCGCCTTGAACAGCACTTTTCTCCTAAAAAGAATTTTGTGAACATTTGGTAAGGGCTATAATATTATAAAAGTGTGATAATGTTAGATAAAGTTTTGTTGTAAATAAAATATTGAATAATGTTTATATGATAGTGCCAATATACTAAAATTTTTCTTTGATAAAATTTGATTATTATTAAACTACCTAAACTTTTACTATATATGATACAAAAATGATCACATATAATTGCAGAATTCTTTCTTTTACATGTTATTTTAAAGTTTATAGAGAAAACGAAATGTTGTGATGCGGATATTTTCTTTTTCTAAGGCAATAACATAAGGAAAAGATTGAAGAAGCTATTTAAGTTGCATAATTAAATTCATTTAATCTATCGAGGTATTATTTACTAATTATATACAGTATTTCTAGATACTGAGATTATTTTATTTAACATTTTATTCCAAATAAAGTTATTTCAGTAAGATATGGAAACTATTTTGGATTGGATTCTAAGCTTTGATGCTGATGAGAAGGAGATGACTGTTTGCATGCAGATTAGAGTTGTTGATAAATGCATAATCATGAAATGCTAATCCTATGATGTATTCAAACCATTGATCCACATTTATGACATTGCATGAATTCTGTGAATAGAATACCTGCAATAGAATACCTGTAATAATTCTGCATTATATGATTTACTCTCAAAAAGGTATGTTAACCATTTTTTTTTTTTTACTCTTAAATATTCTCAACAAACTTCCGGTATTTTAAAAATATTCAGATTTACTTGATTCTAACTCGAATGTAGATAAATACAGTTAATTTTTCCGTCGGTTATTTTATTCACGTCTAACGCGTATAACTTTCATTTACAAATGAACCAACATTTAAAATAACAGCAAAATAAAATAATAACAAGTTTCGGTACATTTTAAGACCCTGTTCAAGTATTAATTTAAGATTATTTATGAATCTATACAGTGCTATATTCATAAAATAAGTTGCATCATCATCATTCCTTAAATTTAATAGCGTATTTATTAGTTTATGCAAATTTAATCAATTATTTTTTCTCTGGCAAACAAATGAAATTTCCCAAAACTTTAAGATACCCAATACTGAACACTCTCATGTTGTAAAAAGAATTAATTGCTGCTAATGGGTTTCAAGACAATCGATTTTTTAAAAATATTCTTCCTTTTTAAAGGACCTTAACTTTCTGAATGTTAAAGCAAGAAGAAATGTTGAAGATTATTGTCCATTTGATGTATTTTCTCCTAATGCTTGATATGTATTTAAAAATATAACTCAAAATAAAGCGCAAAAAGTAAATAAAGGCAATTTTTTCTGGTTTAAGCGAAGTAATGTCTAGGCGAATTAAAAAATATCGCATTATTCAAAGTCTAACATTTGAAAATTCAATAATTCACAGAACAATGTATGTAGAGTTAAAAATTAACACACATTCTTCTGATGGAGTTTTATTGAAATAAAAGAAATAAAAAAGGGCCATCAGATGAACAGCAAAACGTTTGTGACACAGCGTTAAAACCAAATAAAATGAGATGTTGTCAATGAGATGAACCAGCAATTGCAGCGTGTTGACTTTTCCAGAAAAAACATGTTATTAAACCGGCACTCTCAGAATGGAGAATATAGTACTGCAACTTAGCAATCGTATTGCCAAAAGGAGGGTGTGAAAGATCTCTTGCACACATCGTTTGGTGAGGAATGCATGTTGAACTGCAACTTCCTTCATGACAGACCTCCCAGATGCCTAGACTTCAATCCGTGTGATTATTGGTTAAGGAGCAGAACTCTTAAGTCTACTGATATTGTTCAACCTCATCAGGGATGCTAAGAGACAAATTCCGACAGCCATTTCTTACCGTACTTAAGGATATGTTATACATAGATGTTCTTAACATTGAACCCTCATTCACCGGTATTATTGATGAATGTCGGCTGGCATGTTGAATCTAGATATATCTTATAAATGCGAAAGTTTGTTTGGATGTTTCGTAATCTTTCACGCAAAAACATCTAAATGGGTTTTAATGAAACTTTACAGTAATATAGCTTATATACATCAGAATAACACATAAGCTATAATTTATAGCATAGGCTATAATTTATGAAGATATTGTGTGAAGTGTCGAAAATATAACGATATTTGTCAAGTAAGTAGGAAAAAATTCTGCCATCTGCAAGCAATTCTGGCGTGCGCTGCAAAAAAGCCCACGACAGAATATATCTATCTTTTATTTGTGAAGAAACCATTTTGTTTTGGCTACGCAAGGCGCTCGCTTCCATTTTATTCCTGTAATCAGCGTAATCCCTAATTTTTTTTTTATTTTTTATTTCAGAATAAAACTAAGAAGGGAGAGGTTGTTAGAAATATATCTTTATTTGAATATTTTTTCAATGATTTTATTATGCACATTTGGTAGTAAGAAATTGATCTTTTTTCAAAATAAATGATTTTATCGGTTCTTGTACTTAAAGTAAATAAACTTTCTTTTTCACTACATTCTTTCTTTTTCTACATCATTTGGACAAATTTTCAAAATGTGTTTGTGGTAAGTAGTTAATTATAACGCTATAATTTTAATTGAATATGCAGATATTGCATTTTTAAATATAAAAATAATTATAAATACTGTGCCTTCTTTTTTGGAGTGAGTGAGTGAGTAAATATTAACGTCGCACTGTTCAGCTACACGAGGGCATTTGGGAACGGACCTCGTCATTTTGAACCACCGTCAAGTGACGAGGATGACACCTTAGCTGGCACCGCCTTCTCCTAACTACCACACCACAACACCTTAGCAGGAATATTCTTTGAAATCCACTCTTCAAAGGTATATGGCAGCACGGGTACTATGATGAGTATTTTAGTGGGGAAGGCGAATAGTTTTGTAGCAGATATTGCGTTTTCAGCTGACGGCGTTTACAGCGGATTGCAAAGATTAAAATTTTTGTCTCGAATAAATAGTTAATGTCAAAGTTTAAGTTTCTTATGTTTTTGTATGTTAATGAAGACCTTAGAAAACGATTTGACTATTTATTTTAAGTGAACGGTGTATATAATTATTTTTACAGTGGAATATTTTTAATTAATTTATTAGCTCTCTCTTCCCAGAGTGCTGTATTTTGTTTATTTATATCCCTTAATTTTCAATGTAGTGATCCAATAATGCATGAAAAAAACTGCAGTAAATCATAATGCGGTAGATAAAGCATTAACGCGCATCGTACCCGTACACGGTGGGTCTTACAATGCTCTAATAAAGCTCGAGCTATGAAAGTAGATAGACATCTGCAAACTTGACTCTATCGTCAACATTTCACTATGTTTTTCCTTGAATCGCCATTATAATTTAAGAAACGGCGTTGCTTGCGAATGTTACAATTTTAACATAAAATAAATACAACAAAAAGTGATATTACTGTATTACACTTTCAGATATAAATTATTTACACTATTTTAAGCGTTCATTACACAAAACTTTTAACAATGTGTTACTGTTGCTGAGAATAGAGAGGTATTTTCAAAAATAGACCCTCAAAAGAGTTCTATGGGGAGTTATAAATAAAAAAAATTCTTTTTATCAGTTGTTAGATCTACAGAATTAAAATTTAACAAAGATGTTTATTTTCCTTCTTTTTTGGTTCAGCTGAGATGCAAAAAGCTTTTTTTGTTTAATTTGCCATTCACGTAAAATTAACTCACTAAAAACTTCTTTATCCTTCAATCTGTGTTGTTTAATTTTTCAGTGCACCCGTGCGAAGAAAAGGTATACCAGCTAGTATTTGTTATAAAAATAATATCGTTTCTTTTTTGTTGCTAAAAATCAATTGTTACGATAATAAATGCTTTTGTTACGAAAAGCTCCATCTGTTGGCTATTTTTGCACTGTTTTGGTTTTAATAAACCCCTCAGATTATTATAAGTAATGTTTGTCAATTTTTACCCATCTACCAACATTATTCTTTGAATTATTAAATTTCCAAATGTTAACAGACTTTTGGATCACCTGGTAAATCTTCAAATACTTATGTATGAAATTTTGTTATGGAATAACTATTATTGTAATTAGGACTGAATATTTTCATTAAAATAAGAAACCACTTTACATGGCCCAGTTTTAGAAAAATCCAATTAAACTACTGTTTTGAAAATATTTACTTTGCTGTTAAGCAACTGAATATAATAATCAAATAAGAAAACATTAGTACAAGTTTAAGATTTATTTTAATGTTCATAGTATTCAGTTTTATTCTATTTATTGTTTTAAATTTTGTGTCTGTTCTATTTCTTGTAAAAGAGGGAAAGAGCAGAAAGTGTAAAAAGAAAAGGTTTAGAGATCGAAGCGGGTTACTCTGTTCTGGTTATTACTATTTTAACATTTATTTTAGAAAAAAAATGTCTAAGGTATGTTTTTATTGAAGTAAAAACATGCAATAAGGTTTAAAAATAAAGGGAATCTCTTTGTAAATAATTCTATTAAATATACTCTTCTTAAAGGTTCAATTTTTAGTGAGTACTACTCTTTTTCCGAAAAAGCGAAAATATTTTCAGTGAAAATTTTTTTTATTTTAAATTTTAAAATATCAATTTATTCAATACTAAAATGGAGTAGCATAAAACAATATATATCACTTTAAAACTTTACATTTTATTAAACTTGGATTATTAACTGATTAACAGAATGAAATTAGAAGAGCCAAACATAAAAAGAAATGAATCGGTACAATATTAAATGGATTGCTTAGTATTGTACCGAAAATTAAGTTACATCAAATTATTAACTGTTTGGCTAGTTTGTATTTAAAGAAAATTAAAATATATAAATATATATATATATACAGTCAAATCTGTTTTTGTGCGGTATTTTCTTATGCAAATTCCTTTTTGTGCAATTTTATTTTTGTGCGATATTTTTTTTTTATGCGGGGCGTGAATTTCATTGGCTTTGGTGCCTCCGTAATATTTTCTATCTATTTACTAGTGGCGTAACGGAGAATGTTAGGACC
>BMAV01006545.1:11372-22526 GCA_019973955.1 Trichonephila inaurata madagascariensis | reverse complement strand
GTATACTGGAAGGAGAATCAAGTTCAGATGAGAGCAAAGAAGAAACGCATTTGAATATTTGAAATGAAAAGGCATTTTTGGATCATTCTTTACCATAAAAGTCTCTTCAACACATTTATTACATTGAATTATCTGTTGCAAATTCTTAGTTTCTGTGCAAACAAGATACAATATCAACTAAAATTCCTCTAAAAATCAAATGGATCGCTTAAAATTTAAGTTAAAGATAGTTGAAGCGTTATCAGCCTCTCCATCTACTAACAAAAGTATTTTAACTGATGATGAAGATAACAGTGTTGTAATTCCACTCGCAAAAAGATCGAAGCGTTATAATTCACCTGCTATACATGTCATGGATTTTATCCTAGCCATTCCAGAAAAAAAGGCTTGACATGTATAGCCGTTTTTGATGTGTTGATGACATTTCAAGGTCTCGCAGTTGCAGATTTAAAAACTACGACAGCAGTTCCAAAATATGTTGTAAAAAGTGCAATGAGTATTTATACTTGTCAAAAACAAAACAAAAGATTTTTGCAGTAAATAAATGATGAATTAATAAAAGAGTTAATTTTCATCAATAATTTCTTTATTTGTAATAATTTTAGTTGAATTAAGATTGTTTCTTCTATCAACTTAGAGCTAAAAATGTATAACTAGTAAAATTTCATGGGTGACTTTTTTCATAGATAACGCCCAACCCGCACGATCGTGCGGGTACCGTCTACATTTCAGGGAGGGAGCGGGGAATTTTTTAATTATTTTTGCCAATGTCATTGGGGTGGTTCATATAGTATTAATAACCAAAAGAACTTAATATGTGGAGATAAATATAATTCGGGTCTAAAAGGGATAGTTTAGTCCTGGTTTCGAGCCAACATGCCACTGAAGAATGAACTTAAATAGGTTATGATGTATGGCTAAATCTGTCACAGCTTCTCACATTACTGTGGTATTGAAGTTTAGAAAAAGGCGTCTCAAGAACCATTAGATTATTTTCATTTTACCATGATTCAAAATTATGAAACTCGTAATGAATATTCTAATCTTGCTTCTAAAGGTAGAATTAATTAAAGAACAGTTAATCAGTAAATGTTTTACTAGTTATTAGAACACATAATTTGTTATTTTAACCTTTAAAATTACTGATTTCTTAGAAAACAGATTTATTACAATTGCTAAAGCATTTGGACATCAATACTTAATACTGAGTACATTTGCCAAGCAATGGTATGGAATAAATTCATTGAAATATGTCTTAACCCATTACCTGTCAATTTCAAGTAACGGGATTTGCTCCCCAGTGCCATTATTTTTCACATAGGAGCCTGAACAAGGTGTATTGAAAGGGAGGGGTAGAAGAAAAGGTACGCCTAAACAAATTTTCTCTGAAATAACAAAATCCTTCGCACACACCGACAAGGTCATTTTATTGCATTCCAAAATCCTCTGAATGGTTTTACTGACAGCAGCTTAAAGAAAAGAATCGTCTTTTGGAAAGACGTATATATACGTCCGGGACACTTATGGTACTACTGAAGCAAGACGAATATATGTACCTGCAGAAGTTAAGTGATTAAAAAACAATACAAAAAGAAAATGTTACGTTAGAGAATAGCTTTTATTTAGTATACAAGAATAAATTAAATACACATTTAATGCTAAAGAAGATAAAATGCATAAAGGACAAATGTACATCTTTGTTATTAATGTGTATTTAGAATAAATAGTTTATAAATAAAGCGTAACATTTGAGAAAAATTAGACGATGAATAAGTCCCAGTAGTATTCGTAAATTCTTTTACTTCTATTTGAACACTATCCTCGTTTGGAAAAAAAAATAAACACAAACATATTTCTTAAATATAGCATCTTGCAGTAATTAAAGGAAAATAGAAATTTATTTATAAAACATCGTATAATCCATTACAGTTGAAATAAATATAACTAAAGTACTTAGTTTAAGTTTGTTAATGGGACAAATTTAATAACCTTACATATTCATAAGCAAAATAAAGAAGAGACGATGCATGAATATTTATCAGAAATAATGGTTTTGAATGTTTCACCCTTTTCCTATTAAAACACCAAATTCATCAATAAATAAAAATCAGAAACTGCATACATTTGAAGATAAGCATTTATGAGCAATAAATTCTTTTATTAAATATAGATTTATGTTAAATAAATATAGCTCATAAAAGAATTTATTTCTAGATTTGAATTTCTATAAAAAGCGCATCGCTTTCGAGTTAGGAGTACACTATCATTTGATTGTATTTATTGTTAATGATACAGTAATTTGTTTGTTAATACCTTTTGACAAATAAACGCATATAAATTTTGTTGCCAGAGGCGTCCTGAAGTCACAGCCTTTACTCATTTGACCATCATATATTTGATTTATTTGTATTCTATATTTTGTCCTTTTTAAAGTATTATATATATATATATATAATACTCTTAAATGTGTCTTGCGCTAACAATGGATGTAAAATTCTTTCTTAAATTTAATAATGTTATAATGTTTTTCGTTTTTTTTTATATTAATCATATTTTCAATAGATAATATTTTAAAGAATAATATTAATTGAATCGCTTAAGACAAAACTAAAGGGACTAATTTATTGTTTTGTGTTAAAATATATTGCAAACAAAAAATCATACATCAACAAAAATAAGTTTATTTCAGTTTATTTTTTATTTACATAGATATGTATATATGCATATATTTCATGAAAAAACACAATAAAACAAAAACATTGCCAAGAAATTAAAAAAAAAATTAATACAAAATTTTCAAATTTTTGTAAAAGCAAACAATTATTGAACTTTTTCAAACTAATATATTTTTCTTTGCGTTTTTATAGTGTCAAATTGTCAACAAATTGCTCGATTTTGTCCATCTTTATTATTCATTTAATCATTGGAAAGTACGTCTAAATAATTGCGCATACTTTTTATGACGTTCTTCATTTCGGACGAAGTAAGGACAGAAGTTGCATGATTCATTTCCTTTTTATGGTCAGATTCTACATTAAAAATATATTTTGAGCTTTGAAAAAACTCCAAAATGCATCTTTATACCATATTTGGAGCTATACACACATTATCATCATGTTCTGTAATGAATTATATCCAATGGTACAATAGGACAGTCCAATCCGGCTGGTTTTTTCAGTATTTTGTTCCATCACGAAGATAAATCTTTTAGAGTTAAACGATTTTCGTTTCGTGTTCTTAAAAAATGAATAAAAATATATAGTAGGTTTGTTGGGATCGTTGTAGTTTCGTGTTAACCGATATTTCATCTTAAGTGTTTTCGCGTCAACCCTTTATCTACCGCATTAGGATTTATTGCAATTTTTTTCATGCAATATTTTTTTGAATCTCTACCTTGGAGATTAAGGGATATACATAAATAAAATATTCAATATTGGAAAATTAATTCAATAGGGCTAATTAATTAAATTCGTACTTTAAAGTATACCCTTAGTTCACAAAGATCTAAAATATTCTAATGATACGCAAAAACCGAATGACTTTTTAACGTTGTTTTAACTCTTTAAAATGCTAAATAACCAGAGAACACAGATATTTTACAGCGCAAAATACTTATTTTTAAAGATTATTAAATTTTTAAAATTTATTTATTTTTATTACGCACAAAAACAGTTTTACATATAAACTTACTTGATGGTATTCAAAGAAAAAAGGGCTGCGGTAGCCCAGTGGTTAAGGTTTCGGACCATGGCAGGCATGTCTTGAGTTCGAGCCCAGTACCACTAAAGACCCGCCGTGTAGGGCAGCGATGCACGTTAAATCTGTCGAGAGCTGAAACGTCCTCCTGTTGGTGAGGTGTGGTAGTTAGGAGAGGGGGTGCCAGCTCAGGTGTCATTCACGTTACTTGACCATGGTTCAAAATCGCGTGGTCCGTCGCCAAAAGCCCTCGTGTCACTAAACAGTGCGACGTTAATATTCACTCACTCATTCAAAGAAAAAACTTTTCTTTTCATTACTACACAAATATTCATTACACATTTTGCATTTTGAGTGAGATTTCGATTGAATATTTTATAAAACACTGCATCTTGGGTAATAAATGCTGTATTTTCTTAACATGAACTATATACTGAACTTTGAGTCTTGTTTAGTCTCTTGTTCATTATCTTAAGAATATACCGAAAATTCCAGCAGATTATTTGCAGGGACTTCTTTATCTGAAAAATCATCTATTAGTACATCACTGATTTCACATGTTAGTTTCTCCAATATATCCAAAGCCTCTTGAGGACTGTGAAGTTCTTTTTTCCAGACATTCTAAAAAAATGAGATAATATTAGTAGCATCTTGAAAATCTAATATTATTGTTAAATCTCAGTTAAACATAAAGAAATTAAAATGCTGTTAATTTTTGAAATAATTTAATTGTGTTGCAAGAAAAAAAAGCCTAGCTCAGATTCAAAGTTTAAAATTTTCTTAAGACGTTAAAATAAAACAATAAAAAGGTAAAATAAATAAGTTATGCTAAAAATCAATGCCAAAAAAAAAGCAAAGGTCTCTTGCACTATATTAATAACTCCACAAGACACACACACAAAAAAAGTCTTGCTCCAACACCCTGTGTGCTGTCGGTACTTATAAATACCACAAAGTTATTCTACACTGTTCACTTAAAATAAATTATCAAATTATTTTCTAGCGTCTTCATAAACATACAAAAAAATAAGGCTCTTACCTTTTGACATTAGCTACTTTTTCGAAACAAAAATGACAATCTTTGCAATCCGATCAAAATGTCAGCTGAAAACACAATTTCTACTATAAAACTATTCGCCTTCCAAGCTAAAATACTCATCATAGAACCCGAGCTGCTATATATCTTGGAAGAGTGGATTTAAAAGAATATTCCTGCTATCGTCAGAGGTTTCGTAAAAATGGTTATTCTATATAATTTTAAAGTGTGGGTGGTACTTATAAGTACCGTCGGTAGATAAAAGGTTAAACGTATTTTCCTGTATTTATTTTATGGAAATATTTTATTTCAAATTTATGTATCAATTATTTTGTCCTCTTAAGATGGAATGATGTGTACTGGATTATTTGCTGTGGTTCTAACATTAACTAATTTCCAATTGTAAACAATATTAACGTTTGATTTGAAAATTAAAATGTAAATTATTGCTTTCTTATCAATTCAATGATCTATACATTATCAAACAATTTTCTTACTACATTCGCATTCTGACTGAAAATAGAGAAAATATTTTATGCGTGAATTTCTATTCATTTTGTTTTAAAGCTATTAGAAACGCCAATTAAATATCTAAAAGCATGATAAAGACAAAATTAGAGTTGTAATTAACTACCCTAAATGCCTCATCTATGGAGTTTATAATTTTCAATACATTATATATATATGGTAATAATAATACAAAATCAATCATTATTTTAAAAATGAGTATGGATATTTAATGATTATTCTAGTATGGCTTCTAAAAAATACTTAATTACTGTTCAAATATATTTCTTTAGAAGGTAAAGAAAACGTTTAATTATGTATCAAAATGTGCTTTATTATGATATTGATATTGTTACGAATTTTGCGTAAATAATTTGTATTGGAGTGTTTAATGCATTTATATCACTCTATGTTATATTTATTTCATGTTAAAATTGTGTTACTCACAAGCAATGCCTTGGCGGTAGAGCCAAGTTGGCATCATTTTTGGCAACCAAGTTGGCGGTTAATTTGGTGAATTTGGCGGCATTTGCGAGTTCGAAACCCTCTGGAATCTTCTAGAAAGTAGTAGATCTCTCCACTAGTTTCACGTTCAATGGCACGAGCTGTTATATTTCTGGAAGTTTCTGTCGCGCCTATAAAAAGATGCTCTCCAGGACGGCGGGGAGTCTGGATTAAACCAGCGAGTGGTGAGGATTGTTTTTACTAGCGATTAGCTCGGCTGTGTTTGCGAATAATCTTTACTTACGAGTATTTTTAAACACTGATTATTGTGTTTGTTTGCTGTTGAAGGTGTGAAGACCTTCGGATATTTACCTTGTGAATATTGCCGCTGAATCCTGTATTTAAAGAATTGGATTTTTGATAATAAATTCACATCGCTCTTAAATAACTGTTTATTTTCTTTGTGATTGTTTTGCATAAAATCCTCGAGTCTACGTAACAATATCTATGATGAAATAATCATTATTAAATCTAAAATCTTCGATGGTTGAATTTAAACATTTTTATACAACACTATCGATTTAATATTTTAAGACATATTGTAAGATAGCTAAATATAAACACAGTTAAGACAAAATATGTTATCTTGAGCTTCTGCGTCATAACATGTTGCTTATACTTTATACTTCAAGAGCTATAAGATTATTTCCTTTAAATTTCCAGTTTTATCTTATTCAACACTGAGCACATCTATAATTCACATCCATTAGTAACAATCCTTTACTACCAATTGTTCAATCACAGATATAAATTAACAGTTGAAAAACATTTTCGCATGAAAAGTTTCATTATTCCCGTACTAGAGGTTGCAGCTGCATTGAAGCTGGGCACACTAGGATGAGTTCGGAAGCTGTTTGCTTTCAATAATATTGCAATGACGTCATAAAATATTTGTCTAGTAATAAAAGGTATTTCACATTAAGAAGAATTTTCTTTTTCAAAAATAATTTATTTTTACCTTGTAAGAAGATTTATTTATAACTCCATTAAACTAAAAATAAACTTATATACTGTTGATATAAGAAGAAAAACAATTTCGATATACATTTTTTCCTTCGTTTTTTAGAATTTTAGGCTCAAAATTATAATGGGATAACGGAGATGAAATTTTAATGACATAAACTACCAACTTATCAACTATTTGCTGCCTAATGTGGTTTAATATTATGTTGGCATGGAATTAATATATGATTATTATATTCATTTCTGATTTAGTGTATATTTATTAACGATACACTTTAAGGCAACAGGGAAGCTATTGGTGACAAACCTAGTAATTTTGGATCAAGGTCAAGTGACGAGAATAAAAGCTAAGCCGACACCCCCTTCCCCATCACCCCAACGAGAAGACTGAGTATTGACCGATATAGAATAGTGCTTCTCAAAGTTTCAATATTTGTGACCCAATATTCAATAATAATTTTCATAGCGCCCCCCACCCCGCTATTCAATAACAATGTATTTAATTCAATAATACTGTACTTTAACGTTAAGGTTACGGTACGACTTTTACCTCTTAGGTTCCACTGGCTTATATAAACGTTTCGCTTAGTCACAGCGTTCATTGCGCCGGACGTATATATACGTCTTTATGAAGTACGATCTTTTATGTGCACAGCTATCCATAGAATTATTCCGAAGATTTTGGAATACATTAAAAGGACCTTGACAGTGTTTGCAAAGAATTTACTTATTTTAGAGGATTTCCTTATAATTCCTTTCCCCCTCCCCCCAATACATCACATACATGCGCCTACGTGGAAAATGGTGGCATTGGGAAGAGAATCGCGTAACATTTAATCGGAAGTTAAGGAATTAATTATAAATGGTACAAATTATCAAGATAAGTGTAAATTTCTGAATGTGATTTTATATATGATTAGCCCATGGGATCACTGATAATTATTAATTTTGTCCTTAACTTAGTTTTGTTGAATTAATTATGATATACATTCTGCAGTATTGATACATTTATAAGTGCATTATATGAGTGTAAATGTGTGTTTTATTATTTTTTTTATTATGACATAATGTATTTTGTACAAAGATGAACAAATTGACGTATACACAAAAAATATGTAACGGATTATTTTCAGTAATAAAAAATACATTCATTACAAACAAGCTTTACAAAGATCCTGAAAAGGCTATCTAAAAAAGTTCTACTACCAGGAACTCAAACAAATGAGTCATATTGCAGTCAGCGTACAAATATGAAATCGATTGAATCTCTTCTGAACTCTTCCATAAATTATATAGCCTCATGTAAATTTGCAGAAGGAGCGATCCTTAAGACTTCTCGATGGTTCCTTGGTGATAAAAGTTTTTGTCATATTTTTCATCAAAGGTGTTAAAATCTCGAATCTGGAGTCATAGTTATATTTTTAGGGATGCAATAATCGTATTTTTAAAGTTAATTTTGGAATGCTAATTTGTCTGCAAAACTAGATTTTCCACAGCTTTTAAATATAGGTAAAATAAATTTCATCAAACATTATTAAATAGAATTACGCAGCTCTTTTGCGAAAATATTTTTAATGAATTTCGTTTCAGCGAACTCTTGCAACTTTATTCAACCCTAATAAACTAAATTCTTGAAGGTTCGATTTGATCAGAGAGTATAAAAGTTGTTTTACCATTACCGATGCCATATAATTTAAATAATTTCACCCAAGGCAATTTGATTGCAGCCTACGCCACCTTAACTTGACTCAAGGTCACTGTAGCGAACAAATAGCATTGAGTTTGTGAAGTAATTTACTCTTCTGAGCGTTAATAAACCACTCTATTCTTAAGTATTGGGAAATATAACTATTACCATGTTTCCTCTTTTCGTCCTGGGCAATTCTTCAGTACTGTCTCAAAAGATATTTGCTGTGAATCTTCAATATCCAGCATTCTTTGTATCTTTTCTGGTGTTAAAAGTTCTGATTAAACTTTCTGTTTGAGAGACCTATTGACTGGAATCAATAGGGAATTGCGGATACTCAAAGGAGGAGCTTCGTTCCTTTATTGTTTGCATCAAATTTCCTGATACAACGGGAATGTAGTATTTTCCATGAAAAGGAGCAGAAACTTTGAGTATTCTTTTCCAGTCGCATCACCTAGAGGATAACTTCAAAAGAGGATATCGATTATTTTGGCTTTTAACCTCAGGATACACCTGGTATTAAATGACATCTTCAATTGTGGGAGCATTTGGCGAAATTTCATGCCTCTGTGTTCTGAAAAGAGAGCCAGACTTCCAAGGGGGGAAAAAACTTAAAAATTTGAACTGGAAAGGAGAATAATATTTTGAAAAAATGGGATGCATTACATGTGTTTGAAGGTAGCATATTTGTTTCAGTTGTTTTATGTTAGATTTCAAATGTATTTTTGCTTATGCTCCACAATGATAAGTATAGTTGTACTGGTATTGATGGAAAACAATTACAATTATTTTTTAATTTATTTAATGTATACGTTACCGTTTAAGTATATAATTCAGTTATTTTATAGAATAACTAGGTATTTCTTAACATAACTAGACAAGTCAGAGTTAAAGTACTTGATAGATGAACAGCTTCATACTTTAGCTAGTTATTTCATGAAATAACTAAGGATAGACCATTAAAGTGTAAAATAAACGATTTCAAAGATGTTTTATAATTTACTTGATCCTAAATAGTTAAAATCTCTTGAAAAATACATTTTATTCCTTTTGCGGATGAATAATTCATATATAATAAGGGAAAGCATATGATATAATTTATTATTGCTCATATTGCTAATACTTGTTAAACAGAAAGTGGAAAAAATAATATGTTTCAAAAATAGATTATATTTAAATATTATGAACAAAAATACATGTTGGGAAGAAAAACGTTGTGTAAACTTTTTAAAACAAAAATGTAAGAGAATATTAATTAAAATTTTATCAGATATCTTTATTTTACTTTTCATTTTTTATTAGAGCAAGGATTACTGTGATGACATTACGGATTTAACTGCTTATTATTTTTGAAACGAGCATAGTGTTTAGTATTACACATTTTTTTTTTACACAAGCTCTTTTTAAACACTTGTCCAGTACCGCAACTTTGAGCTGTTGCGACAGATCGAAGCGCTGTGTCAATATTTGATACTTCTTGAATGGAAATTAATTCTCGCTGACACATACTGAACAGATATCTAGAGTACAATTGTTTCACTCCGCCTAATCGGATTTTTCCCCCTAGAGCAGCTGGAACAGGTTCAAAGAGCTTTCGAGTTTGTATTTCATACTTTAACGATCAAGTAATCGTTACTATATGGAATATCTGGTTAAATCATAGATATCAAAAATTTTATGTACTTTAACAGACTTATCTAGTTATTTCATGAAATACCCAGTTATCCGTGCAGCTGTGAAAAGGTCCGCATATCTTCAACTCTGTATTGCTTTACGCAGGTCATTTCTCGCCGAGCGTCATTGGGAGGCTACAGATATGTTGAATTAATAAGCTCTCTTTCAGTTTATTTTTTTTATCCTATTTTCCTTTTTCTTTATACTTGTTCTCTGCTCTAACTGCTCATAATCTATCGTTTGAGATAAAAAATACCAAAACATATCTGTATATGTACAAGGGGGTACAGTCAATTTTAAAAGTATTACCAAACAGTGATAGAAAAAAAATGAATTTTTATTTATTATTCTGAAGGTCTATTTATAGTGTCACCAAAACCGGAATTATACCTTTCTCTTGGCATTTCTGGAATTTCCCAGACTTTTATTATATAATTCAGCAAAAACTATTGTCGCACCTCTTAAATGATGAGACTTTTTTTCTTTGTACTTTTACACTTTTTGTACCGGCATTTTTTCCTTCAGTAATCCAAGTAGGAAAAAGTTTCAAGTCCATAAGAAATATCCACCACCACAACAAAAATAAACCACTCTAAATCTACGAGCAATTAAAACCACATCGTAGTGATTACATATAGACTTATAAATGAATGAGAAGATCCAATCTTGGAGAGAAGATTCATCTTTCCGGAGATCCTATAGCACCATTTCTTGATAAGGATATTACAAGATTTGTTTAGCATGTGAAGAAATAGGCATTATAATGATTGCTCAACCTTTCTTCGGGTAGTGTTTGTTAAATGTGCTCCCACGACCCCTTCCCAAATACTTTCTCTACAGATTTTTGCATCTTAGGGTGAGCTAAATTCGTTCCGCTTTCATTCCTTGTTGTATCATATTGATGGATCCAGTAACAAATCATAGTACCAGGAGCACAAAAAATCATATTAATCAAGCTTCGGAAAGTTCAAAATTTCTTTTGACAGAGAGTAACTTGTTTACTTGAGACATAGCCATCCTGTGATAACTATGTCTTGGGTGATTCGCGTAAGCTAGAGGTGTGGGATTTTCTAAATGATGAGACATT
>BMAV01006545.1:0-10044 GCA_019973955.1 Trichonephila inaurata madagascariensis | reverse complement strand
ATAATGCACTTTCGCGTTAAAGCTACAATACGATTTTAATCATAAACCGTACAAATTATTAAGATAAGTATTAAATTTTGTATATGACAAGTCCATGGGTTCACTAGTAATTATTAAACTTGTTCTTCACTTAGTATTGTGACATTAATTATGATATACATTGATGATTAATCTCAGTACTGATACATTTATAACTCTCACATTACTGATATATTAATAAGTATATTATTTCAGTGTAAAGGCGCATTTTATTTTTTTATCTCCAAAAGTATATTTTACTTTGTTTCCTTTCAGTAAATTTGTAAATTTTTAAATTCTTTATTTTTGACTTTTAGTAATGCTCGCGGCCCCCTTGTAGGGTTATTAAGCCCTCTTAAGCAGGCGTGAACCACAGTTTGTGAAACGGGAGCCTAAGCACATCCACTTTTAAAGAAGTCTTCTTGGGCGACGTTGCTCTTCTGCCAGCGTTCGTGTGGCTTCTGGAAGCACAGCTGGGAGCCATTTCTTTCAACTTTCCGTACAGTCTCCTGCGATGCTGCTTTCCCCTTATCCAATGTCATAAAACGGTGGTGTCCTTGTTAATGGTTTTTCATTGTTGGGACGGTTAAAATAGAGGGGTTATGAAAGCACCTTAGAGCGAATTTTAGCAGAAACTCATTTACCAATTGGGGATCGATATACTTTTGCTTTGTCATGCAGAAGGTACTAGTCGCTACTCTGTCAGAACTGAGGCCTCTTACGATGAATGAATGTCCTCAAATGACTTATAAAATGCATAAATAAAGTTCCTAGTAAACTTTTCGGTCTTAGGGAATAAATCCTAAATGCACAATTCATTGAGAATCAAAAAATACCTCAAACGTTACTTTCCCTTTGTACAGATCCAGCCGGAATTTCTTCGATCGCAGCGATCCGGGCGACTTCCAAGTTGAGAACGCACGCTTCGATTGGATGTCAAACAAATAACACCTCGTTTCCTTACCTGTAATGATGTGATTTAAACACCCTCAGTCCTTGTCTGGTTTGTCGATTAAATCAACCGATATTGACATTAATTCCTTCCTTTGTTCAGTTGTCAACAATGTAGAAACAAAGTGCTAGGACACACGGGAATACGTTGGCAACTTGTCTTCTAGAAGTATGTATCCTCAGCGATTTATGCGTTTGTCGGCAATATTTTCAACCACATTCAGACACCAATGCAACATTTTCCACTTTCCGTGAAGTCAATGGTCTTTTAATGCGTTCATTGTCTTCGTTGGATTCTCGGTGGCCTTTAAAACGCCGTTGTCATTCGTAAACCTTGGATCCCGCCGTGGTAGATTCAAATTACACCATTCTTAGCATTTTCAAAGTCTCTATTGGTATTTTACCTAAGCATTGATACAACCTAGTGTTACAGCGCTGTTTAAGAAAAACCATCTTTCTTAGATCGTGGAACAAAGCTAACTAGCTTCAGAAAATAACAATTGCGCGTGTGGCTCGGTCATATGACATGGACTAAAACAACATCTCCAGGTAGAAGATTTGTAGAATCCATTTCAAGTGATTAAACTTTAAGTACTTGCTTTCGTCGTCAGCAATATCCACTGTCCCCGAATTTTTGGACCGTACTACGTAGTAAGAACATCTAATTATGTACAATCTGGTGAAAACTGAAAATAAACATTTTAATGAACAAGTCACTGATAACATTAAAATAAGTACTAGGACCATATTACCAAATACTAAAAAGGGATTAAGTTTAGTATGTTTTATATTGTTTTGTATATTGTGCAGTTTATTATTATGGGATGAACAAGAACTAGAACATTAGAGGGGAAAAAATGCATATTAATTTTTATCGCCAGGGCATGTAACACGATTTTTAAAACTGATGAAATCTATCGAATTTATAGAAGTAAGAGTAAGAATAATAAAATAAGAGAGAAAAGGAAATCATTATATATAAGAGTATAATGCATGGATTCAAAAAGTACTTTAATGTAGAATATATATAAAGCTCAAGACTTACAGTCTGAAAAAAAGGACTGTTATTTTGGATACTTTAAAAATAATTCCATTTAAGATGTTGCTGAGATTCCCCATTATTATAGATTTTTGTACATAGCTTATGAACCCAGCTTTAAAAGGGATATCAATTTATATAAATATTTCAAAAGATTATATAAAAAAGAACGTTTGCACTTTACTATCTATGAATAAATATGGTGACAAAAAAGTTTTTTTTCTAGTTTTGTAGAGAATTAAATCTTTACTTCGAATTAAAAATGGCATAGCAAAAAATAACTTTCAAATGCAATAAAAACTTGGTAGACAAATTTGTAACTATTATTGGATTCCATATATGCAAAGAGCGTGCGTTGACTGCAATTACCAGCAATACATTAATACATATTATAACATGTTGTTAATGGGGTATTGGAATATAACTAAAAATCCTTTGTCTAGGGAATTTATACAAAAGATCATATTGGATTTAGAGCTTAATGTGCTTTCAAACTATAACATACTTATAAGAAACCATATTGCACAGAGCTTCTAATTCTATAGCTTTTTCATATAAACTCTTTTAAGGTATCCGACTACTTTCGGAACCGTGATTTTAAAAAAGCGCATAAATGGATAATTTTCATGATATTTAGTGAAACTTTGATTGGAATACATGTATAAAATTGTTTTAAGGATACTTTGACAAAAAAATATATTTAAATATAATATTTCGGCAAAAAATTAATTTAGAATAACCTTTTTTTTTCAAAATGTTCTCATTTTGTAAAAAATGGATCTATTATAATAATATTTTGCCTGTAAATAGTTCAGACATCTGTACAGAGGCTCAACTTTGATTTTTGAAAAACTCACAATTTTTTCAGAGTTACAACTCATTGAAATACTTATAGGCGTTTTTTTCTTAAAATTTTTCCTCACTGTTGTCGTAAAACATGGATAAACCCACTTCTAAGTTATATATTTCAAAAACTCTGTACAGAGGTCTGAGCTATATACAGGCAATATATTATTATAATAAAAGCATTTTTCACAAAAGGAGAACATTTTGAAAATGGGTCATTCTATGTTCATTTTTTTGTCAAAATATTGTACTTAAATAATTTTTTATTGTAATACTATTCTTAAGACAATTTTTTATATATCTCCTTATCTAAGTGATACTAAATATCATAAATATTATCCATTTATTCGCTTTTGCAAAATCACGGTTCCGAACGTAGTCGGATACCTTAATAGAATATAGTGTATGTGATTTGATTTTTAAGAATGGAACCAGTTGGAAACTAAATCTTGAAGAGGATTTTAAAAATGTATTTTTAAATTTAACGCGATATTATACATTTAAGAGTCTTAGGTTTTCATTAAAATATTATCCATAAAGCATCCCATGTGCTCTTTCTTGAGTGGAAATAAATCTTAATTTTCTAACTTAAAAATGAGGAGTATCACTTTTTTCGAATAAAAGGATGTCATTTTCTAAGCTAAAATGTAACTTATTCTTGCATTGCAGTTTCGAAGGTAGATAATTTAAATGATTCGAAGCAATCAAATAAAAATGCCGAATCAAATATCCTGTTTACTGAATAATAGGGTTCTTTCACTAATTATGCAATTTATCTTCCTAAAATTTATAAATAGCATTCATTTTTTTGTTTTTTAAAAACTTGATGTTCAATATTTTTTTTTTAATCCTTGTCTGTTTAATCCTCCTGTTTTAATTTTATTCGAGCATTTCATGACTAGTATGCATTATAGTATGGTGAATATTTAATATTTTCATACAGGAGTTATTTTTGATGGTTAATGCAGAAGTATATTTTAGAAAGGAGATTTAAAATTTTGAAGCAAAAAAAAAAAAATTCAATGTCTAAAAAAAGAATAAAATGAAAAGTTTCCAGCAATTTTTTTGAATGAAAAGCACCTCGTTTTGTGAGGTTTTTTACGCTCTTCCTTATTCGTGAAGAAATAATAGTACTATCATTTTTATTTATGCCTTTTTATATCTCTCTGTCCCTGCAAAGTTTACTATAATCTAATTTTAAATTTCCTAGAAATAGAGTTTTAGTTTTTCAGAAATATCTCATCTTCTAGTGTTACCTTGAAGTTATTAACAAAATCTTCGAACGCATGGAAATTTTCATCATTTTCGTTGATAACATATCTTAGACTATATCCCATATGCTCGATGATTCATGAAAAGCGAGAGGAAAGAAATTACAAATAAGAACAAAGTCTCCCAGTTCTTGAGTTACATCCTATTAAATTTCCTCGAATGTCTCATAACTGAACTGTCTGAGCTTATATAGTTATTTCTCTAGCTTTCCCCTTAATATCTTTAATACTAAGATTGCGTGCAAATATTTGCAGACGAGAAAAAAAATAGGCTTCTATTTCTCGCTAATACTGAAGAAATTTAATAGAACGCATTTGTCCCAACTTAATTTAGCAAATATATTTCATTTTCTTCTGATTTTTTTAGCCATGCATGCTTTTCTTAATTTACATACAAGGACCAACCTTTTTTTTTACTTCTGTGTTATTTTGATGTTTTGTGTCTTTTCCTAGGAAGTCATTATTAAATGCGGAGCAGTTTGTGAAAAGTGAGGAGTTTTGACTTAATAAGGAATATTCGTATGATTCGCAATATTTTATGAAATTTCTAAAAAAGATATACTTTCACTCTAAAATGTGTTTCAGATAAAATTTCTTGGAACATGCTAGAACTTATTTGTATCAAAAAATTTCCCAGACTATACAATCTAATGATTCTTCAGATGCTTAGAAAATGTGCACTTCCTTTTTTATTAAATGTGCATTGTACTTCAATATATTTATTAATTATTGTATTTATCAAATTATAGGTATAAATTAGACAAACGAGAAAAAAGTTGATATTAGATGTATTTTGTGATTAATGGCAATCATTAACTATCACATAAAACAAAATTAATATTCATGCACCAAAAACAAACAATATTATGATTCCATTAGATATACTTTACTTTTGTTTTCAAATAAAACAAATGTTTTACGATTTTCAAAATTATTTATTTCCAATCAGCTTAAGGTGGCAAAATTAGCAATAAAGAAACCGGTATACACTTTTTTTGTGAATATTTTTTTAATGTGTCCCATATCAAACCAGCTGCTTAAAACAAATGTCTTAATATGAGAGCAAAGTAAAATATACATTAACAATATGTAAAAATTTGCTGAGTGTCAGAATTAGGTTATATTATTTTGTAAACACGGACAATTAACAAAAGTATCATTCGCAGAAATGGCATCATCACTGTAGTATCTATGGAATCATCACGTATGTGAACTAAAGCTTCAACATTTCTTCTGTTATCTCTCATAAATTTATTCTAAGCCATAATTGGAATATCTATTTGATTCGATTGGATTAAAACTTCATAGATTCAAGTAAGTCTCTTTACGGTCACTGGATTCCATCAACTATTCTGTGCACAGATTGGATCGAATATGAGATAACCCTACTATTAGTCATATTTTAATCAACTGCTCTCTACCGTTAATGATTAGTTTGATAAGATGAAAATCTGCGGTAGATATTGAGAGATTCAAAGACGAAGTGTATTGAAATGACTTGATTTCATTTGCAAAGCTTAGGCTGATATTTATTAAATAAGTTATAGCTCATGGTCAAAGAGCATTCTTCCTATTCGCACCCGTGATCTTATGAAAAAATTATCTGTTTCGTATTAAGGTCAAGTTGGTATTTTGGGAAATTTCATTTGCATTGAAATGATTTCCTTAGAAATATGATAAGGATTGGGCAGTGAAGTATAGTAAATGTCATGTCTCATTTGGTATTTCACATGATATCAACCTATTTTACATCCATTTAAAAACATAAAGAAAAACTATTGTTCTAATTATGCACTGTACCCAAACTGCTTATTCTTATTTAAACATGAATAATATTTCGAATAATTTTGATTTAGAATACTATAATTGCTATGAAGGATTTCATTTTAACTTGTTATTTAAGACTTGTCGGATTTAAGTTAGTATTTAATCAAATTGTAATAAACTTAAGTATTTTTTCTTCAACTAATTTCTAAATGTTCGTCTTCCTCCATGAAAAACAATTTAACGTAGAATCCACCAACTTAAAAGTGGTCGCTCGTCGATAGAGAATGGCCAGCAATCTGGAAGACCAAACACATCTCAAAATCTGGCTATTGTAAAAAAAGTGGAGAATTTGCTAATGTAAGATCACCCTTTATCCGTACAAGAGACTGCTGAAACAGTTGAGATCAGTATAGGATCCCCAAATGCAATTTTGTGTGATCATGTGCAGAACGTCTGCGAAATTTGCCCTAAAGCTTATGTCGCTGGAACAGAAGAATTTTGTCTTGGAGTTGCACAGGACCTACTTGACACTAACAAAGCTAAAATTGGTATCTTGCCTTTTCTGGCAGTTCCTGAAAATGAAACTGCCATTGAAATTATACCATTTTCAGAGTAGAGATGAGACAAGGCAGAACGCGACGGCGGAGTGGAACACCATTTCAAAAGAAGCCTTTCAATAGTGTTTTCAGCTGTGAGCTAAGTGTTTGATGGCCCAAGAGACCTAATTTAAATTTGAAAAATATTCTAATCTCTCAAAATAAATACGTTTTTAACAGACCTTGTACATAAAATATTTAAATAGAATATATATTTCGTTATATATAAATAGAAAAAGGAAAGTTTCGAAAGCCACAAAACTAACTAAATCCCACTTTGTATAAAATTAAAAGCTTTCGTCAGTCAGCATTATTTATAATACAGCAGCATCTATCTTTTTTAAATTCCTAAAAGCTGTATAATTAACTTATCTTTATTGTTCAAGCCTTCTTTCACTTTTGTAAAGATAATTAAAAACTTCATATATATTACAATATTAAACTGTACAATCTTAGCTCTCAATTTTAATAGTCTGAAACTATGGTAATTTAACTTTTACATATGCTTGTCTCTTTACACTTTTATTAAATGTTGAGTTTAAGCTAGATATATTGAAAAATTTCGGAACCAATTAATGATTTTTTATATATATAAACATTTTATAACAATTGTAGTGATTATGTATAAGAAAAAAAAGAGTAATTGTTTATTATAATCGATAAGGCTCATCCTTTATCTATCTTTCTCTCTTAGCTTCACATTTTATTTAATAGCAAAAAAAGTACGCGTTTTCACATAAAGTGTTTTTTTTTCAGAGTTATAAAACGAACTGTTTGTTATGCAGATTTATTTATTTCGTCTTGAAAGCTTGATGTTAAATCAACATTACTTTTTTTAAAAAACATATTTACTTAAGAAGGATCGATTAATATTCCTGTTTATCTCTAACGTAAAGTAAAAATGCAATATTATGTGTTAATTAACTATACAGAGTTGTAAAAGTTCATAATATTGTAACAATGTACATTAATGCATTAGTTATATATCGTTCTTATCATAAAACAATATATGTTATAAACAGAGAATGTAGTATATATTGTATTAAAAATAATAAATACTGAGCCACGATAACCTGGTATGTCAAAAAAGATTGTAATATATCAAGTCATGTAACAGGCACAATGTTATATTGGAACGTTTTATTATTTTTCCAGAATAATTTTTAAAGTTGAATTAAAAATTAAATATGAAAATAAATGTGTATTTCCTTTAGTAGTTCCTTTAAAAAATAATTGTAAATTACTCGTACATTTAAATTATATTTCACAATATAATTTTATAATTTCTTTTTGAATTTAAATAAATACACATTTCTAAAAAAATCAGAAACAAATTGCGATGTATAAATGACTTAATTCTTTTGTTTAATTAAATAACTTTAATTGTATTTCGATTTTAAACTTTTAATATAATGAAAATTTAAAATAAAAATGCTATCTTCATGATTATGACAGATCTTGCAGTTATTCGAAGTAGCTGTCAAAGCAGGGCCAAAGGATTTGACAGCATCTGAGATTCAGAGTGTGCGAGAAAGATTAATCTTCATTAATTTAATTTCCAAATTATGTTAAGTATTATGTTAACCATCCTTTACATTTCTTGTCTCAGTTTCTTAATATGTTTCATACCTATACACTGAATTATATTAGCCTTGAAACCTATATTAAATTTCTGTTATAAGTGAGGAATGTATTTTCTATCATTTTGCAGCATTAATTAATCCTTAAACTTATGAAATTATATTACACATACCAGAAATCGCATAGTTTGTATTATAAAATTTCCTCAAATGCAGTTGTGAAACTTGTAACATTAACCGCATATTTGATTGAGGTTCAGGATGTTATTACTTAGACTAAAAGAATCCTTAACTTAAAAAATAAATATATATATCTGTCTAAAACATATTATTAATGTTGTAAAAGTATTATAACGGAGTTTATTCTTTACAAATAATGATAATTCTATTTTACATGAGAAAAATGTTGATTTTATCAAATATTTAGAATACTATATTTGTTTGGTAGTTTTAGAAGGTTACTAATTATTTGTTTCTTTATTTTTTTTCTGTAGAAATAAAAATAGAGCGCGCGTTTATTGCATTTACTTCCAATTAAACTACAACACTTTGAATTCGACAGGAATTTTTCAATACATGATGCCATATCACTATCGTTTCATTCACATCTTTTTAGTATTACGTATTTACTTCGTTAACTTATTTTTATTTCTTTATTATATTGAAAAAGAAAAATAAATTATTATATTTCTTATATCACTGTAAGCAAGGAATTATACAATTAAGGTGGCTTAAAGCCATCATTTGAAGTGCTACTCTTTCTACCATTCGTTATAGGGAATATAATTATAGAATTTTGAATCTTCACTTCCATTAAATACGAATGTCATTATGAAAATCTTTTTATGATTCATATAGCGAATATTTTTCAGTTTGTGCTGCGAAAACATAAGCTCTGAGAAAAACGTAACAATAACTGAATATTATTAGTTATAAAAGCTTGGAGGCTTTTAAAACATTCAAAATTTTCATCCATTCATATATTATAAGTCTTTGCTACGTAGAAACTTTTAAGACCGCATAAGCTTCGATGTCCATAATTCCCAGTATAATGTATTAGAGTCTTAATTTAAATTATTCTCTACTATGCACTTGAAGAATTTCGTGGAAGTCTTAAAGTGAAGTAGGTTAAGATATAGTGGAGGTTATAGGAAGATAAGAATAAAACGCCTTAATATAGTTTAGGTATGGTATATAAATAAAATGTAGGGTTTCAAATTTACGTATGAATAGTTGATGAACTATATTAATATAGCTTAGGAAAAGATGTACTTTATAGCAGAAACGAATCATCGGATGAGATTCTTATAAAACTGTCTAGACATTGCTCCTCTTAAAAAACGAAAACTAATGAAAGTTCACATACATGTCTCTCACGTCACTGCGATTGATAAAAGAGAAATCGTTAAAAGAAATTTTAAAAAGTCACAACAGCTAAGATTAAGCCAATATTTGCATACTATTTTTTTAACATAATATTTTCTTTTTCTGTTATTTTACGCAGCAAAATCATTTATTGAAGTTACATGTGTAAAAAACATATATTGACCCTTACATCAGTTCTCAAAATTTAATCTTTTCGACCCAATTCTCAATCATAATTTTCATCACGCCTCCTCCCATTAATAACAATGTATCGAATTCAATAATAATGAGCTTTTACGCTAAAGCTACAATACGATTTTAATTATATACTGCACAAATTATCAAGGTAAGTATTGCAATTTGTATGTGACAAGTCCATAGGATCACTCATAATTATCACACTTGTTCTTATCTTATTATTGATAAATTAATGATCAATTGCATCGTGCTGTACTGATATATTTATAAGTATATTATATCATTGGAAATGCATATTTTATTTCTTATTATGTCACAAGGTTTTTTTTTCCTTTTTTTCCCCTAAAAATTAATATATATATATATTTAATAATCTCTTATTTTAAATTTTTTGATATGCTAGCACCCCACTG
>BMAV01006544.1:0-25857 GCA_019973955.1 Trichonephila inaurata madagascariensis | reverse complement strand
GCTATTTTCCGAAACAACTCTCACTATTTCAGTTGAACTTAAAAGTTTTGATTGCTTCTGTTTGTTGATTGTTATATAACGAGCTGTTTTTCTATACTACCTCTGTACTTATTAAATATTTTAAGATATCCGACTACGTTCGGAACCGTGATTTTAAAAAGCGCATAAATGGATAGATTTTCGTGATATTTAGTGTCACTTAGATTAGAATACATGTATAAAGTTGTTTTAAGGACATTTTGACAAAAGATATTATTTAAACACAATATTTTGGGAAAAATTAACTAGAAAAAATTTTTTTTAAAAATTTTCTTTTGTGAAACGTGCTTTTTTTTATAATTTTTTGCCTGTGTATAGCCCAGCCCCGCAAGGGTTCAATTTATGTTTTTTAAAAAAATTGTTTATTTTCAGAGTTACAACCCATTAAAATAATTATCGGCTTTTTTTTTTTAAAATTTCCCCTTTGTTGTCGTAAAACATGGATAATCCCACATCTAAGTCATATATTTCAAAAATTCTAGTTGAGCCTCTGTACAGAGGTCTGAGCTATATACAGGCAAAATATTTGTATAATAGAAGCATTTTTCACAGTAGGAGAATATTTTTAAAATTGGTTATTTTTTGGTTTTCTTTTTTGTCAAAATATTTTTTAAATAATTTTTATTGTAATACTATCCTTAAAACAATGTTATATGCATTTTCAATCTGGACACTAAATATTTAAATATTATCCTTTTGACTTTTTTTAAAAAATCACTTTCCCGAAGATTTAGATATTGTAGCCCCCTTTTAATAGATCATGAAGTGAAATGTTGAATTTTTTGGGAATTGAAAAAAGAGAGGGGGATAATGTGCGTGGTGATTTTGTTCAAAAGGTTTTTATTTTGATGTTGTTGGAAGTTATTAAGTTGTATATGCTCACAAAGGAAAAATGGTGTACAGTTGCATGATACGTGATGAATAGAAATGCCACAGAAAGGACAACAGCAGAAAGTGATGTAACAAAAAAGTTGTAGCCGGTTTTACTAATCCTCTTAGGGGAAAATGCTCTTTTTAACTATGATTTTATTTCAAAACCACTTTCCGTAGAGATAACTTGATTTTATGCAAATGCAAACTTCTATTTAAGTGCAATTCTTTGAGTAAGAGAGGTAATGGTTGAGAGTTGATCCTAAGCGGAAAGTATAATGTGAGCGACCGGTGGTCGCACTTCGTAATATTCAATCCAAAGGGAAGGATTCATAGAAAGGTAGAATACATCCATTTTACGACTTGTCAAGATGGAAGCAGGAGCGTTCTAGAGAATAAATAGGATAAGTGTTTTTGCTTATAAACTCTCTGTTGTTTGTAAAAAAAATGCAACACCATGACGGAATCATCATAATTAAATGAAATTTAATGCACAAAGGACTAGTATTAGTACAAATAAATAATGAAACTTTCAAATCTAAAAAACGATAATAAGTGTCCGAAATCAGTATTTGGTATAGCCACCATGCGCTGCAATAAGTGCTGCTGTCTGACGTGGCATGGAGTCAAACAGATTTTGAATGTCTGCTTGTGGAAAAGAATTCCATATTGCTTGTATGCGCAGTACAAGTTCACCTTTTGAAGGTTTTTGCCTTTTTTAAGGACGCGGTTACGAGCAAGACGGCGCCCAACCAAATCCCCCCCGAGCACAATAGGCGACATATCGGACGAATGAGGGGCCAAAAAAGGGTTGCATCTGTTGGGCAGCAGAATTCTCAAACATTTTTTTTTTGCAACATGTACGTGAGTATTAACCGTGATAGATATTTAGTAGCCTTAAGGAAGGAAATGGCTTCAGGCTGTAGCACTTTTGGAGGTACCTGTTGCTATTGAGATTGACCCCGAAATCGTAGCAAATTGGATCGTCCATGATTCGAAATCGCACTCCAAATCATAACTCCCAGTGTTAGGGCCCCATGTCGTTTGATAAACTCTGGGAAAGGGAGCGTTCCTTAGCATAGGCCCCCACGAATGCGGCCATCATGGTCCCACAAATTGAAGTGCAATTCATCTGAAAAGACAACTTGTTGCCAATCTAGCTTGCCAGGCTCTGTGCTCATGAGTCCATTGCGGACACTTTCAGCATCAGTTTAGAAGGCTCTGCGCATGCCACGTATGCGCGGTGACTCTGAAGCCTTACTATTCTTCGTACATCCTATTATTGTGATATTTGCGGGAAAAATTTTTTTCTCTGATTTTCCTTCCGTTGATTTTTCAAAAAGCAATGTATAATTTTTTTAGGTTAATAAATTTTGGGCGTTCCCGATTTGTTTTCAATGTTTTTTCCCCAAAAATTTCTATTAAAAAGAAGTTAAATAAAAGATTAATTTTTAATCTGTTGTTTCACTTGCTTTAACCCCGGGACGGGGGTCGAAAAGAAAAAATTGGTATTCTTAAAGATCTTATTTTCCCACTGAGTAACCGTTTTGCCCGGAAACCAAAAAATTTTTACCCTTTATTAAAAAGATTTTTTTAAATGAAATTTTTAAAATGGTTTTGGAAAAACCCACATTTTCCCCCTTTTAAAAATTTTTTAAAAAAAACAAAAAAGGAAAATAATCCTTTTTTAAAAACGGTTTATAAAATTTTTCAATACATCCATGAAAATATAATTGTTCAAATCCCCCGCCCAACCACTTTTTTTTTTCCTACTATTCAAACCCCGTCCGATTTTCAGTTCTTAACTTTAAAAAAGGGTTTAAATTCAGTCAATTTTTTAAAAAAGTCCAGGGGAAAAAAAAAATCGAATCTAAAAAAAAATTTCGTTTGAAAAAATACTTGCTAATTGGGGGCTATTTAACAAAAAAGCAAAAAAATTTTTTGGGTTTCCCAAAAAATTCTCAAAAAAAATTTGTAAAATAGGTTTCGTAAAATGGATTTCAGGGGTACTGAATTTTTTTTTTAACTCACAGCCCACAAACCCCTGGGGACTAACACCGAAAAAAAATTTGAAGTAGTATGTTCGGGAAAAACCCGGGAAAATCTACCCCCTTTTAAAATTTCATGAATTTAGTGAATAAAGGAATTTTTTTTCGCCTCGGTGGATATATTTTTCTGTACAACGGTGCAGAATAGTTTTCCCCAGGGCCGCACAAACTACGCAACAGGCGTTTGTGGGGAAAGATTTATGTGACCCGCAGCCCAAAGTCACCGTCTAAAATGAGGGAAATCTTTTCTTTAAAGGCGGCTTCCCGGGAACCCCTCTTGGTAGTGCTTTAAGGGGGACACGTCACCTTAGGCTTACAAAATCTTTAAATCTGAGAAAAGTGTTTATTTGTTACAAATGAAATCATCAGTATCCTCCTATATGAGAGTTTTAATGTAAACTAAAATATACTTGTCACATATCTTCCTCTTTTTTATTTAAACGGGAAAACGTTTTTTAATGGGGGGAAAAAAAGTTTCCCCCCGACCACTTTTTTTAAAAAAAATTTTCTTAAAAAAATTGGGTTTTTCCCTTTTTAAACACCCTTGTGGTTTGATGTCTTTTCCCACCTATGGTTTATAAATGTAAAAGGGAAAGGGAAAAAAAGTAAAATAAAAGTATAAAGAAATAAATTGGTATATGAGTGAACTGTTTTCGATGAAGTTGAAATTGATCAAACAACAGTAGAACCTGATGAAATAATGGATATTAATCCTGATATCGAAAGCAAGTTTGAGAAAAGTGAACATGAAACGTTTAAGTTGAAAGGAAAATTTTCAAATGCTACCCAAAAAAATTCATCAAAAAGGATATGAAGGCATAAGTGTACGCAAGACACACTGCGCCCTGTCAAAAAGACACAAGTGAGAAAAAGTCCAACATGCTATTTATCGATCATCAAAGAACAATAAAACTGCAACAACTTGAACAAAATACGACAGTTATTCCTGCAAATATTATTCATTTAATGTTAACAAAAAATACCTGTGATTTGTGACCTTTATTAATGTTAGGCACATTTGAAACATTTTAGTTCAGTTTGATTTAATTTTTCTTCAAATTATCAAAAATAAAAGGAAAAGTCCTTTTAAATAGTTAAGTATATTTTCTCTTAAATAAACTATTCACTTAAATTATGATTTTTATCGTGGACAATAAAAATAGTTATGAAAAAAAAAGATTGGGCTGACTCCATTACCCCGAAGGGCCACTAACGTTAGTATCGAGTGCGCGCGTTCTCCATGTTGAAAATTTAAGTATTCTTTAAATGATTTCGATAGTGGGATAGATTTTACATGAAAATATACCTTTTTTAAAGAACAAAAGGATTTTGTCTCACTAAGCTTAAATGATACTAAATATTTTGTATATTTTCTTTGTTCTTGTGTATGCACCTCTTGTTCTATCTAACAATATATTATAACTCTTTGAAACAATACGAAAATTCTTCGCAATAACCTTTAGGAGCAATACTCGATAAAAGACTCTTGAGTTACAAAAAGAAAAAAAGAAATTTTCAACAGAAAACGTTTTTGATGTCTTTTTTCCTTTGATTCGAAATAACGCGTGAGGATATTTTTCCACTTTCGCTAAAGAAGAGAATAATGAAAACACTGAATTCAATCTCTTTCCTGCCAATTCAAATATTGTTCTCAATGATTTTTCAGAAATAAAGGTATATATAATCCATTTTCGAATATCTTACAATCAATGATTGCGAAATTGAATATAAAAGAAAATGGAAAAACATTTTTATTCCCCCCCCCTCGCTTTAATAGTTCCTGTTCTAATTAAATTTTGTATGCAGGAGTCTTATATCATATAAAATTCATACCATGTAAAATTTTAATATCTAAGTAGGACATTATTTTTATTAATTGTACTTTACGTTTCATATTTGTACAATAATAATGTTCTTTTGTTATATAACAATTTTGGAACTGCGGTACATTTAAGGAAGTTTTTAAATAACATAATTAACGGTGATTTCGTAAATAAAGCCTGTTATGTTATCTGTTAATTGTATAATTTTGATTTCAAATTAGTCATTGCCATTTATATGAATTTTTCAAACTGCAATCAGAAATGCTTCTTATTTTTAGTGTAGAAAGAATTTCAGAAGTTCTGGTCTTCCAAACAGGTGAACAACTATTAAAAAATATAATCTATTACAATGTTCGAAATAAAGTGTTAGGTGATTAGAAATATTCCGCTCAGTAAACGAGAAACACTTCATCCTTTATTCAACAATTTTTTTACTCATCCAATTATCTCCTTCCAATTATCTTATTTTTAAGGGCTCAATTAGAAAAGAAATTTGTTCTTTTTATTTCGCTTAAATTTGTCTCACGCAAAAGCTTTAGCTTACAAAACCAATAAAAATAGCTTCAATTTTTCTTTATTTTTATTCTATTATTTCACTAAATTACATAGAATATTGAACAGGAATGAAATGACAGTTTTTTGAGTAAAAGAACTATTGACACCGAAAAATAACGAATGAAAGATTAATAATAAGAATCAGATAATTTCTTTCAATTTTTCTTTCTACATTTTTTAGCTAAATACCCTTTTCATGGTTAGAAGTATATTTGGCAATTGAGTACAAACTTTTGTTTCAAATTGTCTTACTACTATTTCATTTGGTAGAAACCAAACAAACCGGTTATATTTTTACTCCACAGTTAGTTTTGTTCGCCTTTTTATATAATTTTTTAATATACGGCTATTAGAGAGAATTATCTACTCCTTTTTTTCCCTTAAGCATATATATTCTACTGTCTTTTGATAAATAAACATGTTAGAGAATTCACAACATTTACTTTTATTTAGTACAATTCCATGAAATATATTAGCACTTCCTGTATATTATTTACCATCTTAAATGTAAGATATATGTAGTACACTTATTTAACTACAATTACAATAATTAAGTAACTTAAAGTTTTTAGTCAAATATTCAGTATCACTATACTTCAATGCATAATTTATAAGGCATTTAATCTCAATTATATATTTTTTAAAAAATATGTATTTTTGAATGCAAGTTTAAATAATACTTATATACTTATTACACTAACTTCTTAATTTCTTATAAATTTATTTACGTTATACAAACTTCTTCATAACTGAAAGTGCTGATTGCATTTCAGTATAAAGAATATTTACATTTAATTAATATTCTTTTTCTTTAGAACTAATTTTTTTTTCCTTAGAATTATATTCTTTTGCAAACTTTTTATTTTTATTTATTTATTTATTTTTGACAAATGTGTTTTGCGAACATGTTATGTTAGAAGTACATAAAAATTAAAAAGTAAATTATAATGACCGCTTCAGTGTACATTTTTAATGAAATTTACAAAATGGGAATAATGATGACGGTGAAACCAGTGCTCTGAGAGTGGGTCATTTATGTAAATATAAATATATCTCCCTGTAAACCATACTGAAATGTTTTTATTCTAAGCAAAAAAAAAAAGGATATTAATTCTAAATTGTAACATTAAATTATAGCACTAGAAATTTATTATGAGTTATGTTTTCTCAGAGTTAATGATTAATCATTACTCCTTAAAATAATCACTGAATTTAACTAAATGTTAAGTATATATATAATAGCACTAATTCTAGAACATTGAAATCATATTTAACCCTTTATCTACCGACGGTACTAATAAGTATCACTTTTTTTAAAATTACATAGAATGTTTACGAATATTTTGACGATATTTCGCGGAAATTTTTTTTAAACCCCCTTTTCTGGAAAATGACCCCGGTTCTTAAGAGTATTTTGGCGCGGAAGGCGAATAGTTTTAAAACAAAAATTGAGTTTTCAGTTGACATTTTGATTGGGTTGCGATGATTGTCATTTTTGCTCCGAAAAAGTATTTAGTGTCGAAATGTGTCTTTTTTTGTGTGTATGTTAGTTAATGATTCGACTATTTATTATAAGTGAACAGTGTATATTATTAATTTTACAATTGAATAACTTTGTGGTGCTTATATGTACGACAGTACACTGGATGTTAGAGTAAACACTTGTAATTTTTTTCGACCTTGCGGCCTATTGTTGTTTTCTGTTGTGTTGTAGCTTTATCTCTATAGTGCAATAAAGTTATGATTTTTTTGTGTCACTTCTTCTTAGGTTAACGTAATTATTTTGCTTTTTTATTTTTTATTTTAAAATTATTCAAAAAATTTGATTTTTGCATCTGAACTTGTTTTTTTTACCACACAATTAAATATATATCTATAATTTATTCAAAAATTAGCAGCATTTTAAATTATTTTTCTGTGTAACTCTCAGATTTAACAATAATAGTGGGTTTTCAATGTCCTATTATTATTTTTTTTCCTTTTCTTAGAGTATCTGGAAAAAAGAAGCTCAGTCTTAGAGAGATTTTAGATTTATTATAGAACCTAACATCTTAAAGCAGTGATGCACTAACATATGATTCTTCAGATAAAGAAACCTCAGCAAATTATCTACTGGAATTTTTTCTAGACTTTTAAGATGACGATCAAGAGACTGAACAAGGCTCAGTTGCTCATGTTAAGAAAATACAGCATGTCCTGGCCGAGGATGCAGTGCTTTAAAAAACGTTTATCGAAACCTCACTCAAAATGCAAAACGTGTACTGAACTTTTTTGTATCAATGAAGAGAGAAAATGAATGTTTGAATATACCATGGAATAAAATTTATGAGTAAAACCTGCTTTTATGTGTACAAAAAATAAATAAATTTTTAAAATTTTATAAAATAATTATTTTGTGCAGTAAAATATTAATGTTTTCTGATTATTTAGCACTTTAACGAGTTAAAACTTCATCATAAAATCATATGGTCATTTTGAATAATGAGAATAATTTAAACCTCCGTGTAATGAAGATACTTTAAGGCACCAGTTTAATTAATTAACTCTAAAGGATTGAATTTCCCATAGCCGAGTACTTTATTTATGTACTTCCCTTAATTTTAAATGTAGTGATTCAAAAAAAAAAATATCACACGAAAAAAAATTGCAGTAAATCATGTGGTAGGTAAATAATTCAGTTGAAATTAGAATATGAATATTTTATTTTCTCCCAGTGTGTTTCCAATTGAAATTGTTTATTTTTAATTAATAATTTATTTTATAAATTTGTAACAAATACTATTTCACTCTCTTGTTTTGCAGTATTTGAATTCCATTATATTATTTACTTTTTCTCCTAATTTTTTCGCTTCTCTGAGAATTTATAGAAAATGACCATAAATAAACACATTTAAGTTTCTTCCTCTTTTTAATAGAAGATATACTAAATATATTTTGAAAAATTCAAGATATACGTAAATTTTCACCAAGCATGATGTTGAAAATTGAGTTTCAAATAGTTTTTCTTTATGCAAATTATACATATATATATAAATCAATTAAAAATTGAAGTTATATGAATTTTGTAATACTAAATCTCATTTTAAAATATCAATGGCGAATATAGAAAGTAAAATACCAACGTTTTCATACAAAATAAAAAATTTTATAAAATAAAATTTGCATAAAATATCAAAAAGTCACAACCTCGGACTTACGACCGATAAGTGGGGGTTAAACTAGTTTTGATGGCCCCAACCTTCCCTATTTGCAACTTGGTAGGATTAATTGGAAAATGTCAATTCTTAGAATTTAAATTAAAAATTTCAAAGTTAATACTTAAAAAAGTGCGCCATCTAATTCTGAAGAAGATGTTATAACATTAAAATGTTGAAACTCTGAGAATAATTAAATTTAACACAATATAATTGAACCATCGAACACCAAAGATGATCCACCCATTTTAAAATAGTGGTATGAAAAGAAAAAATATTTAAAATCCGAAGTTTCAAATTAAAAAGCAGTATATTCTCCAAATGAATAGTGTAAATCATCAAAGCTTCACCCAGGCATCCTGTCAATAGCTTCAAGTTCTCAATTTCTGAACGATTTCTCATTTTTTCTACAACAATCACCACTCCTATATTGCTCATAACTCCAACTAATATATATATATATATATTTATATATATTATGTGCATCAATGTGAAGTTAAATTCAGGTCATGTGCTGATGTAAAGATTAATATGTAAAAGAATCATCCTTAAAAATCACTTCTTTATCTTAACCTTTCTAATACAGTCAAGCTAATGAAGAGTGAGGTGGTTTGAGCCTACTCTAAATATTAGTACCAAAAAAATAATATCGTCAAATGCAAGTATTCGATTAGATTCTCTGAACTTGCACCACGAATTCCTTAATCCCTTTTTCTTGATACACTATCGATTCAAATGCACTCTTATTTAATCTAAAAAAACACCTCTAACTGCTATCATCTCATTTTTCTCTGTCTCGTAAACTCAATTCACTTACCTTTGAATAGTATATATTTCTCTCTCATTTGCATAAATCGCGTTTCCTTTACTAGAAGAAAAAAGTTCTTATTACAAACTATTTTCTCAAGCCAAACAAATCAATTTCGTTACAACTTTCATGCAATTTGTAATACATTGAATATACCATGTTCCTTTCATTTTTTAAAAATATAAAAGGTATTTTTTTCTTAACCTTTCTTAAAGTAAATTATATTATATTTACGCATGAGTTTATCCAAATTCTGATTTGTAAAAGTCTGTAAGTTTTCTGGATATAGTATCAAAGTACAGCTTATGATTCATATTCCTCTATTTTTTCAAATATGTTTCATTTTCCTGGCATGAAAAACATTTATAAAGGTTTGACATACTGATTTAAAAACGTAAAATTCATCATTTTATATAAGTACTTAATTTTTCAATCTATAAAAACGTATTAAGTGAAAACCAACTTTAAAAAATAACAGTTTTTTATTTGAGAATAATTCACAAATATATTTACAAGTGAAATACTTAAAATTCGAATAAGTGAAAAGAACTAAAAGAAAATCACTAGCTATCCCAAATGACACTATTAAGAATATCGAAATAGCGCTAGAACTCTTGCTGTGAAAATAGCTCGTGTAGGAAATTCAACAGGCGAATCGTAAAACCAAATGTTTATGGCGTATAAAAGTCCTAAGCGACGATTTTCATTTGAACTCAGGGACTGAATGTAAAATCTTGCTTAGAGCCAGTCACAGTTCTGAAGTCATTTTACGAACATATTACGAAGTCGGTAATGATATCGTTACAGGTTTGTTCTTGATGAAGTGAAGTTGTCTTCCTTCGATCCGTTCTGAAAGTACTACTTGTGAGAAAATCTTACGGGTTCAGAGAGGATCTTTATATATATTTTTTTTGCTGCAGTTACATTTAAATCAAAAATTTAAGTTTTATTTATGTTCATAGCAAAATTGAGAACCATTTTTTATATTTTAGTTCAGTGCTTCTCAAACTTTCAATACTTGCAACCCAATATTCAATCATAATTTTTAATCACGCCCCCATACAGTAACAATGTATTAAATTTAATAATACTATATTTTGACGTTAAACCTACAATTCGACTTTAACCTTATTAAATGTTACCGGCGTATGTAAACGTCTCACTCAGCCAGTAAGTTAATTGCCCCGTACGTATACATACATTTCCAAAATACAATCTTACTGCCATGAACTGTATTTATCTGTAAAGGGTTATTCGGAAGGCTGTGGAATGCAATGAAATTACCTTGACAGCGTTTACGAAGGATTTACTTATTTCAGAGGATTTGCTTATTTATTCCTTTAATACCCCTCCCACTTCCCCAATACCACATACACTCCTTACTACGTGTTAAACGGTGGTATTGGGGAGCTAATCGCGTAATTTTTAATTGGAATTGAAATAATTAATTATAAACCGAACAAATCTTTAAGTGTTAATTTTTGCATATAATTTTACATATGAAGAGCCCATGGATTACTGGTAATTGTTAAACGTTCTTAATTTAGTATTGTTAAATTAATTATAAAATGCATTGAGCAGTACTAATATATTTATCAGTGTAAATGTGTTTTTTATTTTTTATTATTTCAGACTGTATGTTGTTTTTTTACTTTCAGAAAATTAATAATATTCTTAAATAATCTTTTGTTTTCGACTTTTCAATATGCTCGCGCCCTCCTTGAGGGGTTGTGACGCCCCCCTAGGGAGGCGCACCCCACAGTTTGAGAAACACTGTTTTAGTTGCATTTATTAAATGTACGTATGCTTATAAAGTGAACTGTAACTAAGTAAATATATGATGTCAACGTTATAAAATAAAACTGCTTCCGATTATTTAAATAATTTGGAATATGCTTTTAGAAAATGAAAACAATATTCGAAATTAACTTTAACCCGGAAGAAGGCGTGCTCTCAATACTAACGCTAGTGGTCACGTAGGGTGACTGAATTACCCCAAACTTCTTTTTTATGTTCATTTTTATTGTACACCCTAAAAACCATAATTCCAGTGAATAATTTAAGAGAAAACATATTTACCTACTTAAGGTATCCGACTACTTACGACAACTTTTTTTTTAAATAATGGATATATGGAGATTTTTTGTGGTTTTTTTAGATTTATTTAGTACATTTAAAAAAAGACTAAAATTTAGAATTGAAAAATAAATTGTTACTTACTAGTAAGATAAGGGAAAAATGGGTAAAAATTGACAAAATATTACATAAACGGGGCCGTTCTTATTTTAAATAGTAAATGAACAAATTCTCAATTTTTCGAAGACATTTTGATGTGTTACTTTGCTATTCCTTTTTTTTGAAGTGATCTTCAGGAAAACAGATAGTTTAATTTTAAAAAAAACAACAGCACTTTATCTTGTTGTTATTAAAATTGCTTAAAACAACTTGATTATATTCCTTGAACTGTAATTTTTGAAATAAATCAGTGATTGATAAATCTGAATGTAAAAATCAATATACAAAAAAAAAAAAAAAAAATTTTTAGCAAATTATTTTAAAAACTTTTGAGCAATCGTTCCCATTTGATTTTTTAAAAAAACACATTTCGTAAAGTGCATTCTAAAGTTTACATTTATGTAAAGTTATGGTTCTGCTTTTACAAAAACACCTGGTTTTGTTCTAGTGAATGGAAAATAAGAACCTCGGTATTTTTATGAAGCTAATAAGGTCTATAAAATAAAATCATAAAACAATTTTGTCCGTTTTTAAAAAAAAATCATGATTTTAGGGTAGTCGAATATCTTAAAAGGACTTTTCAATTTTCTTTGATAATTTGAGAAAAAAATCCAATCAAACTGAAATAAAATGTTTCAAATGTGTGTGACTTAAATAAAAGACACAAATCCCAGACACTTTTAGCTAACTTCTTGGGTCTTTTGGCAAAAAATGCTTTTTTCAAGTTGTTGTAGTTTTATTGTTCCTTGAGGATCGACAAATAGCGTGTTGAACTTTTTCTTGCTTATGACTTTTTGACAAAACAATATGTCTTTGATACCCTTGTGGTTCCATGCCTTTCTTGATGGAGTTTTTTAGGTATAATTTGAAAACTTTTCTTTCAAATCAAACGTTTCATTTGCATCAGCTTTCTAAAATTTACTTTCTCTATCACAGCATTTCTCAAACTGTGGGAAATCTAAGGGGGGTTTTAAAAAGACAAAAAAGTCAAAAAAAAAGATTATTTTAAAAATATTAATTTACTGAAGTAAAAAAAACATTCTGACATAAAAAAAAAATAAAATACACATTTACACTGATATATTATAGTTATAAATGTATCAGTGCTACACAAAATATTTTATATTTAAATTTTAACAATCTAATTAAAAAAAAGTTTTTTAAACCCCTTAAAATGGTCTACAAAAAGCTTTTCCATTCGGGAGGTGTTCAAAATGCACCCACTATTATTTTGCTTTCTGGGGGGGGTTCTCAAAAGCGGTTGACCGTATTCTTAAAATGCGGCTGGGCCCCGGGAAATCTTCAAGGCAGAAAAAGCATTTTGGAATGGGGGAAATTTTTTCTGCAGACCTCATGGAGGGTTAATTAAATGCCCCATGGACTTATCATATGTAAAATTGAAAACAAACTATCACTCATCTTGATAATTTATCCGGCTTATAATTTTTCCCTTAACTGCCGATTAAATATTAAACGATTCGCTTCCAAATAGCAACCGTTTTCCACGTAGGCACGCGTATGTGATGTATTACGGGGAAGGGGAATAAAGAAGAGTAAATAATCTGAAATAAGTCAATCCTTCGCAAACACTGTCAAGGTCCATACATTGCATTCCAAAGACTTCGGAATAATTTTATGGATAACACTGCACAGAAAAAAATCATACTTCAGAAAGACGTATATATACGTCCGAGGAAAAAAACCCTTTTTGTTACGAGATGTTTATATACCCCGGGGGGTGTTTAAAAAAGGTTAAATTTTTTCGCAGTTTTGGGGTCAAAGATAGTTTATTGAATTAAATACATATTGTTATATGGGGGCGGATGAAATTATGATTCAATATTATTCAAAAACCCCCCTTTAGGAAGCACTGCTCTAGCAGGATTAAAATCCGTTATTTCATCAGGTTCTTCTATTGCTTGATCAATTTAAACTTCATCTAATAGATGCAGATGCCCATTGCTTTCTTTATAACCCCTGTCCATTTACATTTATAATCCATAATGAGTCGTACAATCCAGCAATAAAAACAACTAAGTTGTTCACAGGGGGAAAATGTAGCCTGTTCATAGAGGAACAGCTGCTTTGGAACAAAAATGGTCGCAAGGGAATTCGGTCAAAACAAGTGCCTTAAGATATCCGACTACGGTCGGAACCCATGTTTTTTGAAAAAAGGGGAAAATAGATAAATTTTTATGATTTAGTGTCACTTAAATTTAAAAATGTATATAAATTTGTTTTAAGAATAGTATTGCAATAAAAATTATTTAAGAACAATATTTTGACAAAAAATGAACATAGAATGGCCCATTTTCAAACGATTCTCCTTTTGTAAAAAAATGCTTCTATTATATTAATATTTTGCCTGTATAAAGCCGGATCTCTCTAAAGGGGCTCAACTGTTTTTTTTGAAATATATAACTCAGAAGTGAATTTATTATTTCCTTTCGTCTCCTACATAAACTAAAAATAATTTAAATGCATTCATGTGTGAAATTATACTACGACTTCCCGCATTCGATTAAGCGGTAATAATTCTGTCCCACCTATCGCATAAGTTCAGGCTGTTACTGTACTTAAATAAAATAAGTTTATAAAAAAAATTGATCATTTTACAATGAGAAATTTTGAAACTAGAATTTGATTGTGTGGGAGAATTTCTTTAAAATAATTCTCTTAAAGTGTAAAGGGATGTTGTGATGTATTTTGATAAAAGAGTTCATATTTGTTTTAAGGAAAAGATCTTTCTTGTATAGAATTAAGAAAATACACAAATTTCTAGTGAGAGAATATTTTCTATTATTTATATTTAGGAATACATGATGAATAAATATTGTTTTTACAGAATTATAATATTTATAAAAAATAATCCAGTTTTACCCAGTAAATTGAAATATTATAAATACAAGTATTTGAGCATTGATATCCTTAAACGCATATCAAACAAGTAATATATATATATATAATAAGTCAATTCCTACTAGGTGAACCAAGACAAATTTTATTTTAGTTACTTTTTATTAATAGTTACAATTAAATAAATATGTATATACATGAGACAGAATCACAATATTAAATGACAAAATAGAAAGCGATTTTCCTTGCAATTTTTCATTTTCCTTTCTATATAGGGTGTTGGATCATTTTTTTTGTTTCTCACTATTTATTTATTAATTAAATTTAATTATTCTAATAGTATAATAAAAAAGAAATCCCATTCTCAGAAATTAGGTCATTCGAAATGGGATTCGAACCCACGACCTATGGATTAGAAGTCCATTGCGCTACAGATACACATCGAACGATTACTCTTTCTGTATATGTTTTGGACAATTATTTGTTTGTTACTATTTATTAATTTTTTAAATTTAATTAATGAATGGATATTTGAAAAAATTGTAATAACATCAAGTGTCATTCACTACAAGTTTAAAAAAATGTATTTTAACTTCGATGGATGAATAAAAAGTATTTTTATATATATATTTATATATAGGGAGAGAGTGAATTAATAGTAGGAATTGAAAAATCAACTATTTGTTTGAGCAAACTGTTCAGTTTGAGATTTAACGTATCTGGATATTGTTTATTTGTAAACATAACAAACAAAAATATAATTATATGAATTATTTTTTTTTGATCGATCTATTTTTTATCAAAATATAGTATTTTTATATAAAACAAAATACAATGCTCCTAAAATATAATGCTACTGATGTTCAATACAAACATATGTGCATTTCTAATTTTTTGTTTTCCCTATCTAGGAATTCTTTTATTAAAGAGCTTATCCAAAGATTTAAGAATGATGGATGTTTTTTAGTAAACACGGATAAACTTTTGGTTCTTTTTTAAAAGAAAAAGTGTGGCTTAATATTTGTTTACACATGCATACAAACTTCAGAATCCTGTGCTCATATAACACCAGAAAAAGATTAGTTACTATTCTTAAAGTATCCATCAATATAAATGGGGAAACTGTTCAGTGTCGAACAAATATTTAACTAATTCCTTTAAACAGTCAGTTTAATTATATTCCTGTTATTTATCTTAGTTAATCTAACTTTATTCAAGCAATACAAATAATAATAAATTGTTCAAAAATTTTAAATAATTGCACAGCTTAACTGGAATATATAGAATTTTCAAGCAAAATTATTTTATAATGAAAACAAGTATAGATACTTCTTAGTAAAATTTTATATTAGTCTATCATGAATTTTAAATTTTTATAACAATTTTCAACGAGTCTTTTATGTCTGAAATTGTTTCTAAGTTTTAAAAATGTGTTCTATTTAAAAAAAAAATATCTAAATATTAATCTAAAAAATATCTTGTACATGTATACCTATAGATAATATATGTAAAAAACCCACAAGAACATAATAAATTTGTATGATGTAGATGCTTTTGAATGAATTTTACTCTTTTCTTTTCAAACGTTCAATAAATATTTCTCTTATTAATTGTGCTTTTAAATATCGGTTAAAATTTTCTTGTGTAAGCCTCTTTTGCGTGTTAAATAATCGTTTTAATATAATAGACTGAATAAAGAATTTTCTTGTGCTATATGTACGAAGACTTCGTAAGAAGCTTATTAAATGTTACATAAGCAAAGCAATGAAAGAAATAATGTTTTCCTTGTAAAATAAAGCCGATTTTACGTAAAATATTATAAAATATGTATAGCTATATTTTGATTAAAAGTAAATATTCCGAATAATAGAATATTTGAAATCATTCAGTATTTACTGGTATATGATAAAATCTATCTGTTGACTAAAATAACTGAAAAGACTGTAAATTTAACACATTTTAATAAGCAAAGCGGATCCCAACCATATGGATGGATCGCTACTTTTTTCGAACTAATTACAAAAAGGTTAAAACAGTTGGCTCTAAGCAGAAACAAGTACAAAAAGAACTCTTACTAAATGACGCGAACGCAAATAAAAAACAAATTTCTCCTTTTTCTTAGTATCTTAATGATTTTTAATTAGATACAAGTATACACACACACACACACACACAATGTTGCTTAAAACTTTAAAAATAAGTATACTCTATTTTGAAAAAAAAGAGAAAAAAGTACTAACTGAATATTTAATTAACAAAATAATTATATGTCTGTCATTTAAAATAGAATAATTTTCTACGTGATCAAATTAAATGCAAGCGGAAATAAAACCTTAATTACCTTCATTAAATTCATGCAGTATTCTAATAAAACCTTTCCATATGCATTTCATATCAACATTGTGTCAAATCGAGTAATGAAAAAAAGAAACCCAACATTCCAAGATTCCAAGACTGTAATATTTACTTTGATAATATTGGTTAGGCTTGAAATTAGGTTTTAGCTTCCTGAAAATTCTTGTGTATAAGATTAATAGTACTTTCCTCCTCAGCTCAAAATTCAAGTTTATTTCCGGAGAGAAATCTGTTAAAAAAATTTTAATTTCGTATTTATTCGTGTGGACAAAAATAAATACAGAAAAGAATTTGACGGTTAATTAAATACCGGGTGTTTCTATATGACTATCGGAGTTTTTATGCTTTACACATGACTTGTAAGTACAATTCATACATCGAATGAAAGAGTAACTGAAAGAGTTTTACCTTCAAGCTTACAAATGTTCAATGTGAGCCCCATTTGTCACACGGCACACATCAAGTCGATAGGCGAGTTCATCTAAACTTTGTTCCGTGTGTCTGAGCTTGCAATAGCTGCTTCAATCCTGTGTCTTAAGTCTGGAAGGTCAGATGGTGGTGGAGGTGCGTACACCCAATCCTTAAACGAACCCCCTATGTAAAAATCACTTGGCGTCAGAACGTGTGAATGTAGTGGTAATGCCAAACAAGCTTTATCATGAGGACCTTTGCGGAAAACCCATTGGTTGAGTAGAGGGATGTTCAACCATTCGCGTACTGACAGATGCCAGGCGGTGAACCTTCTTGCTGCTATATGAAGTTATGTTTCCCTTTCTTTCAATTAAATAAATAGCCATAGTTGTAGAGCATCAGCACACATGCCAGCAAATAAAACTGTTTCAGTTGGTCTTCCATTCCATGTATGAGTTATACAAATAAGTTAAATGTAATAAATATTCTAAAGCACTAAAACTCCGATATTCACTTATAAACACCCTGTGTATGTATCTTAAAATTTCATCATGTTCTGCCTTGGTGCCGGTGATGGCCATGTGTTGGTCAGAAGAAGGCCAGGGAATGCCTGCAACCAAACTGTCTGCGGCTTAGACACACTAGACCTACACCTAGAGTTATGGTCTGGGGAGCAATTTGGTATGACAACAGGAGCCTTCTCGTGAATATTACCCAAACATACCGACTGCAAATTTGTGCATCAGTCTGGTAATACTTTTTTTAATCATAAAAAAATTATTAAAATCATGTAATGTATACATTGTGGACGAAAATTTAAATATTTCACAATCACGTGAACAGTAAACATTGGTTTAGAAATATAGGAAGATACATTGATAACATTCTTTAAGGTATTAATTCAAGTTTTAGAATATAAATAAAAGTTTTAAGGAAGTATTTCTAAAATAAGAGAAATCTTAATTGCTTATACATAAAGCTAAATTTATATGGAACATGAAAATAATTAATTATTGTTTACCTAAATGTGATAAGTAATAATTGATCTGTCTATATTGAAACGTTTTATTTCTTTTTAATGTTTTACATTTGTAATATTTTACGTTTTTCATGCATTTTTATATTTCACCCCCTACGCTCCATTTCTGTGTTACATATCCCATACTACATAATGTAATTTGTGAGATAATATATGTGCCAAATTATCTTACACTTCCTTAAATATACTCTCAACTGGTGTACTTGAACCAGTAACATAACAGCATCAGCATAATCCAGGATGATATTGTTAAACAAAGGATTTAAGTTAATGGGTTCTAAATCCTACGTTATGAAATAAGTGATGGCTCTAAGTCATGACTGTTATCATAAGTAGGAACTTAAAGGCTACATTAAAGTTTAACTATTCATCTTTAGATTAAAATGACATTTGATTAAAGAATGACCTTGTTTTCATTGAAATAAATTAATTACTGAATTACTCTCTAGCTTTCTGGAAACTCTGTATATTCTAAAATTGAGTAATTAATTTATACGAAAAATCAATTCCTATATAATGGTTATTTTAGAACTAACAGTTACACTCCCGCTTTGCTGAATATATTTCATGACAGTATACTATTTTTAAACCATCCCTTAATCATAGCATTCAATTTTCGATTGCATTTGAAAAGAGTAATATAGGCTTTTTGATTTAAAAAGTTTAGTATATACGAGTAAATTGTTTATACAGAAGTATAATTATCTTTTAATACTCCACCCTTAACCATAGTCACCCCCCCCCTTTTTTTTAGCAGATCGCTTCTGAAGTAAAGAAATATTGTTCGTAAAATTTAAGTTTGTAGGTTTAATAATTCACACAAAAATGGATAATTTTTAAATAAAACATCCCCGTAACCCTCCATAACTCCATATTATTCAAAAAGTGATTCTTGATAGACCATTACTCAATAAAAAGAACATATTTGCCAAATTTAAAGTCAGATGATATAATAGTTCAAGATCCGGAAGTTTCAGTTGTATTACACTCGTAATCCCTCACAACCTCCCTTGGGATTCGATTTCTGCAAAATTCAGTTTAATCGTATTGATGCAAATTTTGTGTAAATAAGTGTACATTATTTGTATTTGGATGTGTAAGGCATTTATATTACTCTATGTTATATGTTAAAATTGTGTAATATTCAAAAGCAATGCCGTTCCTTACGTTATAATGGTGGTTCAATGAGAACTTGGTGATAGAGTCAAGTTGACAATCATATTTGGTGACCATTTTGGAGTCATTGGCGACCATGTTGGTGAGTTTTGGACCCTCTGGATTCTTCTAGAAATTAGTGGAGAAATCCACTCATTTCATAATTACCGAATAGCTCGGCTGTTCCTGCGAATAATCTTTTACATACGTGTATTTTTAAACACTGATAATTGTGTTTGAGTGCTGTTGAAGGTGTGAAGACCTTCTGAGATTTATTCTGGGAATATTGCTGCTGAATCCTGTATTTAAAGGACTGTACGTTTTGTAATAAAATCTCATCGTTCATAAAGAACTGTCTTGTACTGTGTGACTGATTGCATAAAATCCTCGAAATCCGATTAACGTAATAGTATCTTCTACTCAACAAAAGCAATATACTCACCTGGTCTCATGTATGTTAATTTCCGAGAGCTTGTGATGGGTAAGTGAGTTACTTTTCTCCTGTATTTATGTATTGGAATACTTAAACTCGAATATTGTTCGTGATGGAACCGATTTGTTGAAATCGTTGAATGGATTGGTGAGGTGATAACATAATATCCGCATTTTCCTTTACTCACAGTTTGTGATATCCCCTGAGTCCGGGATATCCTCTCCTCACCATCCGCGAGACCTATGTCTGAGGGAACGAAAGATGAACCACTAAACTCTGCCATAATATAATCAATTTATTATGATCTTAATTTATATACAATAAAACAACAATAGTCTAGGAGGCTTTTGATCAAGAATGATGTGACGCAAACTGTATTTCTGATAAATAGCGCAATTAACCCCTGTGAATCTATCTTTATAGATTAATTCCTAACTTAATAGTATTCACTCTATTCTTACAGCTTAAACAAACAAGCATACCTCTATTTCCTTGACGAACAGCTACGGTCCGTAAATCGTCAATTTATCCTTAAATCTGACTTGCTCTGGCTAAGGCTATACTCTTCGTATCTCGGACCCACTTAAGGCTTATCTTCATTGTCACTATTAAAACGACTCACCCAACTGACAGAATACAGTAACTTTGTTCTCCTAGAACTTTACCTCACTTCACTTAGCTTACTTAGCACTCCTCGCGAATACTAATGTTCCAATATATATGATTCCTAATCTGCATAACCACGCTCTCTTCTTTAGTTGGTTGAAAAGAATTGCCATTCTGGTCCCAAAGAAATCCCAAGAGGACTATTATTAGAAATTCCGATAAAGCCCCGTCACAAGTTAAAAGAGCGATACTAAAAGTACATCAGAAACCAACAAAAAAAATTCAATCTTCGATCCTGAAATCTTGTCTATCTATAATCATAGTCAATTGGAAGTTCTAAGAATCATATGATTTCTTGTAAAGGTTTTTCTAATTGATTCAAATACTTGGGAGATGCAAGATTGCTTTATTTTGCTTTCAAAAAGCTGAAGTTTCAGTTTTTGGGTGAGTGAATATTATTTGAGCTTCAAAAAATTTAACGTGCATCACCTCTCCCCTCCCCATACATGGCAGGCCTTTAGAGGTTCTAGGTTTGAACTCATGACATGCCGGTGTCATATTTTGGTAGATAGGTTTTAAATTATTTCCCGTTAGGTGGGCAACCTAGAAATTGATTTTCCCGCGTAGTCTTAGAGGCTGAAGACCATTATAAATTTAAAACCTTCAAGGGATATCTTACGTGAATTATTACATAAATGTAGATTATAATATTTAAATTTAAAGGTTATAACGGGTACTCAAAAATAACACCGGCGGCTAGTTCAAATAATTTTAATTGGTTATACTTTCTAATTGAGCACACAGTTACAAATACATACAAACATTTAAAGAAAATACAAATGCAAAGGGAAATTTGCTTTGGACACTGGGACGACCGCCCCTCCCCCGAGGTAGCAGTCAGACTTTATTGTTCATACGGCCCAGGAGAGGGCGCTCTATTACCTTTCCCCAACAACCCCCCCTCTGGTTCCTGGTATCGTCCCGAAGGAACCAGCAGAGTTTTGTTCCTGGGTCTTCCTTTTTCTTCTGAGGGCATCACTGGAATGACTTTCCCCTATTTCGAAGAGGGGAAAACATTGATGCACCATGAAGACGGATGCAATCTGAAATATAAAATTTTCCCCTTAAAATATACAATTGAAATATCAAATTTCCTGGTGGGAAATATACAAAAAAAAATATCAAATTTCCCGGTGGGAAATGCACAATAAAAAATATCGAATTTCCTGGGGGAAATGTAAAATTTAAAAAACATCAAATTTCCCGGTGGAAAATGACAAAAAAAACTAAAATTTCCCGGTAGGAAATATAAAACCCCAAAAAATTTTTCCCGGGCAGCTACACTTCAGAAAACTATTAAAAAATTTTTTTATGAACTAGGTGTTCAGAAATGGAATAGATACATTTGGGGCTCCATTTGGTAGGAAATATTCATTTCCAAAGAGAACAGTCACCATTGATCCAGGCTTTGATCTCCATGATCTCAGCCAAAAACGGACTCATCTGTTCTCCAGAAAAATCATCAGTGAAGAGAACAGCCCTTTGATCCATGTCTTGATTCCATGATTGAGCTTTGGGAAAACAGACTCTTCTGTTCCCCGGACTGATAGGGATGTAAGATAAAGATTTTTAAAAACGCTGGGCACCTTTATGGCCTTTTGGCATTCATTGGCGCCATTTATCACAACTAGTGTAACAATCACTTTCAGGCATCTGGTATCACCCCAAATTTTTCATCTTTAACAGATTTCGATGTGTTTTAACGTAATGAAATGAAGAAAAATTTTAATTAGCAATAGTTAACATTTTTAATTTGGGGTTACTTCAGCAACCCAAATTTTTTTTCAAGTTTTCAATTAAGCAATTGATTTTGAGACCAACTTCATTTCAATCTTGTAATATCGTAATTTAATTTTGTAATTTAAAAATGATTCAATGGATCCCCGCCACAAATTAAATGCAGTTAATTAGTTTTAAAAAAGTTAACCTTTATAATTACATCAATAGTCATTAGAAGAACAAAATTTGGGTATTCGAACACAATACTATAAAAAAAATATATAAATATCTTACAGGAAACAAAAAAACTAAACTTTTAAAGCAAAATGAAAATTCAAGTAAAGAGAAATTTATGAACTTAGTCAAAACAACTAAAAATTAATCCTTTGAAGGAATAAAAAAAACTGCTTAAAAATAGTGTAGATATTTTACAGAAGACAAAATCTTAGCATTGAAAAAAAAAATAATTCACATATAAAAAAAATTTGATGAAATTCAAATGAAACAAAAACCAATGAATGAATCTTTTGAAGGAATAAAAATACTTTTTTATAATACTTTTTTTTTAAAAAAACATAAAACAATTTATTTTTTTTAAAATTTAAAAAATCTAATATGGATATTCTTTCTTTCTTTAAAAAATTTATCAAAATTCTTCAATATAAATTAGAAATAAAAAAACAGTAAACAACACTTAAATTCAATAAGAAAAAGGTACTAAACAGGAAATATCAATCTCAGTGACACTCTTTCTCATTAAAAGGGAAATTTAAAGAGTCAGCAGAAAAAAGTGAAAAATATCGATGATTAATAAAATTTTTCAGAACAAACAGTTAGTTTGTATTCTGAGTTCCAAGTAAAATGAACAAGAAAAAAAAAAAATCGATTTTCTCCAAGAAGGGGGGGAGAGACAGAAAATCGGGAGGGGGGGGAACCCTAAATAACAAAACAAAACGTCTAGTTTGTAAACGGAAACAAGCAGTGCCAACCAAGGTCAGAAGTGGGGGAAAATTCCTCAAACAAGTACACTAATAGTCATAAATCATAGGGACAAAAAATTTAACAAAAGTAGAAAGAGTTTTCTTATAGAGAAAATTTCTCAATTAAAATAGACTAATAAATTATTATGGTTATCATATATATACCATAAAATACAAATACACAAGTAAAATTAAACAAAAAGTCAAAATGAATAAGAAAATAAAACGAAAGAAACTTATCTGACGATCCATGAAAACGAATGCAATCCAAAATTTCTAATTTCCCGGTAGGAAATAAACAATCCAACTTCGTAGCTGGCAGCTACAACTTCAGAAAATACTTTTAGAAATTCTTTATGAACTAGCAGTTCAGAATATTGAGGATAATTTCGTTAGACTATCTGGACTATTAACTGACTATTCGGCCACTCGATGGGCGCCATTTTATAACGGGTACTCAAAAATAACATCGGCGGCTAGCTCAAATAATTTTAATTGGTTGTACTTTCTAATTGAGCACAGTTACAAATACATACAAACAGTTAAGACAATACAAATGCTAAGGAATTTAGCATTGGCGGACACTGGCACGTCCGTCCTCCACCGAGGTGGCTGGCTGACTCTGGCACGTCCTTCCTTCACCGAGGTAGCAGTCAGACTCTTTACTTGTTCATACGGTCAGGAGAGGGCGCTCTATTACCATTCATTACAAGGTTAATTTAATATATAGTACTTCGGAACTTCAACAATTAAAAGACAAAATTTTACATTAAATGAAGAATTCGCACGCTACGCCCCAATATAGACGTACTCTCTTTTTGTAAATTAAAATTAGAATCAGACTTAATAAGATCAATTAATAAGTAACAATTACAACAAAAGAAACAATCCCGCTAAGGGATATTTCCATCTAATTAAGAAAGGACATATTCGGTTACTTTATTTATTCTAATGTATTAATTTAGTTTGTTTGATTCATTACTTTCTGCCTTCTTATTCCCAATTACGTTAAGCAAAAATGAATTTCATTAAATTAACTTTACATAAGATTATATATACAAGACTTTTTCTGTACTTTTATATTCTTATTCATTCTAATATTTAGAAATAAATCACAATTTGCGGTTTTATATAGTTTTTATTAAAAGTTAATTTAGTCATTAGCAATGTTGGGTAAAAATATACTTAAATCTTGATCAGTTTAATATAGATATTTGTTTTCACTGTAAAATGTATTTTGTCAGATTTATTGTTTTCAGAATTAAGGATTCACAGATCGATTGAATTGAATAATTATTTTTTTACTTTAAATTATATATATTCTGTATGTAATTATCTATAATCACACATTAAGTTTGAAAGTACGGAAATTGAAAAAAAGCAGAGTTCTGATAACTTTTATGTTTGTTTTTACTCACATCCCAATAGCAAATAAAAACTTTGAACCGGTTTTCATCAGAAGAAAAACACAACTCATTTATCTCCATTTAAAATTCTAAGGTTTTCTTTTTATCGTGCCTGATGCTTTGATTTTTCCATCTACTTGTATTATTACATGAAACAAAAGATGGTATGTACTTTTGAATCAAAGCAAAATAATTTTTTTAAAACAAAACAGCTATATTTAGAATTTACACATTTTTTTAAAGAATTTTCCAAGAAGCATTCCGAAAAAAAAAAGGATTTTACGAATATCAATCAAGCTAGCAAAAACCCATTCCAACATTTTTTATGCATAGCTTGACTTATTTGTAAATCAAATTTCTGTGTTTACGGCAAATATTATAGAAAATGGTAACACTTTTAAACCAATTTATAAATATTAAAACTTTTCTTTAAAACATTAAGTGGTTAGTCTTTTATTGCCTTTTGAGCGCAAAAACTGCTTTACATAATCTATAAGCATTGACTAAACGCAAAAAAAAAAATTGTAAAAACGATTTAATCAACGATTTTTTTTTTATGAAAACATCGCACCATGAGATTTTAAAATTACTAAAATGATAGTTAAAGACACTGCATGTTAAGGTGAATCATGGTTATACAGAGGTAAAAAAATATCACCTTAATTGGAACTTACCTATGAGATGCTATTTGGGATGGAGATTAGAAGCAAAAATTTAAAAAAAAAAATTAATCTTAAAATTAAATATTGCTACAAGGCATCAAATTTTTGAAAAACGGGAAGAAGATTAGATGTTTATAGACGCATAATTAAATCCTTTTTCTATGAAAGAAAGAAGTAAAAGCAATGATTATTGATAAATAAGTACTGAGTAGTGAACAGCAAAATTTACGTTGCAACATTTCATATCCCAAGCCTAATATGCATAAGTAAATTACTCAAATTTGGAAACATTTAATCCGTTAGAGCTAATTAATTAATTAAAGATATTTAATTGTAAAATTAATTATATACACTGTACACTTAAAATAAATAGTCAAATAGTTTTCTAAGGTCTTCATTAACATACAAAAAATAACACACTTAAATTTTGACATTAACTATTTCTTCGGAACAAAAGTGATATCTTCTCCATCCGCTGAAAACTCAATTTCTGCTATAAAACTATTCGCCATCCTCGCTAAAATACACCTCATAGAACCCGTGCTGCCATATATCTTGGATGAGTGGATTTCAAAGAATATTCCTGAATATTCGGAATATTAG
>BMAV01006543.1:96503-116632 GCA_019973955.1 Trichonephila inaurata madagascariensis | reverse complement strand
AAGTATAATTAGTAATTTTAAAATAATTCTGTGGCACGCTTAAAAAATTTGGTGACACACAAAAGGGCCAAAATCACTGGGTTCGAAGAAAAATTTTTCACGTATTTACGCGGGGATTGCTCTCTTTCTTCACACTTGCTCATCCATTATCTGGTAAAAGAGACTTCATCCCATTGAATAATACTATGGTAAAAAACAGCGGATTGTAAGTTTTCATTTGGGTTATCCATCTCATAAAGCTCATATGGTGTGAGTACCAGTGTTTAAATATCAAAACTTTTACACACGGAAGCTTGATATGCTTTCTTCATGTACAACACGTCCCACGCCGCACTGTTGCAAACATAAATAGCAGTTGCCCCTCCCCTTTCCGATGCTTAGGGAAAGAATAGCTTTAAATTTGTTCAAGAAAATTCCTTCCTTTTCCTTAATCCACACATTTCACAGACATCTGTATTTGAGAGCGAACGAGCCGATTTCCCGCTGATTTCCGTCATTTCCGGCGAAGGAAGCTGGCTAGGAAGGCGACCCCTCGGAAATCACACGTTGTACAATCGTCGCGCATCGTTTCTGTTCTCTTTTGTTTCACCCTTCATTAGACACATATCGGGCAATTCCGGAAATGTGTTATCTATTACAGCTTTTATAATGTCACTCTGGTATTGATCCAGCATTGAGAATATGCTGATTTTAAAGAACGATGTTCGCATTGATATTGATCCTACATAACTTTGATAGGTGAATTAACTGCAACTGTCGATGCAGCTGATTGCATTGAAATTTGTCTGTGCTCACCCTTAAATTAATTTTTAACAATTCCCACGGAGCCTTAGAAGCAATTTTTTTAATCATCGTTTTTGTGGAATATTGAATTAATAGCATTTAAAAAATAATGGAATAATTGCAATAAATATATCTATTTCTGAGTCTTAATCTTTATGTACTATATACAGTCAGAGCACAGAGTGCTCCACTCTTTGAATAAACCTTCGTAAATTCTACAGAAATAAAAATGACCAACACCTGCTTCCAATCTAACTGTTATTCGTTGTTCCTCTATTCATGTGAAGGTTCACCGAACAAGAAAGGGAGATGCAACCCTTACAATCTTATTAAAAATAATTGTACAATCTTTATTTGCTCGCCCTGTAAAACATTCGCAAGCAAAAATTATATTGAACAATTTGATTGCACTTGTGTACATTGCTATAACCAGATTAATAATGAATATGACTTGTCCAAATGAAGAATTCATATAACTAAAGTTTGCTTTTTTATTTTTCCAGTGCCTTTTACTTATTTTTAAGGGCTAGTTCTTTTATTCCGGAAGTTTCGTTAATTTAAATAAAATGTACTATTTTATAAATTAAATAAGATCAAACTAAGATATATATACGTTTTCATTTCATTTCTTATAAAACGTATATAATTTACACTACTGCCCATTAAAATTGCAACCCATGAAAGAAAGCAAATACAAAATAAAGATATTTATAGTAAGTAAACAGTACAGTATGAAAACAAAATGATTGAATTTGCAAGGAATTTGAAGGTTTATAGGGGTGGGAAATTAGTAGAAACAACTGAAACCCCTAACAGCTAAGACGGCCCTGACCCGGTTCGACATTGAGTCTAAGTGGGCTTAGATGACAGAAATGGACAACTCATCCCATGCTACTTCAAATCCATACCCCACTTCATCAACCGTATTAGCCGGTCTTTCAGCAACCCAAGACCAGATGTTTTCAATGGAAGATAGATATGAAGACTATGCAGGCCAGGGTAATAATCGAATACCCTGTGTATTGAGGATAGTCAGAACATAACGTGCAGCATATAGTCTTGCATTATCTTCTTGGTAGAGAGCGTTTGGCAGGTATCGACGGTAGGACACAGCCACTGGACGCAAAATGTCAGAAATGTTCCGATCCACTTTCATATTACCGTCAATTCGAACTAGAGATTTGAGTGTCATTTACTCAATAATTGCCCAAACCAACACACCAGTTGCAGGCTCCGTTGGTGCTATTGTATTCAAGCAGGTGAAGAGCGGTCTCTTCGGAGTCTTTAACACGTATAGGACCATCAGAATTCTGAAACAGGACTCATCTGAAAAGACGACATTGTGCCACACCTTTTTCCAGTTTTGTCATTCGGCTCACCAGAGTAGCCATCTCTCTATATATGCTGATTGTCAAGGGAAGTTGGAGTAATGGCCGTCATCGCACCGTACGAGTGGACACTGGAAGTGTTGAAAACATGCTCATTTTCTGACTAATGATTCGTGATGACGTTGTACGAATTTGCAGTGCCCAGCTCGCAATTTGTCTGTTCTCTCGGGGGTTAGTCATGGGAGGGCGTGGAAATCCTGCATGCTGTTCAGTATGACCCTCAGCAATCCATTGATTCCATATTCGCATGACAGTGTTTGAATTTTGATCATAGTGTCGGACGATATCACGGAACGCTGATCCACACTCTCTATGGGCAACAATCATGCCTCTATCAAATTCCTATACTTGCTGGTAAGCATTTCTTTTTATTATTCGAGGCATAACACGGTATTCTGAGGAAGCTACGACCTTACAAAGCGCTTTCCGAATGAGAAATCAACTACACAAGTTTTCTTTCATGCAATGCTTTAGATGTCATTCCTCCCTTCTGCAACCTCTAAATGCTCTGAAATACTAATCATTTGCCTATTCCAACCTCTCTTTCCTTTCATATGATTTTGACGTTGGTCAGATCATTCCTTCCAGGTGTTGCAATTTTAATGGTCAACAGAGTATTCAAGTAAATATTGAAAAATACATGAGAAAATAAAAGAGGACTTTATAATTCGAAAATTATATGGCTCATATTATTTGCCAACTGCGTAACTTTGTAACTTTTTCCAATGTATGTAACAAATAATTAAAATAAGTATAGAAAATAAATTAATCTTTTACATTCCGTGACATAGGATATAAAAAGCGAAGTAAAATGATTTTTCTTCAGATATTTTCTTTCTTTCTTATAAATATTGTTTAAATGATTAGTAACTGACTCTAATAAAAAACTAAGATTGCATATATGTTTTTAAGAATATAATGTTATATGACAGTATGAGTAAAAAGTTTTCATTACCTTCTGAAAGTGGGGTTATGTGCATAAGTACATGGTGGCTTAGATAAATTGGTATGTTTTTTATCATCGTTTTCAGAGATAAAATGTTTAACAGAGTGTACATAAATAAACAAAACTATACACGGGAAAGTTGCATTTAAAAATTAAACAAAAACTTTCTTATAACAAAAGACAATACTTGAGTTAATGACGAGTAGAACGATAGCAAAGGAGCAATGGCTGTAGCGCAAAATGCTAAGGAAGAGAGATAAGCAGCAGACCAACATGTCTAAGCTCAAGTGAGTGCAAACTAGTCTAGCCACATTAAACAAACTAAGTCCACTCAAGGGACCAGGATATTTGAGTATATAGAGGGTTTTGCTCTTAGTTGTAAAAGACAAGGGACATTGCAGAACACATTCATCGTCTGGGAAGAGAGATTTAACCCACCCGATTAACAGCCCTGATCTTATTCCATCAGTTTTCTATTATCTTCTGACATTCAGGCCAGCACTGTTGTGATGCCACTTCGGGAGCATAGAAGAACTACAATAAGCTACAAAGAACTTCCTGAAATTGCTGGGCACTGGTTTTTAAAAAGAGGATTTCTTGATATTAATTTCATGGTACGAAATTGAATCGATGGTGATTATGTGGAAAAAAAGCCAAAAAATTGCATTTTATAATGATATAACTTTTGTTATTAATAAGTTTTTGTTACTTGTAATTTAGCTACCTTGTAAGAAAAAGAACACCTACGAAAACTTCTTTCGGGAGGACTCTAGCATAAAAGTATTCAGTTAGCTGTATAAAACTGTTACATTTATTTTACATCTAACACTGAAAAAAAAATTTAAAAATAACTAGAACTTTTAAGTATATGACTTGTTACAATTTAAGTGACGTTAAAACAAAACAAGAAATTAATGTGCATTATTTCACATAGAAACCTCTGTTCTTTGGCTATTCAAAGTAAGATAGAGTTTTCTCTATCCTCACTTCTATTTGTCTTACTCGTGATAAATGGACACTTTCTAAATTATAACACTCTAAGAAGAGAACACCAATAATTCATTTTCAAATGAAGATATATGAAGATATTTTTGTATTAATTATTGCTTAGTGATGAAGGATGGTTTGAGTTAAAATTTAGTTTTGATGTATAACATGCATTACAGAGAAAATACGAGCTCCATATAAAAACCAAAATTCAAAAAAAGAATGTTTTTCACCTCTTTCTGTAGTTTATGATTTAAAAATTTACTAAAAATTGAGAGTAAATTTTAAAATTTTAGACTGATAATTACAATGAAGAGTATCATTTTAAGGGTCGGAACATAAAATATTGTAATATTAATTGGAAACTCATTTACTTCAATCAATGTAACAATGTAATATATATAATGTAATTGAATAACATCTATTTTCTTGAAAAAAAGAACAGATTTTCAAGGCAAAAACGGATATTTAGTGACATGGACATACAATATGTATACATATTAGAAATTATGCAAAAATAATATTAAAGTAAATCAAAATTTTTAACATTTTTTTCTGTAAGTTGTTGTAAATTTCCCTCAAGTATAAAAGTACTTTTTGAAATTTTCTCGACAATTCACTAGAAGAAAGAAAAAAATTATATTAAATTATTATTACCATTAAAGTCATTGCAATTCTCTGATAGTGGGTTAGCCAACAATCTACATAAAGACTTACGAAAAAAAAAAAAAAAAAAAAAAAAAAGGAGGATGCTTTCCGTTATAAAAGTAACGTTAGAGTATTTATGTATCATTGAGCCGACTATAGATTATATCTCAATAATTTCAATTTATCGTCAAACTGAACATAAAAGTTACCAAAGAAATAATCTTAAAAAAGTATAATAAAGGTAATATTATAGATGTATATGCCTCTTTATCATCAGTCTGGTGAAAGAATATATATATTTGATAAAATATTTAGCAAATATGTTTCATAATTTCATAGAAAGCAATAGCGATAAAATTTGTTTTCATGGCAAGAGCAATAGAGATACAACACAATATGGCTGTAATCTAAGAATAATTTCATACCCGACTACTGTTCAATTTAATCATCTAGAAAGTTCCATCGACAAAATCTCAATCACTATTTTATGTAGTACTAATAAGTGAATACAAACGAAAGACAAAAAAAAAATCTTGAAGAAAAAATTTACTGATATTTCTTCTGAAACAGGAACCTCAAGACTAGTAATTAGACTTCAAGGTGCTTCAGTAAATGCATGAGCCAAATGAAATTAAAATGAGAAAATATAGCATCACAGAAACTGTTTTTTAATAATGTAAAGTATGTGAATAAATGGAAATTATAAGACTTTATTTTTTCTCCGATTGTTTCTTTTCTTATTCTACTATGCTCTATTTGTAATTGTGTACCTATAACTGTATTTAAGGTTAAAAAATAATGTGTTAGGATTTTTTAGAAACACTAGAAAGACTGAAATTTATTATTTACCTATATTGTCCCAAAGAAGTCAAAATGAATGCATTGTAAAAGAATGATTACTGTGCAAAAAAATTCGTTTAAAATTAACTTTTAATATTTTTTATATTATTTATAGTCATATAAAACAAGTTATTAGTAAATATTAACAATAAAAAAATTACTTCACTTGGAAAAAAAGTATATTTTAAAAAATTCTAAGTAGTTGTGCATTATATATGTAATTTTTTTTCTAGATGAAATTAAAAAGCAGCCAAAATGACTTCCTTGGGCAATTTAGCGTTAATATCATATTTGTCGCATAGCTTAATAATATCTCTAATCCATTTTAATGTTTCAGCAATATGTTTATTCACATATAGTCATTGGTTTTAATTAAGAACATTCTAACAATCATACAGGAAGATTTTTTAACCAATTTTCATGCTTGATATTTTGTGTACTATATTAAATAATGGTGTATCAGAAAAAAAATAGCATAATATATGTATAGATGTTTTGCGTCTCATAGATTCATATTGCCGTTTTCTGGGCTATATGTTTCGTGATTCTAAATATAGTTTGAAATTTCAGTCAAAAATGTTCCATCTACATCTGAAATTAAATGTGGGACACAACAGGTGATAAAGAAAGAAATATCTAATACAAAAATTTATGTATTAAAAAATAAATAAAATTTCACAGTTAAATTCTAAGTCGAATTTCTAACAAGTCATGTTCATATTTCTCTCAATACCAGTCTTATATTAGATTTAAAAATAAGCAAACTGCTTATAGTTTTATCAAGAATTAATTAATTTTGCTTCAAAATATTATTTTTAGCGATATCATTAATATGTATCATTATTAAAATCGTAAAAATTTATTTAAAAACTAAACTGCTCCACAAAACTGCTTTAATGTTGCAAAGTAAATGCTGCATATGTAAATCAGGTTGTTATACATCCTACAAATAAATAATCAATTTGATGGTACTACATTTTCATATGAAAAGTATAAAAATGTGAAATTTTCTCTCCAGATTTGTGATCTATCAATCCGCTTGATTAAATATATGATTCAGAAGTATTAATTAAGCGAAAGTACGTAAATATATATACAGAATCAAACACCAATATTTTTAAGTCTTTAACCTCCTTAAGGAATTACCATATACTTGACTTTGCATTATACTGGAAAAAATTGCAAACGCTTTTCCAGAAGAAAAATTGAATTCTTGATAAATGTCTTGATTTCCTGAGCTTCACATTTAATCTTCTTGTAAGATAAAAGAAGACTTGAGTCTTAATTTAATTAGGCTCTAGAATGAATGAAGTAAGCTGTTAATGAAAATTGTTTCCCTGACAGAAGATTTTAATTTCCGGAATCCTTTTGTACCCACAGAATGAAGCAATAAATATACTGTCACTTTCTTAATATCTTTTATCGTGCAGACGTATACTTTGAAGAAGGACATTGTTTTTTTAAATACACAGTGGGGGAGAATCTTTTCCCAAATGTATTAAACGAGTAAACCACAATCAATGTAAAAAATCGAGTATGTCAGTGCTTCTTAAACTTTCAGTGTTTGAGACCCAATATTCAATCATAATTTGCATCGCGCCCCCCTCCGTACAATAACGATGTATTAAATTCAATAATACTATACATTTACACTAAACCTATAATACGACTTTAACCTCTTCTGTCCCCCTGACGTATATAAACGTCTTGCTCAGCCAGCGTTAACTGCCCCAGACGTATATATACGTCTTTCCGAAGTACTATATTTTCTGTGAACTGCTATTCATGACATTATTCTGGAGGTTTTGGAAAGCAACAAAATGACCTTAACAGTGTTTGCGAAGGATTTATTTATTTCAAAGAATTATTTATTTCTCTTTTCTACCCCCCCCCCCCCCTCAATACACCACATAAGATTACCTACGTGCTAAACGATGCCTCTAGGGTACAAATCGCTTAATTTTTTATCGGTATTTAAGGGATTAATTATAAATCGTATAAATTATATTAATTATAAAATAGGTTGTGCAGTACAGATATATTTGTAAGTGTATTATAGTTTAAATGAGTATTTTATTATATAATAATTACGTCAGAATGTATTTATTTGTTTACTTTCAGTAAGTTAATAATTTTTTAAAATAATTTTTGTTTTCGACTTATCAATAGCGAAGGGTTATCATGCCCTCCTAAAGGGACGCGCCCCACAGTTTGAGAGACACTTGAGTATGTATTTTTATTGTACGATTTAATAAAATAAATAGCAAAACGTTTACATCGAAGTTTGCTTAGAATGAATTTGATATTGAGTGAAACGTTATGTTGTATCTTTAAAATTGCAATAAAAGCGATGGCATACATAAAATTTCGACAACCTAAATGTACACCACATTATAAATAAGATTCACTTCTAGAAAATAAATACAATTATATAATGCACACATACTTATTACACTTAGCTAATGATTACGTAATGCATGTTATAAATATTGACTTAGAATATAGTTGTTATTTTTAGTTTTTCATTGTTAAACTATATAATATTTTTATTCATATCTTATCAACATATAAATTAAAATGAATCTTACTATTTATATGTTCCTAAAAATACTTTTTGTATTAATTATCAGTAGTTCTTACACATGATAGTGATTTTAAATCAATATTGCATTTTATGAAAGTTTCTTGATATATTTTTAATTCTTTAAGACGAATCCCATATACCGAAAAAAGTACTTTTTTGGGTAATATCTATAATCAGGTTTTTACGTACAGTTTATTTAATTTATTTTAATTTGTAAGCAAGGATCTTACTTTCATGATGAGACAACATTACAATATTTCAATAAAATCTTTTAATGCCATAAATTTATTATTGTTGTTACAAACTTATTGTTAATTACTAGGCAAATATTAACCAAGTACTTTTAGTTATTTCAACAGTTTTCTTATTTACAAAAATACAATGCATTATCATTAACGTACCTTTTAACCATGTATTATATTACATCTTGTCTTAACCAGATAAATTAGATAAAGTTAATAAAATATTACTCTATTGAATTTCTTAATTAAAATATGCAAAGTATATGATTAGATTTATTTTTAACATTCTTTTAAAATTAACAAATGCATTTTACGAAGTGTGACATTTTTTTGATTGATTCAATTTCTCTTAAATAAATGCATAATATATGATGAGATATAAAGATATTTATAGAAGAAAGAAAATTGTTTAAATACATTAAAATATATAAAATTCACGATGCAAAGTAAAAGTATAAATAGAAAAATGACGAAATACGAAAATATTTCTCATACAAGTAAACTTAAGCTAATATTTAAGCTTCAGTCCACCTTACATTCATTGATCCTAAAAATGACCAATATACAAACAAGTAAAACTGTTTTCCTTTCAGATGTTTACTTTCTCTTTTATATTTGTGTAGTTTCATCCTATTTATGGACTTTATTAGTTTTCTTGTCGTTTATTTCGAATACGCTGTTTTTCTCTACGACTTTTTATGCATTCAGATACATATTTTATTCGTAAGTATTGAATAACAAGATAGATATATTTTTTTTCCAATTAATCAATAATATTTCCATAATAAGTCACAACAAACATTGTATAAAGTCAGTTGCATCAGGTAGCTAGGTAAATAAAAACAGACTGATGTTAGAAAAATAATTTCAAAGTAAAATCATTAGAGCAAGAATATTCTAGTTCAAATCAATATATTAATATAAAACTTATACTTATTGATAAACGTACCGTTACTTTATCTTTTTGGCACAAAGAGGTTGTGTGTAGTTTAATTTTTCAAAAAATACAAATATATGTGACAAAATTTTATCAGTAAAATATTTTTATTTTTTATTTTTTTTCCTTATTTTTGGATTCTATTATTTATTTTTAAAATATCTACAACAAAAACTTTTTCTTTTAATGATCCTAATTGAAAGTACAGATTCAAAAAAGGTATTATTTTACAGTTGGTTAAAAAAACACAGCTTCACTTTTTTATTTTTTAAAAAAAATGGCTATATGAATAAATATTTATAAGTTACATGTTTATTTTACAAATGCTATTAAAAACATGCGAGAGGTAGAAAACTAATTTTTTAGCTCTATTTAACCCTAAAAAGCGTTATCAATGTTCAAGAATCCAGCATTACAAAAACAGATACAAAAACGTTTTTAGTTTCAGAATAATTTTCTTTCCAAAATATATACCTTATTCTAAGGTTTCTAAGGATTTCGAACAAACAATTCTTGTCAAGGTATAAACAAAGTAAAATGATATAAAATATGTTAAGAAAGATAATGAAAACAAGTGTCAACTTTGAAGATAAATGAAGTATCTTAAAAATTTACTTGGAATTTTTTTCTCCAATGATTAATTATATTTTAGAAGAATTTTTAAATTGTGAGTAAAGCAGGATGATTCTTAACTATACAATCATTTTGTAAAAAAAAATGTAAAGGCATTTTGAAGTTTCCAAAATATGCTACTTTGAATACTTGTTTCATGAACTTTCTACCAATTAGTACAAAGACATTAAAAAAAATTAGTACATCATTTAAAAGAAAACTTGGAGTTAAAGACATAATTATATTTTTATTTTTCCGATTATAGTTTTGTTCTTTTTACGTCTTACTAGATTTTTTTTAGAATGAAAAATTTGTTTTAAAAACTAATGTTACAAGCAGTTTTGCAAAGGGAATATAAAAAATTATTAAAAAAGACAAGTATGAACAAATCCTGTTTGGAAACTCCTTATTTCACTGATAGGTTGAACTGAGGAGAGAACCTGATTAAAATAAATCATTTAATGCATCACTATCAACATACAACATACTTTGAGACAGGCTCTAAGCTATTAGCAAACACCTTAAAATCTTTATGAAGCAAATCCTATCATATAAGAAGGTGAGTACAGTGCAATACATATACATTTGTATTTATTTAGAAATAGTTTATGATACTCAGCTATCTGGCTCAGAGAAAATACCGGATACATATTTGTACTTAATAAACAAAATTCTTGATATTTTATGGCAGTAATAGCTTTATTAAAATGATATACCATACATTTATTGATTAATTATTCGCTAACGTCGCACTTTCAGATGTACCCCAGAATCGCACTTTATAAAAAAAAAGTATTTAAAAACAAATTAAGCAAGATATTTATTTACAAAAGAGTTAGTTTTGTTTTTGAAAGAGAAGTAAAATTAATTTACTAGAGAATTTTAAGGAGTTCAGATGAAAAAAAACTGTAATTTAAGAAGTTATTGACAAAGTTACTCCTTTATTTTATTACTTGTAACAATAAAAGTCGATTTACAAAGTAAAAAAGATGTAATGAAAAGAAATTTAAATAGTCCCTTGTGACATTTTAAAATCATGATTCACAAGTAAATAAATGAAAAGCTTGCAAAATACAGAATGTAAAAAGATGGTGTTTTCAAAAATGCAATCAAATAAGCATATGTGTATTTATTTCCTTTTTCTCGAAATAATTCCGTGAAAAAAGATTTTTTTATATTAAATTTATCGTTTTTAGATAAATATTTTGTTTTTTAAGGAAAATAAGCTTGATCTCTCTCATATAAAATCAATAGTAAAATTTTTGTTATGAAATATTGGAAGAGAACTTTATTTTTAAATTTTTATTCTTACTTTAATAGTTTTTATAGTTTTCTTTCTAAAACCATTTTTTTAAAAAAAATTAAAGTGTTGCATATTGAAATTATATAACATCTAAAATGGGAAAAAAATTAAAATAAGTATTTAACTAGTAAAATTATTACTTTATAAGAATATTATCCTTTTTTTGTTTCTCATAAGAATACATTTATTACCTTAACTATTAAAACTATTTTTGAACTCTTTATCCTCTTTTCCCATTATATACTCTTTTTACCGTTCTCTCATTATATACTCTTTTTTATCATTTTTCCATTACATACTCTTAGTGTTTCAAACATTATATACTCTTATTTATATGCAGTTGTTCAGGGATAGAAATATTAATAAAATATACTCTGAAATTATAATAATGAAACAGAGATAAATTTTGCATAGAAAGATAGTTTGTGGCTGTTTTGATTTTATGGCAGTGGTTCTCAAATTTTCAATACTTGTGACCCAATTTTCAATCATAATTTTGATCGAGCCCCCCTCCATACAATAACAATATATTGAATTCAATCATAATGTATTTGACGAAAAGCTACAATACGATTTTAATCATTAATCGTTCAAATTATCGAGATAAGTATTAAATTTTGTACATAATTTTCTATGACATGAACAAAGGAGTCACTAGTAATTATTATAACCTTGTTCACTCAACTTAGTATTGAGAAATTAATTATCAAATGCTTTGTGCAGTACATATGCATTTATAAATATATTATATCATTGTAAATGCGTATGTTATTTTTATTTCGCCAGAATGTATTTTGTTTTGCTTCCTTTCAATAAATTAGTAATTTTTTAATCTTTTATTTTCTACTTTTCGATATGCTCGCGCCTCCCTTTTAAGGTTACCACGCCCCCCAAGGGGGGGGTGCCCCACAGTTTGAGAAATGCTGTTTTATGGTTAAATTTCGATATGTTTACTGTGGATAAAACTGTGTAATGTGACACTATGCATAAATGCTCTAAGTAATTAAACAAATCTTAATAGTTTCTTCTAATAATTTAAAAAAGAAATCACATAGTTAAAATATTTCACTTTCACTTAATTCGTACGAAAGCTCTGTATATATCGATTAGTGCACAGTAACATTTCCGAAATATAACTTCTGCCCTTTACTTACATGTAGCAATAAAGTGTATTTTTGAAGAAGTACTTTTTTTGCCTAAGTTTTTAAAAAGATACCAAAATAATTCAGGCATGAAGATATTGTACTTATAATGTTATTCTGTAATTATCATTAGCTTTTCAGCAATAATTTTGTGGTTCAATATCAAGCAACTAGATTTCAACTTTATTTGATACATATAGAAATAATTTTACATCTTTCATATACTCAGAGTATTCTGAAGACTTATCTTCAAACCTCTATTTTGTATGAGATAACTGTTATAAAAAATCAACTTGGCTAGCATTAATTCAGTCACGTTTTCATACGAAACAAATTGAATTTGGTCAAATGTCAAATAAATGTTTGGTCAAATGACTCAAAGACTTGACAAGGCATATCAGGAAAGAAACCGAAAAGTTAGATGATACAGTCAAGATATACTTGAAAAAGTTAGAATTGGTCTGGTATAAATATTTGTACAGAATAGATTAAGCTTTGAAATCATAGGCAAGTATTCTTTACTTCATTCATTATAGAAATAATATTTTACATGGTCACACAACAAATCCATTAAGCGGACTTTTTTTTTGAAAATTATCGAAAAAAATAATATATGAAAGAATAAAGAACTCTTAAAGAATCAAATTGAACTTATAAAATATCATGAGGAATGTATAATTACTTTTCAATATTTATCTACGTATTATAATGGATATATCTTAAATAAGTTTAAAAATACTTTGGTGTCTAAAATATAAGAGTAGTTAGAATACTGTAGGAAGGAAAGATTAAATTAAACAAAAAAGCCTGGAATTGCGCATCCATAATCTATTGATGTTAAATTATAATTGTTTATATGTAAATTTGTTATTAATGGCATAATAGAGCAATGAGAGGTGCTGTTGGGAATGCTCCAAGCAAAGTGACGTGAATGTGCTTTAGAATTCTGGTCCGTTGTATAATCAATGAGTTAGTGCGTATTTCAACTGTTGAACAAGTACTGATTATCGATAAAAGTGCAAATATATTTTATTGTAAAAGACAAAATAATTGAAAGATAAAATAGTGTAATATCGCTTACAGAAATATTTAGTATTTCAAATGTCACGCAGTGCATTCATTCAGAAATTGTAACAGGTCGACCGAGAGTAATTGAAAGCTAAACAAGATTGATGTCTGTCTATAACTGCATGATATTTAAGTATCCGACTACGTTCGGAACCGTAATTTTGCAAAAGCATATAAATGGATAATATTTATGATATTTAGTGTCACTTAGATTAGAAAACGTATATAAAATTGTTTTAAGAATAGTATTACAATAAAAAAATATTTAAGTACAATATTTTGACAAAAAATGAACATAGAATGACCCATCTTCAAAATATTTTCCTTTTGTGAAAAATGCTTCTATTATAATAATATTTTGCTTCTATATAGCTTCGACCTCTGTACAGATGCTCAACTAGAATTTTTTAAATATATAACTCAGAAGAGGGTTTATCCATGTTTTACGACAACAGAGGGGAGAAATTGTAAGAAAAAAACGCCGGTCATTATTTCAAATGGTTGTAACTCTGAAAATATTGTGAATTTTTCAAAAACCATAGTTGAGCCTCTGTACAGAGGTCTGAGCTATATACAGGCAAAATATTATTATAATAGATGCATTTTTCACCAAAGGAGAACATTTTGGAAAAAGGTTATTCTAAGTCAATTTATTGCCGAAATATTGTATTTAAACATTTGTTTTTGTCAAAATGTCCTTAAAACAATTTTATACATCTATTCTAATCTAAATGACACTAAATATCATGAAAATTATCCATTTATACGCCTTTTTAAAATCACGATTCCGAACGTAGTCGATACCTTAACCAAATGACATGTGCCAGGCAGCTGTCTCAGGAATTTTCTGAAATCACAGGAACAATGATTCTTAGGCCAACAGCTTACCGAAGACTCGGGGACCAGACTTCCAGATGCTTGCGTGTTAGGATTTATGTATAAAGGAGAATTCAATAGCGATGGAGTTGAGAACATAGGAATTGGATAGACAATCAGTTATTTGTTGAATCACGATTCAGTTTACTTATTGATTCTTGTCGCAGTATAACTTGAAGATCTATATACAAAGTTGACAACATTAAAGAATGAGATTAGTATCGTGGTAGTGGCGTTTTTGGGGATGAACCAGAATGATATCTGCTAGACGTCTTACCTTCAAATTTTTGGAGGAAGTTGAATTAATCAGGATACACAGATATGAATTTTTGGAGCTTCGTTTTTTTCCGAGGTGCTACGAGACCACAATTCTGATTCATAGTCGACTAGGTTACCCCCTTTTATGTACTATGATCTTCAGGCTTAAAAATATGATTAAGAGTTTTTGTATGAACTTAAGCGAAGGCCTTCACCTTTCCAGCCTTCATTAAGGGTAATACTGAGATCAAAACCATTCTATTATATCTGTAGCAGAATGGTTTTGATCTCAGTATTACCCTTAACAGTAGTAATAGTAGATTGTGTCACTTGAATTTATTTAGATTCTGATTTTTTCTGGAGCATCAGTGATACTTGCATTGCATTTATTTCTGATCAGACTTCCTACAACTAAACTTTAACAGCTTGTTTTCTTTCTCACATCAACAAAGGATATTCTTGGTTTTCTCCATTTTGCATCATTTACATAAATAGCGCAATAAATTTATTTTAATGCATTCTTCAATTGTTCCTTCTATTTCGCACTTTACTTAAGGAAATAACCATCATTCTTAAATTTTGAATGTCAGTACACACATATATATGGTGTTTTATCCTCCTTATTGATATAATTGTTTTATTTATAAGTTTTGATATTCTCTCTCTTTGAAGAAAAAGTATTTGCAATATAAATAAAAGTGTAACTGAAGACTCTGGAAGAATTTCTTTTAGTGTTAAAATATATGTAAATCACAATCAAGATCTTCTGAATGCATTTTTTGATCTTTTACCTCAATATTGGAACTATTACATTTTAATTCTCTCTTAAATGAGTATTAACAGGTACTTAATTAACAAATCTAGTATTTTTCATCAGAAGCACAAACATATTTTTATATTTTTGTTTTCTTAAGAAAAACCCCAAAACGAACTTAAGAGCAGATATTTATATAAATTTATTTAAAAGTAAAGTTTGAAAAATAAATGTTTACTGATAATGAAAATAAAATTTGTGTGTCCAGTCTAATAAATGTCTTTGATTTTATAATAATTTATTTATGGTATACAATTTCTATATTGGTCTCTAATTAAAAATTACAAATCAAACATTTTTGTTACCTTATTTGAAAATATAAAATCATTTAAGGAGGAAGAAAATGATATTTATGATGTATTAATAATGCGTTTTAAAATCAAACTTAATGGGATGCTTTCATAAAAGCAGTTTATTATGTATTCATTAATCTCTTAAAACTTATGCCAGTTGGGTAATAATGAGAATGAAATTAAGTATTCTCTCCTACCAACAGATTAATATGTCTAATAACGTACATAAAAGTATAATTAAAACTTTAGGACACGTGAGATTTAATATCTTCTGAGACTATACCTTGTAGTATAGTAAAACATTAAATAAGGTAATGATAGTCACATACATTTTGGTATTATTTGTCAAGGTTTGCTACCTTAAAGACCAGTTGTCCTTCATAACTGTCTATTTGTTTGCCTTCTTAAAACCATTTGAATGAACTTCTGAAATATATTAACCCTTTTCTGGATTTTCCCGAGCTGAGCTCGGGCAGGCGAAACGTACCATTCTGGCTCATCCCGAGTGTAGCTCGGGTACTGAGACAATTTACACTGTAAAAAATCGGTCTTTCCCGAATTATTTCACAACTGCTTTTATGGTTTCGAAGAAATTAAGAAGAGAAACAAGATTCTACTGTCCAGATTGCAATGCTGGGTTATTGCAGTACCACGTTTTCGAATTTATCACCCATGATTAAATTTTGATTAATAGTTTCGGAATCATTTATGTAAATGCAAAATATGTAAATAAAATTTGTAATTCAAGATAAAAGCTATGTATTCTAAGGTTTATGTTTATAGTGAGTATGAATTAGCTCCAAAGTCTAAAGATTTCTGCCATACAGAAAGCCAGCTTTGCAGGTAAAAATTACTCATTTGTTTAAATAGATTTTTTAAATTAGATTTTAGTTGATATTATGTTTAAAAAAATATGTTTGTTTGTAAATAAGCATACAAATATTGACATTTTTTTTATCCAGAAATAAAATGAGCAGGGAAGTGGTTAATCTGCTTCAGGGTAAAAATTCTAGTTTACTACCTATTTTGGCTATTAAATTCTCTATTCATCACTATTAAGCTAAGGTAAGATGTGTCTTAAATTACACTATTTTCCATTTACACTTCTCAATTCTGGCTTTTTCATAACATAAAACTATCAAATCCAAGCATATTTTGATTTACCTGAAAAGGGGCATTCATACAACATATATTCTACTTATAGTTTGATGATAACTCTGTGTAAAATTGTTATAAACTCTTTTGGTATGATGTATAAGTTAACAGTGTTTAAATTCCCATTATGCATTTTTGATATTAAATAAATTCAATGTTATTAATTATTTTTTTTATCTAGTTTGCATTCGTCTGTTTGCAAATCAAAATACATTTTTAAAAAAATAGCACACATTTCAAATTATCAGCATAAGATAAATGGAAAACTGACTTAGCAACAAATTTATTAAAATTCCAGAAGAAAAATTATTGGAATTTAATCAATATTTTAACAGTACAGTTTAAACAAAGACTTCTTTTTTCTTGAGAAAAAATGTCATCCTTTAATAATCATTTTTTTAATACAATGTGTGTTTGAGAAAGGGTTATTTTTCAATTATTTTACTTTCATTCTATTAGGAGTAAAATTTTTAATATCTTATAAATTCTTTTGTAAGTTATTTTTTCATTATTTTTTTTTAAAAAAGTGTGCAGGTTTGACGTTAATTTAAAAACATCAGGAACTTTTATTAATTTTTCACTCACGGAACTTATTACTGCTATGGTATGAGAAATTAATTTTACTAGACTTAACAAATTATTAATTGGTCTAAGTTATACGAGGAGGTGGGCTATTGTTTTGAAGCAGATGCATAATTAAAATTGATCAATTATATATTAAATTTTTATATATTTAGTGAACAAATTAATCAAGTTCTTATAATTCACTTTAAATATTATGTTTTCAGTTTGTTCTGAAATAACTCCTCAAATGTTTTATAGACTTCCATCAATTTTTTTTATAATTAAAATTTTTTAGACTTAGTTTTGAAATCAAAATTTTGAAATACACTCTAAATTTAACAAAAACTATATTTTCTTTAAAAATAGTTTTCTTAAGTACTCCCCCACAAATGATACATTATTTGTTACAAAAATTCTTAGTATATTTTTAACACTAGTTTGGTCAAATAAGTCATTTCGACGACTTTTTAATTTCAATTAGAAAAACAATTATGTATACAATGACACAATTTCTTAGAATTTTATAGAATATATTTTTTTTGAGTGAAGTTAATTTTTTTTATTGTTAATATTTACTAATAACTTTTTTACGACTGTAAATAATATAAAAAATATTAAAAGTTAATTTTAAACAAATTTCTTTACACGTTAGTCATTCTTTCACAATGCTGTCATTTTGACTGCTTTTTGGCAATATAGGTATGCACTAAGTTTCAGTCTTTCTAGTGTAACAGAATTATGTTTTAAAGCGAGTTAAAAATTGAATATAATGTATGGGAATTTGTTTGACGGTGTTTTTGACTACATGCATATAATGGATTAACAAGTATACTTAATAGAGTTGTACTGTGATGTAGAAGACTTTTTCCTAAACATAATTTTCTTTAATATCCCTGATGATAAGAACAAGCTCGTTTTGCACAAAAAGCAAAGAAAGATTTATAATAAATGTTTAAAGTATTATTTGTGAGCCGAAATATCTCTTGCGGACGTATTACTACCAAACATCCTGAATATATCTCTCTAAATTAGGTTTAAAATAAATCATTTTCAAACATTTCTCTATGGAGTGAAATAACTGAGAAATAGTTAAATTTAAATAAATTCAACAAATACTCCACTACTATACACAATTAATTCAAATACTCTATACTCACTTAATACGATAATATTACAGTATATTATACTCTATACTCGGCATTCCGTAATATGTTCTTTATTCTGTAACGTACTTTTTGTTCGGTAATCTGTGATGCGTTGGATGAGAAGTTTCAAAACAAACTCAAAATAATGTCAAACGGTTTTCAACCCAATAACCTTATAGTTGTGTGAATTTTAACGTAAAGATCCTTTCGATAGAATGAGTAAAATGTTCTATACAGTGAAATGATCTGAAATGCTGAGCTGTTGGAAAATATCACAGGCATCATTTCAGATGTGACACTAGACAGTTCAACAGATCTATTCTTGTTTCGACAGAAGCCAAATAAATAAATCTAGCATACATCCAAATGCATCTTTATCTTACAAATATATTAGGATTTTTTCTCTGAACAATTTTATGAATGAAATAAGTAATGTAAAGACAGAAAATTTTCCAAACGCTGTTGCATATATTTTTTGTTAGACTTTAAACTCCTTCATTTGTTAATAGGATAAACTTAGAATAAATAAAATTTTAAGAAAACATACATATTAATGCATTATGCATATTCATCACAAAAAAGGAAACTATAATTCATGGAAAATGCTTTTTTTCCTAATGCAAATATTTTTCAGGTAATTTTAGCCAAAAAGAAGAGAAATTTACTCTTTGAATTAACTTGAAAATTCTATTTCCATTTTGACTATTTTTTATTATTTCGTGAAGAGAAAACAGTATATATAAGCAAGTTTCTGTGTTTTTAATTTATTACTTCATAATATTTGAATTTCTTCTTGCTTCTAACCACAGTGAAACATGAAAATATTCTTACATCCCTTCATGATAATGTCATAAACAACAATACACATTTTGAATATTTTATAAGCGTAATTCTTAAAAATTGTGCAGCTAAACAGTATAAGAAAAATTCAAATTCTATTAAATCCTAAATTTATTAAAACTGACATCTAAAAAGAACGTCAAATGTATATTATATGATCTGATGAGCCTAACTTCATGAGCTATTTTCCATATATATATTTTATAATTAACAGTTTTTATTTCAAAAGTAAATGTACATGATGATATAAAATAGTTTGGAATATCGTTCAATAAAATGTGACACGGCAAAGTGCAATGAAAAAGCAATTAGACACAAAGAGTTTCTAAATACATTTTTGATGTTAGTGTTTATCGTAATTTCTTTATTTATCCTCCTTTATAATTTTTCAAGTGTTTCAAGAAGCACATAATACAAGAGGGTTTAAAGTACATCATTGTAATAGAAAAAGGTAATCTGTCTCTTTTTCATTGCACACGTGCAAATCGAGTTCTGGTATTTCTCAAGGTTAACGTTTATTTTTACTCCTGTAAAAATTAAAAGTTTTAGTTTACAGGTTATGAAACCAGATATATTATGTATATCGGAGAAAGGCGACTCACTCATTGAGAAAACTCCAGAAGTATTATTCCACTTGAAATTTGGCAGGCATGCATTTTTTGTTGTTGAGTAGAGATCCGCTAAGAATAGGTTTAGCAGAAATG
>BMAV01006543.1:73651-89981 GCA_019973955.1 Trichonephila inaurata madagascariensis | reverse complement strand
ATAAATAAATATATAGAGATTGTGAGCTAATAGTAGGAATTGAAAAAGTTAGGAGTGTATTTCACAAAATATTACAATAACCTGTATATTAACGATAGATAAAGAGACAGCTCCACTTTAATGCAACGTATAATAAAAAATTTGCTTACATGTGTAAAATACCAATTACTTATGAATTGAAGTAATATAGAACATCTATTTAGCACCACGGGAATAAAAATATGTAATCTTTAAATATAAAATCTTCTTAGGTATATATGTTATTAAGAGACAAGGAATATTTCTATCATCAAAATCTTCTAAGAGTTATTATTTTTTAATGCTAAAAATTCAATTATAAAAAAAATATTCAGACACAACTGTGAAAACAGTTGTTTTACAGCAAAAAAGTAAATTATGAATGTATTTATTTTGTCCAAGAGAATTTTATATTTACACTGAGACATAAGTCAGTATAATTCACAAATATTTAAAATAATTAAAACTATTATTGCTATTGTTTAAGAAATAGCTAAGTCACAAACATGTATGCAGATGTTCTGGGTAACTTGGGAGTAGAAACATGCTTAAGGCGGCTATGAATTAAAATTATAATCTGGTTTGATGCAGCAACGCATTACAAAGGCTTTGGATTATCGATGGCCTAAGATCAACTTCTACGACATTTAAGACTTAATAATTTCTCTTAATAATTCAGGATTTTGAAAGTATTTTTTCTACAAGTTTATTTTGTAAGTATGCATAGCGTTTCTTATAAGAGACATATTTTTTTGCATTCACTCATTATGTACATAATGAACTCTAAAATTCAATTAAAATAACTTGAATCAGGTTTAAAATATTTTATGACTAACTATAGAAGTAAAAAGGTTAATAATATCACAAATAGTATGAAAGTAAATTAAAATATTTATTCTCCGGTATGGTCAAGTTAATTTTCTTTTCGATCGTTTTTCAATTTTTTTTTTTAATTTACCTTTTTCTCATGAATTTGAGTTGATGTACATTAGCTGTCAATCCCTTAATACTGTTTTATATAGAATTAAAATATTTATAATGATAATGTAATCTAATAAATGAACTCTTTCATTATTTGATTGTTACAAATTATTGTGTTAGTTTCCAATTTTATAAGCTTTTCCAATATTTTATTACAAAATTATTGCTTTAAAAAAATTTTCTATAGAAAAAAAAATTAAATAAATGAAAAGAAAATTAAATTATCTATGGAAATATAAAATGTACGATAAGTGGTTTTCAAGTGCTATGATTTAAAAACCAAATGTCATTATTATTTTTAAAAAAGGAGGAACATTTCTTCCTTATATCCAAAAAAGTAATCTGAAAAAAGGAAAAAAAAAAAAAAAAGGAAAAAAAAAATGTGCATGTGAAATTTTTAAAGCAGTTGTAAATATAAACAGTTAATTATTGAAAAAAAAACTATAAAATAAAACATAATGGTTAACATAGTAGGTATTTTAAATTTGTTTTGGAAAATCTTTTAGCTTAATGTATAAGTTAGAAGTCTAACTGTGTTATGTTTGGCTCTCCTATTAAGTACTCTTGCTTCGTATACCCTTACACGTATAAATTCTCTCGTACATAAATTTAAGCATAGTTTTATGCAAAAAATTATAATATTTTATATTTTCCTGAAAAACGTTTCTCTCTCTCTCTTTATATGTAATCATTTTTGCTTATGCTTCTGTTTTATTTTTTCACGATTAATTAAAAAAAATGTACAATAATTTGAAAAAATTAGTTACCAGTTAGTTAGTGACCTCAGTAGCCGAAGGATTCTGAATTCGATGCAAGCTCAGGACGTGACGGATCTATTCGCGATTCTTCCACTGATCCTCTTGGGAAATCCTTGGGCTATCAATTCACGTTATTCATAACCAACCCTTCGGAAGAAGAAAATCGTGATATGCAAAATAAGTCTATTATATATAGTCAAAGTTTTCTAGCTAGAAGGAGAGTAGGAGAAGAGATAAACCAGAAATAAGTTGAGATTGTTACCAACAGGTATCATTATTGAATTATTGTGAATAAATACTTATTAGGAGGAAGATTTAAAGTGACTATTGATCTCTGAGATTAAATTAATATTAGATTGAATCGCATAATAGATTAGATCCTATATAAAGTAAGGATCGAGTTTGATAGTCTCCTAATCTTTCGTGTACTTCGTCTTTGTTCCACTTTGGCAGTTAGCACCGAGACATTCTCTTACTGTTATTAATTTAATTTGTGTCGTTATATTGTGTGATCAATAAATAGATCATGGCGAGTGTTTCTTCCCTACCTCCTACATATCTAGATGCTCAAGAGAGTGGTGAAAAGCTCTCACAAGGTTCCATTCTATTAGCTCAGGTGTAATCCTCATCACAAACCGAGGTTCAAGATTTTGAGGCCCGTTGCCAATAGTCCTCGTTTTCGTTAAAGATCGACAAAACAATAAATAAATCAATATATTTAATGAACAAACAATAAATCAACACGCTGGGTAATTTAAGGTATCCGACTACTTTCGGAACCATGATTTTGCAAAAGCTTATAAATGGATAATATTTATGATATTTAGTGTCACTTAGATTAGAAAACGTATATAAAATTGTTTTAAGAATAGTATTACAATAAAAAATTATTTAAGTACAGTATTTTGACAAAAAATGAACATAGAATGACGCATTGTCAAAATATTCTCCTTTTGTGAAAAATGCTTCTATTACAATAATATTTTGCCTGTATATAGCTGAGACTTCTGTACAGAGGCTCAACGAGAATTTTTGAAATATATAACTTAGAAGTGGTTTATCCATGTTTTAGGACAACAGAGGGGAGAAATTTTAAGAAAAAAATGCCAATAATTATTTCAATGGGTTTTAACTCTGAAAATAATGGGAATTTGTCAAAAATCATAGTTGAGCCTGTGTGCAGAGGTCTGAGCTATATACAGGCAAAATATTATTATAATCGAAGCATTTTTCACTGAAGGAGAACATTTTGAAACAAGGTTATTCTAAGTTCATTTTTTGCCGAAATATTGTATTTAAATAATATTTTTTGTCAAAATGCCCTTAAAACAATTTTATATATGTATTCTAATCTAAGTGACACTAAATATCATGAAAATTATCCATTTATGCGCTTTTTTAAAATCACGGTTCCGAACGTAGTCGGATTCCTTAAATAGAATTTTTAAAGTAAGTTTTATTAAAATTTGTTAAAAATTATATTATTATTTCATATGAACAGAGAGAGAGAGAGGAGAGAGATAGTAAGAAATTACTAATAGTAAATCATATTTGTGTACATTTTAAAATTTTGTAATTTTAATTGATATTGTATATAAATATGTTTAAATTGTAACTGATTATATATAAATTAAAATAATCAAGTAGGATAACAATACGTCCCCAATTTAAGGAAGATAATTAATTTTAAAAACTGCAGATGCATTGAAATATCCTGAAATATTTTTGAAACAGGTTTGTGTTAATCTAATGTATTGCTTTTTTAAAAATATTGGTGCAAAAATTTTGTTGTATAAATAACAATGTTAACTTTTATAATTTTGCCTTTGTAAGGACAGCAAATTAGTCTAATTTAACTGATAATATTTAACTATACATTTCTAAGGATATTTATTTATGAATTCAGAAATATATATATATATATATATATATATATATATATATATATATATATATATATATATATATATTGTTTCAAATTTTGTTTAAAATAGTGTAAATAATTTGTATTTGAATGCGTAAAGCATATATTTTACACTGTTATATTTATTTTATGTTAAAATTGCAATATTCACAAGCAACACCGTCTCTTACGTTATAATGGTGATTCAAAAAGAGCTTGGTGAAATCTTGGTGATAGAGCCAATTTGGTACTATTTTTGGTGACCAAGTTGGCGACTTTGGTGACCATGTTGGTGACATTGGAGACCATGTTGGTGAGTTCGGGATCCTCGGGGTTCTTCTAGAAATATGTGGAGAAATAACCAATTTCCCCCTCTATGACGCAAGCGGATCTTTCTCGAAGTTTACGTCGGTTCTATAAATAGAGCGATTCTCACCGAAACGAGTCAATCTTGTTTCATCCAGCGGTTAGTGAGTATTGTTTTGACTAGCGTTAGCTCGGCTGGGCTTGTGAATAATCTTTAACACTGATAATTTTGTTTGAATGCTGTTGAAGGTGTGAAGACCTTTTGAAATTTATTCGGTGAATATTGCTGTTGAATTCTGTATTTAAAGGATTGTTTTCTCAACAATAAATTTTCATCGCTCTTCAGAACTGTCTTGTTCATTGCGTCTGATTTACATAAAATCTTTGAACCCTGATCAACGTAACTATATATACATTGGAAGAGAAATTTGACGATTTTTATATTCATTCAGTTCTCAGATTTACTTTTTTAATTAAACAGTTTAAATTTCCAAGATTATCTTTTCCTTAATGTTTTAAGTTATTGGCTATCGGTTATTTTAATTTTTCTAGATTATAGACTTAATTTCTGAGGACAAATTATTGATTTTTCGAATATTATATATGACCATTTTAAAAACTATGTTCTCGCAACGTTTTGTGAAATGTATTCTTTTTCCTAAAATTTTCTTCTTTTTAATTTTAATGTATGTACTTTTACTCTTGTATATTTGATTTGAATTTTTTCGTGATATTTTTTTCATTTTAGAGTTAAGTTAATTTTATTGACTGTTTCAAAATCAAACGAATTACTTCACAAAAATCGATGAAAAAAATGAATTTCAATTTTTATTGGGAAAATTTTTTTCCCTTTCTGTGTGTGCTTCTAATGCCCTTTTTTTTGTTCTCGCTAAAATAGTATTTTGGCAATTCAGGATATGGTGCAGGAATGCTTCTTTTTAATAGTAAATATTTCCTTTAAAACAAAATATCTCAAAAATGTAAATTTCAGACCAAAAGGAACATTTTGGAGGGAAAAAAAACTATTTACCCTATAGTTATAGGAACTGTACACTCATATTAGCTCTATATAAATCAATACTTTCATTATAGTTTTTGTCAAAAAAGTTATTCAATAAAAATTTTACTGTTTAAAATGCACTCAATTTTTTCATTATGTTGAAACTTTTTGCATGTTACTTTTTCATATGAATATTTTTGAACTGTAATAAAAAAGTTAACAAATACCTTCTAATTAAAATGATAATAATGACGAATTAAACACAAAGAAAAAAATTGGTGTCTCTGTACTACCAATCTAGTTTTCAAGTGTGTCTTAAACTTGGTCTTTTTTAACAATACAAATATTGAGGGGAACCTTATCAATACCGCTCTGTTTATGAAAGAATTATTTGCAGAATGATTTGTTTTTCAGTAACTTTGATACACGAGTGTCAAAAATGCATAGAAAGTTAAAACAACACACATCTGGAAACATTGTAATGAGTGAGTATTAACTCCTTCAAGGTTCATTTTATTTCTGGATTATGGATCAAAAAATGTCAACTTTTTTTTATGCTTATTTTCAAACATGCACATCTTTTTAAACATAGTAACACCATTCGCATGCAAAATTTCCTAAAAATTAATGTTTTAAAAATCAATTAAAATGAATGAGTAATTTACCTATAAAGTTGGCTTTCTGTATGGCAGAAATCATTAGGTTTTGGAGTCAATTCACACTAAATACTTTAACTTGGGATGAGCCAGAATGATACGTTTTGCCTGCCAGAGCTCAGCTGGGGAAAAGCCGTTTAATGTACCAATTAATTTGGGAAAAGTAATAGGCCATTTGAGGAAAGCAATATAAAATAAATAAAAATATTTTAGGTTTCACAAAATTAAAAAAAAATATTAGTATTAAAATTAAAAAAAATTAACAGGAATATTAACTAGAAATATACTAAAGTGTATTTATATAATACAGCGTTTCTCAAATTCTGGGGTAGGCCCCTTTAGGGGGCGTGATAATTCTACGATGAGGGTGCAAGCATACTGGAAAGTCGAAACAAAAGATTATTTTAAAAAATTATTAATTTACTGAAATTAAAATCAAACAAATACATTCTGACATAATAAAATATAAAATGCACATTTCCACTGGTATAATATATTTATAATTGTATCAACACTGCGCAATGTATTTTACAATTAATTTAACAATACTAAGTTAAGAAAAAGATAATTATTATCAATGACCATATAAGCATATCATATATAAAGCTTGTCATGTATTTTTTCTTTTTCAGTTAATTTTCGCCAGAGTAACAATGTTTAATATTATCAAATGGAGTTGTGACAACTTGCTTTTTCCCTTGAAGCTTAAAATTGAGTTGATTAAAATGACTTGTAATATTAATTGAGAAAGCCAGGTCCTTTATCCATTGTCCATCTTTTAATTCAACGCATTGATAATATTTTTGTTTCTAAGAAAATTATAATTTTGTCCTGCAATTCAAAGAATCATTTTACCACTTTATGATTTGAAAGCCATTGAATTTCCATATAATATGGTAAATAGTTGTATTCGTTTTCTATAACTTCCAGAAATGAAGCAAATTGATGATGATAAAGTCTATGTTCTCGAATATAATTTACAATTTTGGTGACTATTTTTGAAACATTTCCTATGTTTAAAACTTCGGAGCACAGTACCTGCTGGTGAATAATATAAGGAAAATGCTCAAAATTATTGTCATTCTGTTTGTATGTTTCTTTTAATCTAGCAACGACTCCTTTAGTAATAATGAGGTAGGGGCAGCATCATGCAAAATAAATCAACTTTTCCACTTGTACGCTATATTTCTTCAAAGCTTCTGTAAGTCCGTTAAAAATATCAGCTCCCGAGGTTGTATTTTGAATATGAATGATTTCCATAAATTCTCTTCTCTTATTTTTAAATCAACATCGTATTCGAGGGAAAAAAAATGGGCGTAATTTTGAACATCTACTTTCATCAATATTGCAATAAAGTAGGCTTGAAATGCCTTCTACTATCGAATTATGCGGATTTCTCAAAAATTCTCGGTTATTTCATCAACTCTGCAATCTACAATATTGTGACATACATTTTTAATTTGCTTTGTTTGTACTGGACATAACACTTCCGCTGTTTTAAATAAACATTATCTAATAAATTCCTTTTCAGTAAATGATTTCGATCTGCAACAAATTTAATGAGTGCTTTATAATTTTTGAAGAATTGACCTCAATTCAGACAATTTGTCTTCACAAAGTTTTGCAAAGTATTGGTTATAATTTGCTTCATGATTTGTGCCTTTAAAGAATATATGCTTTAGCAACTGAAATAGAGTTTTTAGATATCCGTCATATTTTAATCCTATTTTGAACACACACACACAAAATTACAGTTGTCATTTTCTTGAAAATTACGGCGTTCCTTTTGAATTAATCTTTCTTTACTCATTTTTGAAATTTGATTGTGCTTTCATTCGTAAATGATTAAGTATACACTGCCCTATGTTAACGGTCCTGAATATTTTTTTAAACTTTGAAAAACACCTATGACTGCCTCTTGCTAATTGTACACTCCAATCACAGAAGGAGGAAGAGAAATAAAAGTCACACTCGCGAAAAATCAGGGTACCATCTATAGTTCAGTTTATGCACACACAATGCATTTCAGAATTAAATAAAAAATAATTTACTATAGTAATATTAAATGAAAACGTTTAATGAAAATATTTTTTTTTGTTTTAACTAAAGATCATTTCTATTATCAAAAAGGATTTCTTTTAAAACAAGAATAGGTAGCAGGCAAACATATTTTAGATTTATACATAAGGTTCACCTCCAACAAATTTCAAAATGAAAAACTTTAAAAGCATAATATTTAAATTTTTTTAAAAAAGAACTAGTGGGCCTAAGCTTACGTACTTGCGGGTCGCGTGTTTGACACCCCTGATGTAAAAGAATAGCAGCAATATTAAAGGTATTTGCAGGAGCAAATACAAAATATAAAAATGAGCAAAAATCAACAATCAATTATCTCTAACTTATGAGAGAGGAATTTAGAATAACAAATAAGAGACTCCATCACTTGAATTTTTTTTATATAATTGAATTAATTATTTTTCGGACTAAAATTTAACGCGTAGATTACAAATTATATATATGGTCATATCAGATTTGTAAAAGTTTCCCATTATTTTCAAAAATTCCTTTGCAACTTTTTTTGTTTTTTAAAACCGATAATTTAATTGCAATTTATAATTACCTTTAACATTTATAATGTAAGAAAAATCAACAATTTAAGTAACACGTATACATTATAACGTGACAATTTATGTCGTATATAATTTTTCATATTTTTGGATTTTCAAATCATTAACAGAAATCCCTTTTATTCTATATTGTTCTTGAAGAACTTTACCCATTATTCAACACTGGCTTAGAAAAAATGAATTACGTAAAATCCGGTGTATATAACGAACTTTCTTAGCACAAAAAATAAGATCGAAATTTACTTCTGAGGATTATACGCCAGGTATAAAAATGAGAGCTTTTAAAATAAAAAAAAGTGATGAGAATAGAAATTAATCAGTCTTCTACACACACACACGGTGTAGTTCTAGATATATACTATTTTTTCTAAAGCCTGGAATAATATCTCGAATAAATGACTTCAAAACAAAAAAGAATTGTATATACTTGTGCATGCATATGGTTAACTTTTCATTAGACCAAAAGTAATAATAACGAGATTTCTGCAATTTAGAATTTGTTCAATTATTAATAAATTCTTAATCACTTGAGATATACGTGAAGTGAGTGAGCGAGTGTTTATCATGTCGTACTTCAAAGCTACATTAGGATTATTGGTGGTAGACCTCATTATTTTGAGCTACTATCAAGTGCAACTACTTGTGAATTTTATTTTGTGACGCCAACGTAAGCCTTGCCAAATACCTGAGTCCGACATCAAGTTGACACTGAGCATCTCGAAATTGAATTTTTAATCAGAAGCCATTTAAATATTTTAAGCATTTGGCTTGTTTCCAGTTCGGTATCTTACTTGCTTGAGGGGATGCAGCACTAGGTTCCCAGTAGGGAAACAAGCAGTCTTTCTAATAGTTTAGTGCAATGTAAATATTTAAAGAGAGCTCAACCAATGTATATTATTGAATAGCAGAGTTTTGCGAATTATATTACTTTGATACTCGCCACACACGTAACAGATTTTTAGGTATTTTTAGATCCATTTTTATTTGGAGTTAGCTTTCAAACATTGATATTAAACATGTTCCAATAAAGAAAAATGTAGACATTAAAAATGAGAATATCCAATTTTACGTGTAGTACAGTAATATTGACTCTGGAATACATGTATACACTTTAAGAAATGTTTTCTTTCAACTGTTCTGAAATATATTCGATGATAGCAGCTACTGGAAATGGTAGAAGGATTTTATATTCATAAAACACGTATTCTTGTAAATGCATATTAAGCGCTTATAAAAGAAGTATACTTGCAATGATTAAATTTATATTATTTGGCAAGACACAGATTTCGGTACATGCAAAATAAGCATAACATTTAAATTTTTTAAAGAAATATAGTCATATTGCATCAAAGGCCGCAGTAAATGTTAAATTGCAAAAAAAAAAAATTAGGCCCCTTGGAATCATGGGCAAAAAAAAAAAATGAAATAACATGTATAGAAAATAAAATTAAAAAAAAAATATCTTCAATTCTCAAAGAAAAACATCTATTTCTCAATTTTCTCAATTTATTTCAATTTTCAAATCCAATTACTACAAAAAAAAAGAATATGCATATATATTATGTGAAATATAAGTGACTTCAGCATGTGAAAGGAAAATAAATTCTTTTGAAAGGAAGTTTTAAAGGACAAACTCCTTACTTTTCCTCTCAAAAACACATTCACTGGAGAGAAAAAAATCATTTAATTTTCAAAGGTGAAAAGTGTTCTCTTTCTGAAAAGTAAACAGATTTCAAACTTTTTAATGTTCCTCTTTTTTTTATATTAGATTTTATGCTATCTCCTCCACCCCCCTCCAAAAAAAATTACTGGTAATATTTCAATATTATTACTCCGGCTTAGAAAATCTTTTAACATTTTTTCAACCTTTTTCAGCATTTTGTCCTTTTTTTGATTATCAATGACGTACGAGTGTTTTGAGATATTCGAACATGTTTTATACGATTCATTTATTATGCGAAAGTAATATATTTTTTTCCCAAAACTCTATCCATTACAAAATCCACTTTTGAAATGGATAAAACATTGATTCATATTTTTTATGGTACACGAAATCTCCAGTTCATTTTGAAAAAAATGATTGTAATACTTTCGAATGGTGAGATTCCTGTTCGAAATATTATATTAAGACTGATAGTTGCTTCAGTGATATGTAACGGATTATTTGCCTTTATTTTTAAGAGTAAGAATATTTTTGGTTGTAAGAGTAATTTCCTAGAATGAACTACGATATTGTTTAAATATTACTTGAACATAGATTAAACTTTGGATCGTTTTACATAACGCATTATCTTAAATAATCATAAAGATATTATTCGAGAAAAAATATGCATAACATTAAGTTGACAAATTCTGTAAATTGCGAATTTTAAGGATAGGCAATATGAACAGTTATTTTATCCAAATTATTAGAGAGGAAAGCTTTAGAATGGCTACATTCTAATATAACATAAAAAAAGGTCATTTTTCCTTGTGAAAATTTTTAAGCAAAAGCTTACATAATATCATTAGATGATCAATGTATCCTGTTTCTCAGATTCTTCCATGAACTGGATTATTTGAAATATTCACTGGAGTTTTCCAGGAATTGACATTTTCTGCTCAGAAGCTATTTTCCTATAATTTTCCTAGCATTTCTATTACTTGTGATTCCTGATCTTCCAGATCGATATTTCCTCGTGCACACGTTTTCGTTTTTAAAACACGTTGGAAACTACTAACGAGCCTATTTCGGACTGTTGTAAGTTCTACTTTTTTTCTTTTCCTTTCAAACCGTTGAAACTGCCCTGTTCAGTGATAATTGAATCGATTTTGCATCGAATTTTGAAGGAGTTTATATGCAATCAGCATTCTGTGAATTTTCTGTGTGTATATCGAGGTAGTCACATGATGTCATGATTCACATGGGAAATTGGTTCGAAAGTTACGTAATTTGAGATTTCACTCAAATAAGTGGGATACTGAATTTCAGGAATTTACAGATATTATTTAGTTGCGATTAATGATTTTATACCACTTCTTTGTAAAATGCGGAACAATACCAGTTCGTAACATATTAACGCCAGTTAAAATACTTTTTCTTTTTTCTTTTTGGATTTTTCTTTACTTTTCTGGAATGGACTAGATCCCAATATAATTTTTCTAATTTTCATGATGAATTGGAATAAAAAGCTGGTGATTGTAAAGTGTTTGAATCAACCAGAACTAGTTTGAATTCAAAACACTGAATATTTCAATAAATATTAAAATATCACATTTAAATTAAAAGTTTCAAATCAGTTTATACTAAAACTTCTATTACATTTAGTGGCATTTAACTATACTCTACTGAGCCAAGATAACCACAAACAAAAGATGACGACGAAAAATGCTTGAAAATAACCATCAAATCGATTAATTATATTTATATAACTAGACAAATAATATAATTCGAACAATGCTTTAAAATCATAACAAAGAAAAAGAAATTAATTAAGGGAAAAGACGCTCAAGTTTATAAAAGGTCATATACTAAAATGTTATAGTAATAGTACACTGCGTACAACAAATACATAGTCTACGTGAGTGTTACATATTTTGAAATATGACATGCATGAATTCAAGCAAATCGCTTGATTATTTTATAAAAACACAAACTGTCGGAGCAGAATCTAACGTAAAGTTGAAAACTTCTTTTTTTTATACGGCACCCGAGCAATATTTTTATTGCCTTGTTTTCATAACGGCTTCTTGTTTATCATTTTGAATAATTTTCTAGCAAACTAGCTTTCTAACATTTTATAATCTCTCATTTTAAAGTGAGAATCGTGTAGGTGGCTGAATGAGATTCATAACATTCCTAGTATTTAAAATTGCCATTTGATTTTCTGGCTTGGTATTCAGAAGAAGAAAATTCCAGACGGTACAGACATAAGCAAAACTTTTAATTGAAAAAAACATTCAATCCAGGATTATTTTCAAACTATGCAAGCCCTTGGAATTATCGTACTTTATTCTTAAATAGGAAGTCATGTATGTTCCCTGATATTAATAATTCCAATGTTTTCTTCATAAAAAAACCTCACCCTTATTTAAATTAGGATGAGTTGAGTTGAGTTGAGTTGAGTTTGGTGTTTTATGGCGCAAGAGCCAGTTTTGGCTATACTGCGCCAAACATTCATAGGTCTGTGGTCTGGACGTGAAAAGAAGAAAAGAAATTGGATGACAAGATGGAGGGTCGAAAATAGAGAAGGATCACTAAGGTACCCCGGGGTCGTGACACGCGTGTTTACCAAAGATAGTAAACCCCTTGGGAAAAGAAAAAAGATCACTAGGGTACCTAGAGATTGTGACACCCGTACCCACCTAAAGAAGGTGAGCCCCCTGAGGGATTTAAATTAGGATATCATGCTTGTTTTGCACAATTTTTTTTAACATTAGTATTCACTTCAACATTAAAACTATTTTCACCTTTTAATATATAATATTACCTTCAGAATACTTTTATAACATTAAAGAAGGCAATTTTTCCTTTTTTTACAAGTTTTTGAGAGATCTGGGAATTTATAAAGTTTAACATAATTATGTATATATATATATAAATAAATGTAACAGAATAATTAATTCTCACTAAATAGAGTTGAATCTAAAAAATACTAAACATTTTATTCACCATTACATTTCAACTTTTTGCAAATAAATAATCCAAATAGTTTTTGATTTTTTTTAAAATTCCATACTAGGTTTACACGCAAAATCATACTTCATACAGGTTTACTTCATGTCTAAATATCAAAGCAGGTGTTGCACTTCAGCTGATGATTTATTTTTATTGTTCAGAAGTCAGTTCAATATACTTCTTACTGGAATAGTTATTTCATCATTGGAAAGGTCTTGAATTAGATATTTTATAGACACCACAAACACAAACTGATTTTTGATTTTTTTAAATCTTTTAAGGATACTGACTCGCCTTAAAATATGCTGCGTAGAACCATGTAATCCTTTCAAATCATTAGACTGAACCATTTAATACTCTTAAACTTTGACAGATGTAAATTATTAGTTATAGTTAAACAAGCAAGATCAATACTTTCGTTATTGATTTAAAATGCCAAAAATTTAAGTATAATCAAATGATCACTATTTCTGTTGTGTTCGATAAGGATTTTAGACTAAAGGTAAGATTTTGTAGGAGCTCCATTCAAAATAATTAGCTTTATCCTCCAGGCTTAAATTACACGTAAAGATTTAAGCCTTGAATCGATATGACTGAACTGTCACTCATCGGAAAGTATAAGTAAACACTAATGTAAACTTACATTTTCCAGTGAAAGGTCGATGTAACTCCATTTAAATTTGAGGGAGATAGCTACACGTGCTTAACCTACCTCGCGTGACAATGCCATATTAAAATATTTAATAAAACTGAAAAAAAAAACCATTTTGATGAAGTGGATGAAACTGAATGAGTACGTGAAACAAAGTACACAATATGTTTATTTTTAACAGGTGAACTTGAAGTTCGATGGTCTTTATACAAAAAACGCTGTTGTAAAAATGTTGTATCTTAAATGACTGTTGATATCCTTGATTAAATTAATAAAAGTGGAACATATATCTTTTAGAGTTTTTGTTTATTTTTTGCGGTGTATTATTTTTTAAGTAGTTACGCATTAATAGGTTCAGCTTCTTTGTATTTAAAAAGCATTCTCTAACCAATTTGGACAAGTGTGTATAGATACAGCATTAGGGAAAGAACTTCTTGGAGAAAAATTTAAATGAGATTGACGATAACTTCTGATAAAAGAAACGTTCAAAGAGTATTAGGATAGTCCAACGAAAGTCACGATAATGCTAGGATGTTCTTTGCCGAATTCATTCTGTGGTGCCTTAAGAAAAAAAGTAGAGGGTAAAAATTTCTCTTTATGCAGCCTAATGCGATTAAAATTACCGATGATGTCAAGGACATTGAGTAGAACGAAACAAGGAGAAAAAAATTTTTAAAAAGAAAGTCAAGTTAAAGTTAACATGACTTTAAAAAGAAAGAATGAAAAAGAGAAGAAAATGTGTTATCTTAACAGGTATTACGGCTCTTTTCCGTTGAAGGGGGTTTAAGAGGAAAAAAACTTTGGTTATAATCCAAACCAATTTTTTTTTTTAAAAAAAAAGTTAAATTTGTGATGTAAATCTTCTTTGCTTATTTTGCATTGGTGTTTTAATATGTGTATGTAGTGCTTATAAACATAAAAAGTCGATTAATAATCTCAGTTAAATAGCGGTTTTGAAAACATGTTTAAGTGACCTTAATAACAAAATGCGTGTTTTTATTTAACTTAACGAATTTTCTTAATACAGAAGCAACATAAATCATAAAATATGGATCATCTAAGAGAAATAAATCATAAAGTTACATTAAATATCTTTAGAGAAACATTTCTTATCAAACCATTTAAACAGTTACATGCATTCATTATTATTTGTACGCCCTTTAAGTGAAATATCTTTACATGTGACAGATCCCAAAGTTGAAAGGGTAGAAAATAAAGTAAATAAAGGACGAAAAGCATATATAAGAAATCTAATATTGAAAATAATTCATAAATTAAAGTCTAAATATATATTATATAAATAGTCAATTTTTTATTTGTTGTTAATAAGAATGATTATTTTTTTTCCTCCAAAAAATCTATTTAAAATAAAATTTTTACCTACCGAAAAGCAGTTTGCTGAGCTAAAAATTATCCAAATAAACGCTTCACTTTGGAGGAACAACAGTTTTCTCTACAAAATAACTTTAAATACTAATATTGTTGTCCTTTAAAAAATACAATAATTCAAGAGGTACCGTTTCTTGAAAGACACGATAATTTTTTTAAAGTTAACTGAAAAACGTTTTCCATTTATACATTATGGTAATAAAAATTTTTATATAAGTTTATAAAAAAATTTGTAAAAAAAAAATTACCCAACAAAAAAAAAAAAAAAAAAACTAACTCTAACATTAATTTTTTAAAAATCAATATGTTAATTGTTTAATACATTTTAATGGTTACTTTACATATGAATGCATCTTTAGACTCAAATAAAAACATAGATAGAATTTCCCATAAATATATTTAAGTATGACACTCTGATTTATATATATATATATATATATGTATATACCATGCATTGATGCGATAATCTGGGAATAATAAATTAAAAGAAAAACATTTAAATTATAAATAGCAAATTACATTATTAGTTTTAGTAAATATTACAATAACAGTAAACCAATAAAGCCAGATTAAACATGCTTGGTGAAGGTATACGGAAGTTTGTTGAACTCGTGTTGGATGAATAAACCCTCAATAAGCCGATGAAAAAGTCGGTGGACGCTTGAGGATCGATGTGGATACAATTACATCAGTTTTGTTATGTGATCGAACATGGGGGCCGGCATATTATGTGCAAGGGAATGTTGGAATGAGAATTTTAACGCAATAATTAGGTTCTGTTTCACAATAACCTGCGTAACTCCGTACTATTCAATGTTTTCTTCTGAAGAAGGGAATTCGAGTTTAGAGTCTATTGTTGTAATCACCCTTTGATTGCAAATCCCAAATGCATGTGGCTTCAATCATACGCAGAATTCCAGACATGGGTATATGAATGGTATGATAATATTTTTTTAGATGAACTATGATTCTTATTACATCATCAAAAATGTCATACCCGCGTCTAGTAGCTCAGCACTGAAATATTGCATGACTCTTCCATTACGCATCCTTTTCACCTCGTGTTAGGGTATCAGCTGCCATTGGACTTTACTTACACATTTCTGTAATAGGCTCTTTTAGTATACTTAACAGCAAAGGAAGAAATCTGCGAAGTTTTCGAGTTAATGGTCGTTTCTTAACTTCAAGGCTTACAGTTGGCCTAGCTTAACAGAAGAAAACAAAAATCGCACTTTGCACATAATATTCAACACAATGTTTAACTATTCTCTAGGTATCTATGCTACCTTAGCCCATACGTTCACCTAATCAATCACCTACTGGACGCTTGTAGTAGATTATATATATATATATATATATATATATATATATATATATATATAT
>BMAV01006543.1:12314-59154 GCA_019973955.1 Trichonephila inaurata madagascariensis | reverse complement strand
TGAAGAACGAATCTCAAAAATTGTGAAGGTCTTTACTGTTGATAGAACTTCAATGAATTATTTAACGAATTTCTATACCAATTGACGTTCAGTTTTGCACAGAAAATATTCTCATCATGATTTTGAAAAATGGCCCTGTAATGGTTTTAAATTCTCATGATATCTTAATCCTAAAGGGTATTTCTTACGCTTGGGATTTTAAAACTCTTTCATAAAAAATTAAGTGTAAAAAAGTTTAGTTTTAGTTTTGTCTTTGAGTACGGGCAATGCTTAGTTTTAATGTTTTGAGAAAATATGAATATTTTCCAAAATAATTAAAATAAAAAATCTAAATTTGTACTTGTATTACATATTGTTAAAATTGTTAATTTTATTTTATTTTTATTAGAATTATTATATTATTTGACTTGTATTTAACGTATTGATATATCATAATCTGTGAATAATATTATACAAAAAAAAATTCACAAAAAATATTAAGATGGATTAACTTTTATTTTATTTCATAGTAAATCAAGACTTCTTAAAAAACAATTTTTTAATATTTCACAAAGGATCTATTTTTCCCCCATTAAATGTAAATCTTAGATGTCTACCTTAATAGAATAAACTATTGGTCAAAGCTAACATAAAATTGAAACCTTGTCTTATTGAAAATTTGCTATCAAGAATATAATCATAGAAATTGAAAATGCTTGAAGATTAAGGTTTTAAATTGTGATACAGAATTTTAGTATGGGTTCAAAGTATTAAAACTAGTAATAACGAAAAAGAAGCAAAAATTTGCTTTTAGAAAAATTATTTATATTCAATAGAGGATAGATGTGTCTGAACAGTGAAATACGGGGGAAAATCCCGTATAAGGCGACTTCATATAACTTGACCAAAAAATTGTGATTAATACTCAAATGGTACGATAAATATTCCCACGTGAGTTATATTTAATATTTTAGAATTGTTAATAATTTATTTATGGAAAAGTAAATATATACACTTACTTGTTTAAACATGAAAAATGTACTTGACGGTTTTAAAAAAAACTAACTTCTTAAAAATCATAACATCAAGGTTTAAGTATATAAGTGAAAAGCATTTTTATTCATTTTTCAACTAAAATAAAAAACAAGTACTTCACTATTTAGCGTTCATTAACAATAGAATGTACCAATAATTAAATATCAAAGGGCTTGTCTTGTTAATATTAGTTGCACGGATTTCATCATTTTAAGTTTCCACAAATTCAACTTTGTTGCTATCGTTATATAAAAGTAAATATTTTTCCATATCAATTTAATTGCAAATGTGGAATAGACAATCATTAAATTTCATTTTGAATTTCATAAAGCTTTATTTTACTTTTTGATGAATCGAAGCTCTCACAAATTTTCCAATATTTCATGTAATATATAATGCGATGTCTCATAAGGCAGATCATACTCTCCGCTCTTTACGGAAGCTCATTGTATATATAAAAATAGAACAATTGGTATATGAGTACTTAGGTAACCCAAGCTTTTTTATCTTAAGAAATTATGTTGATTTGCTGCATAATAAATTAGTTTCAAAGCTGAGGATGAAACATGTAGAAATTTCATCTACCTTTTTCAGTTATCTGAGAACTCAGACTTTCTTATACATATAAGAACTTTGGTAAAATATTCAAATTGAACTTTAGTTAGAAAATATATAGACAAAGTTCTTTGGATTCAGTCGGAACAACGCTAAAAAAATTTCTTAAAATTCATATATTCAAAATTTGAACTGATATATCATGGTAACTTAAAGTCTCTTCTGGATTCAACACTCTTATTTAAATTCATACTTATTTAAATTTCATCTTGCATCTAACGATTTTTCAATAGAGTCATGTTCTTGAAACGAAATTTCTGACTTTGAAACCTTAGAATCCTGCAATCGACGAAGAGAAATCTAACTACATGTTACGTGACTTGTTTGCTACGAAAAGTAACTTTTGGAAAACTAAAAAATCTCTTGGTCTCTCTTCTTTGATATCATACATAAAGTAAGAAATATATACTACTTTTTTTTTGAACAAATTCAAATTATATGATAAATTTCATACTATTCTATTTATCTTACCTATATATGAATATATTATAACAAAGCAGCTTTTGTAAAGCTCTCTTCAAGGTTTGCAACATGATCGTAATGAGTTGACACTACCTTTCTCAATGAATAAGCCGCATTAAATATAATCCTATATTTTTCCTAAATATATCAACTTTCCAAAAATTAAAACAAAGAATTAGTGGAAATACGATAAGGTTCATGTCCATTTCCATCCAAAACATGCATATAAACAGTAGTTATGTAGGGAATTTAGTACCTTTAAAAGTTTAACTATTATATAAAAAAAAAGTTTCAAAGAAACTTTTTCATGTATTACATTTCAAAAACAAAATAGGAATCGTCTGTTCTTTCAACACACTAGTTATGTCTCTAATGCCAATTACTTACATTCCAACTAACTATTGCAATTCTATGAACTACTATACGAATACCAATCTACTTAAGGAACAGAAGCTCATACTCATCAATTACTGCTTCCTAAATTAAAGGACTTTTATTTATCGTACAACTTTCTTGTAGTTAACCTGAACATTTGCCGAATTACGGGTTCAGAGCCCAGAAGTTTCATCTAACACAGAAACCAGATAAAGTTATTCCAACTTCTCCCTAAACAAAACTTCATTTACTGGTGCTCTTTGAGAGATCTAAACTTATCTGTAGTTAAAGTCTTAGCATTAGCATTAAGGAGCCAGGTTTCTTCCAATACTTAAAGTACATCCCTATTTAAATAGTACGTGGTACAGTTTTCCATTTTACATGAAATGGAAAAATGGACCATTACTTTTGACACCGTAGCTAAGAACAGAAAAAATAAAATAACAGAGTCATCAAGGGAATGTAAATATTAATTTGTATATATATATATATCTTTCTTGAGAGTACTTACCTATCAGGGAAATATCATACTAAGTGGGATAAATACCTCATAGCATGAAATGCTTTTTCAAAATTAATATTAATAAAATTGTTTATCACTTTTTACCTTTCACGTGTAGGGTTTGTAGAGGGAACATTATATCCCTGAATAATAAGGTTAGACTTATGTAAGGGAAAAATGTTTCGCTTGTTGATTTAGACTGAATTAGTAAATCAACCAATATTGTGTGCACAAAAGAACCCAACTAATTCGAATTATTAAAAAAAGAGCATGATTATTATACACACGAAATTAAAAATTCGGCATTCGTTAAGAAATTAGCAACATGAAGGGCTTACCTTACAAAATCTTTCTTAAAATAAAAAGTAGTTTACTTTCACAACATTTGAGTGTATAATAAAGATATAAGAAACCATATCTTTAAAAAATTAAAGTGTTGTATTTTCTGAGTGTTTCCCGAAGTATATAAATTCTACTTTCTTATTATAAGTAATTAAGTTTGATTATACTTTCCAGTTATTACTTATGACGTGTGTGTGTGTGTTAGTCCAGTAATTTAAATAATCTATAGTCTAGATTTGTATTATTTCTTTACTTACTTCAATTGTATCCCTTTTCAACAAAATCTCTTTTAACGTCTCTAACGTAATCAAAAAGGCCTTTAAAAATTATTCTTTATCAGGGGTGGTGAACCTTTATGGATCAATGCGCCATTTTTTCTAAATAATTGTTTATGGAGATATAGACGGGTCGTCAAATAATTTGGACTTGTGATTTTTGTGAATATAATGAAACTAAATACTAACAACTCTCAAAACTCTTTATTTACTACGAAAAAATACCTTTTGCACAGTATAGTTGTAAATGTTTTAGTTATACGTGTAATTCAAATTAAAGTAACACTAATGTGACTTCTGTTGTTGCTGATTGGATAGTAAATAACTTATATTAGGATTGTAAGATGTATCTTTTAGTAGAATGCATGCTGAATTGCAGTCATCTACCTAATGGTTTCTAAGCAATTAATTATTTTTGCTGTGGTTTACTTTTTGACAAGAGGATTTGTGATTTGTTTCAAAATGCCGTTTTACAGACGATATTCTGCAAATCACTGTTCCAGAACATAAACCACACACCGCTTTTTCCCGTCTTTACTAATAATGCTATATTTTTAGATTCACCAAGTTTGAAATTCTATGTTCCACTTACTATCTTGCACTTTTTGTTCTTTGCTGAACTAACCATGCTAAATAACAGTTGAAAATCGTAAATATAACACAAACAAACTTCAAAATATAGTTGTGTCAACGAAATTGACTATGCTTTGTTTAGACAAATTTTGTATCATAAGCTATTGTAGCCCACGACGTAACTAAGGCAAAACAACAACAAACGAGTGTGCTCCCAGCCGTTCCGCGTCCGATCACTCGCGTTTTTTCATAATACCTCATAATGAATTTTGTTATTCTGAAATAAAATGCAAAAAAAAAAATGATCTCTGGCGTGCCCAAAATATTGTGTCGTGTGCCATCGATGGCACGCGTGGCAATGGTTCGCCATCCTTGTTCTAATATGCTTTACTCACAGGTTTGATTTCATAATTCTAAATTTTTTTTCAAAGGTTTTGTTTTAGTTTTCCAGAAACATAACATTTTATCATATACTAACTACAATGAAACTTTTTGACAGAATTCTATCCTGAATGTTATGATAATCCTCGGATAATTATGCCAAAAAATAAGAATGGTCTTTTTTTTTTAATCTTTGAGTTCTGTGCGAAGTTTGTTTTTGAATTCATTGGGCTTCTCGAAACCGGTAAACCATATATATATATATATATAACATATTGCTTAAGCATCACAACAATTTATTTATCAAATTTATACAGTTTGTAAAAATTGACGACGAACATGTTAATAAGCATTTAACTGATCTCTTATAAATATAATTTTAATGTTTTTATGTGTAGTTTATCGCTTATTCTGTAAAGTTCAAAAAAAAAAAATCAACTAAGGGATCTCACACTTTAGCTAAAATGAATAAATATATGTATTGATGTTCTGGAACATATCATAGCTTTGCTGTCTTTTAACGTTTATAATGAATCAATACGTTTAAATTGAGAAATGTTGAGATAAATTAATGTGAGAAAAATATCTAGAGATAAAAATTCTAGGCAATTTGGTTGTTGGAGGAGTAAACACGCCTGAGAGCTAAATGCAGGAAATAAGTCATAAAACTGCACGGGACGCTGGCTACTTTCAACTGGTATGCCAGTAAATTCCTTTCATTACGAAATCAAGCGTTTTGGGGGTAGCTTTTTCCGTACTATGATCTCGAGTTTATGAGGGGGTAAATCATTGATTAAAGTATCGGTAGAGACGGATGTACTAGCGACCTTCTTTGAAGAGAGTTTCTTTCTTGAACTAAACGAGGTTTCCATCATGAAGTCATTTTATTTGTAGCATTAAATAACTCGGGAAACTACTTTACTAAATTTTTTCTTTATTTTTCCTCAAACACTAATTTATTTACTAATATATTATGGGATAACTTAATATATTTCTATAACATTTAAAGAGCATTAGGCAAAGAAATGATTTGTTTGCTTTTAATTATACAATTATTAAATTATAAAGGTAATATTGTCTTTATTATTTTTATATTATTTATAACTAAAGCAATATTATATAAGAATAAAAATTAAGAGTTTCAGAGGAAAAAAAATCTTGTATGAAATAAACTTGATTAAATATTATTATTAGATGTATGAATTTTTTTGTGTTAGTTACTTAATAAAAACAAAAACTGTCAAATTATAAATATTTAATGCTATTTTAAGTGTGTTGAAGTGATTTTAATTTCATACATATAGCATCGATTTTTTAATGATTTGTTAGTATTTTTAATCTTTCTTTTTGTAACTAATTTCTATTTTGGCATATATTATTGCGGATTTAGTTTTTATTTCATTATTAGTTCATAGATAAACGTATTTTCTTCAATGAAGACTCAATGAAGAGTTGTAGTTTTATAGAAAAAGATGTACTGTTTTTATTTATGCGGCCAAAATAAGAATTTTATTTTATTTTTCAGAAAATGCCAAAAAATCCAATTAAGTTTGATATCATTGATCTATCTGAAACTACACAAATGCATACAGGTTAATTCAAAACTAGTGTGACCAATTTCAGAGCATCATAATTTTTTTTCGAATTAAGTTATTTAAATGAAATTTTCAATGTGTTTTCCTTTGGCATAGTACATTTTGCGTAAGCGTTTTCACCAAGCAAAAAAGGCTTTTTGACCATTTTGGAGGGTATTTTTCCAACTTCCTCTTTGATTGCTTTTTTAAGCCATTGGAGAGTTCTTACTTTACATCGGTTTAATTATTTTTTAAGTATCCCCATAAAAAATAATTGCAATGAACACAGTCAGGGGATGATGGTGGCCATTTCTCAGAAGGCAGAAAATTTATTTTTAAATCTTTCAGCCATTTTATAGTTGATATTACAATATGACTTGGTGCAGAATCTTCATGCAAAACGAAGTTCCCTTGAGGGTAAAGACGTTTACTTTTTTTTATCAAGAGTTTCAAAACTTTATTCTGATAGTATTAAGAATCAATTTTAGCCTTTGGTTCTACCAAAAATGGTTTTTTAAGCCTTGAGAAGGCATTCGCATCCATACCGTAGCACCGGTCGGCCAACTTGCACTTTGTTAAACAGATACGTCTTTTCGATGTTTTTTGCATTAAATATATTGTATCTTCGTTTTGCCAGTTGCGAATGACAGATGAAACAGCACTTCATCTGAAGTTATATTTGCTTTGTATCTACCTTTGCGTAATATTAAATACAGAGACCAAGAAAGTTTTTTTCGTTTTTCTATAGACTTAACAGACATTTGAAGACATGCTGGCTTATTCACTTTTTTATAGCCAATTTTCTTTATTTGACGACAAACTGTCGTTTGCGAAACTTATAGTTTCTTTGCTGAAGTTGTTTGAAGCACAGGACTTTTCTACAGCGATAAGCCTTTTCGGTTTCTTTTTTTCTTTTTCCTGAAGGAATTACTTTCGTCCTGATTTTTTTCCTGGAACTTTAGATTGCCAGCCAAATTTTACTTCTTTTCAAAGTTTAGCTAGTAATGCGTTAGCAAAATGTCTTTTTTGATCTTTAAAGGCTTATTTATAACAGAAGTTGAGCAACCATCCTTCAAAAGATGTAAAATTTCGTTTCAGGTTTGAGGATCTAATTTTTGTGGCATAATTTACTCCCACTAATAAAAATAATTAGATTAGTAATTTAAAGGTTTGAATTTTAAAATATTACTGGCAGCAAAGTGGTAAAAATTTACCATTCATAGTTATATGCTTTTAAAATTGGTCACATTAATTTTGAATCAACCGGTATTAAAAAGAATTGGCTTTTTAAATTAATTGTATTATTTTTAAAATGGGACTTAATTTTTCATGAATTTAAAATTAAAGATTAAAGTAAAAAAATATATGTATTTATATAGTGTTATTAAATCTACATGTGAAAGTTTATTAATACGATCAAATCACTTAAAAATTCAAGAAAAAAATAATATAAAAGGCGAAATTCTGTATGTATTGATTTTAATATCGATTCGTTTCAAAGTTTTTTTTTTTTTATAACAAACCTTTAAAAATTGTTTTTCGAATGTCCGAAACATATATTTGAATTCCGTACCTTTATCAAATAAAATATATTCATTCGTATCTTTCTTTAAATCTAAGATTAACAAAACGCAATAATGATCACACGAGACAGCGGATAAATTTTTTTAGCTCATTCATTCTACAAAAATCAATGTACTTCTGGTTTTATAATACGCGTTAATATCGATGGAAAAATGAATTTTCAAAATAGGGCGAACCTTTGCGAAGAAATTTAATGAATGATTTTCTGACTTCATTTCAAATATTACTTTAAAATGTTCTTATAAAATAACGATGAAAATAATTCCTTCAGCAGGAATTAATCCTGGAAATATTATCTTTCATTTCTGAAGGTTTAAGAGAAAAACAAGAAAAAAATTAGAATAATCTTTTAGTTTTGAACATTTTTTCATCATTATAACTTAAAAAATATGTTCTTTCGGGTTTTCTTTTTTTTTCTAATTACAATTTTTTTTCATTTCGATTTTTTTGTCTTTTTCCTTTGAATAATGAAACATTTTGCTTGGTTATTACAACAGCAATGTTACAAGAACTCATTTATTTGTTTCTTTCTTCTATTCAACATTACTTGTTCTATTTTTTTAGCCAGTTTGAAACAAAATTACAATTATCCAATAATAAGATAAGGAGACCAAATGTCAATGGTAACATTTTTTTTTACCCAAACGTTTGGTCACGGTATTTCTGGGAACCTACTGGGCATAAGAAACAAAAATAATGATTCTGCTTTTAGTTTCTTTGCTGTCAACACCATATGTCCTCACCTGCTAATTCATAATGTGGGCGGCCTGGTGCTCAGGGCAAGACTCTGACTGTTATCAACATTGCAATGCTTTAGCTTTTAGAAGAAGAAAGTAATTTTATATCTATTTTTGATAAGATGAACGTGGAAAAAGCCAACTTTTTAAACTATTATGGCTCTTGTTCGTTTAGTTCTTAAACGCTTTATAACTTCTAAGGCATAGATGTAAAATAAGTATTATTGATTTGAAAAAGCATTAAGAAAATACAATGTGTGTGTGTTATATATATTTAGGTATATTACTTATTATACTTAGTTATACATTGGCTTATTGATTGTCCTAACGATTAAAATTGGATGTAGTAAATGAATTTAAGATATTTAACATGAATACAATTAACACTAGATTGCCCAAGGAAGTCATTTTGACTGCTTTTTAATTTCAATTAGAAAAACTATTAGGTATATAATGAAACAATTTCTTAGACTTTTTTGGAATACATTTTTTTCCAAAGTGAAGTAATTTTTTTATTGTTAATATTTACTAATAACTTGTTATATGACTGTAAATAATATAAAAATATTAAAATTAATTTTTAACAAATTTCTTTACTCATTAGTTATTCGTTCACAATGCAGTCATTTTGACTGCTTTTGGGCAATATAGGTGTATACTAAATTTTAGTCTTTCAAATATTAAATATATAGAATACTAAGCATTATATGAGTTATCTTGTTTATGTAAGGATATCTATGGCAAATTTAGAATATTAGACTAACTATAAAATATAACAATTGCTAATGGGAAATTATTATTCAAGATTGAATGCATATTCATGCTTGGTTAAAATCAAATTAGAAACAAGGAAATGGTTTTAATTAATCATAACGTTCTTATAAATTATTATTCAACCTCGAAAATTAGCTCATATATTCTATAAATCAAGTTAGTTGAGTTTAATCAATTGATTAACTTTATTGAAGAATTTCAAGGGTAATTGTGTAAAATATCGCTTATACGTAATTATAATGAAAAGAAAGTAATACACACACACACATTTCTGAAATAAAAATGTTCTTACTTTTTTTCTCATAAGGCTTAAATTTTAAAGCTTCAGCAATAAATATTCTAGAATACAATACTAAATCACTTGAACTAGGAACAAAGTTATAAGAAAATAACTGATTATTCAGTGAAATAATAAATCAGGAATGCAAACTGGGTTTTTTAAAAATTATTAGATAGAAAAGTTATATATATATATATATATATATATATATATATATATATATATATATTAAATAAGTGCTTGTTTTTATGAATACTATTTAATCAAAGACAAAATGTGCAATCTTAAATTATGTAAAACTGAAACAGTTTTAGAGAGAGAGAAAATGTTAGTACTCAGTAAACGAATAGTTCCCCATTCTTTTATATCTTACTTGCTATACATATCTAAATCACGATTCTTTTTCTAATTTGAACATTAAAAGTACATTATCAAAGAATGCTGATAACAGGTTTTTCTTTTCAATATCCATCTATTTGATGCTGGATCTTTTGTCTCCAGTGTACTTCATAAATCCTTTTGTATGATAGGATTTGCTCAAACCTCTTTCAACAAAAGCATTGTTTAATGTTTCAAATTTTTCACTTAGCTGAATAAGGGAATTGCTGAACTGGGTTTTTTTCAAGTAACAAAAGATTCCGTACAAAATAGGCTTAGCTCAGACTTTAGTGAAAAAAGTGAAATTGGATTATATGTAATAGATTAAACTGATATTTCCAGGGAAGATCTGTAAATCGCAGCAAATAATGAATTGAAAATTAAGAATTTCTTCTTAATATTGTGTACAGATCATTTTTCAAATTAAAGAAAGTAAATTATTTTATTAATATATAACACAATTGATAAAGTCGGTGCATTTTTTATTAAGTGCAAGATAATGAAGTGGAAAATGAATAATCTTGTACAGAGGTATACACGGTATTATGTATACAGTCATTATCTGATTAAATTTACATCTAGAATTATTTATTTTCATGAAAATAATGAATAAAAACTTAATGAAGCTCAAAGCGAAGATTTAGTCTAATATTTTTTTAAAAATCAGTAATAATACAGAATTTTCTCTTCGAAACCATACAATAACTAAAGGAGGTGAGCTAATGTAATCATCAAAATTTGCGCACTATTCGTGAATAATAACTATTTACATTTTTGTACGAGTTATTATTTAAATCTTCTACATGTATTTTATCGTACTTCTGTTTAGAATTTTAAAAAATAGTGTAGTTCGAAAGTATTCGAACCAAATTGATTGTAGTTTCTTGATTTTTTCATTTGCATTTCTAAGACCAGAACAATGAGATTTTTTTTTTTTAACCAAAAATCATATTCAGGTGTTTTTTTTATGATAGATTTGTTTCATTTTCCTTAAAGACAACAAGACATCATTTACTTGAATTTTCAATGAACTTGTACCAAATATATTGAAATAATTTTTGTCAAGTTAACATCAAAAGTTAATTTCCCTTATAAATTTGGTTGGAAGCAAAATAATTCAAAGCAAATTTTATGTCGATATTAGAGTAGTGAATCGACTATTTTTGAAGTAAAACTACTCAATAGATCAAAGTGACAGTCAAACGGTAATTTCTTATCATTACACCAGAATTGTCGGCTATAAATGGATATTATATTGAGTAATATCATAAGTAAAATTATTACATGCTTTTCTTATATTCCTATTCAGTAATACAATCCATACAAAATCCAATTTTCTCGTTTTCAATGATTTACCTTACCACATTCTAAGAACTCAATTATTTCAAAATTAGTTATTTTATGCGTTGTCCTTCATTTTTTTCTGACATTTGAATAAACTTATAAACGTTAAGTATGAAGCAAATGTTGTATACAATTTGTATATTTTAAAGTCATTTGGAGTAATTCACAATAATGATTAATACATGATATTGATAATTACAGTTGATGAATTAAGTACAGTGATATAATTTTAATAATTCTGATCTAGCATAATTTTTGAAACCGATTCTTTATATTTAAATTAAAAGGTTTAAGCTGATTTCTTACTTTATAATTTTAATTTTTTTCTTATTGATTATTTTATAACTGTCATTTATGGAGCGTATTGTAATTTAGTTAAAGAACACACCACCATTATGTTAATTTGTATTTACAAAATATTTTTTTTCGTTTATTATTCACAAATTCCAAGTCTGTTGTCTTTAAATGATAAGAAACGAAACTATTAATTCCAATTTATTTCTTAAAAATTACGAGATTAAAACCTAACAGTGTAAACAATATGACACACATAATGCCTTAACACGAATAATTCAGACGTGTTTTCTTAAGTTAAGCTTTCGAATGTAATCAATGGAATACCGCAATTGGATTAATTATGTCTTTTGAAGGGCTTTTAAAATATTAATTCATTGCACCGATGGATTTGCCAAAGAAATAGCTTTTGATTTATTTTAATTCTTTTCTTATAATAATGGTGAATACATTCGTGTTTAGACAGGAATGTACCGATTTTCAATTTTTGTAAATATATGCACGAAGAAGGGGACAACTTAAGAAAAGGAATATTTAAAAGAAATAAAATTATAGTGGTAAGTATTGTGAGATGCTTGTTTTTGGTGATTTAGTGAAAGAAGAATTATATTTTTATCTACTGAAATACACACTCCGGTATGTGAAAGACATTTGTAAATACTTTTATCGGAGTGCGGTCATACGGATGCTCTTCTGAATCAAATAAAACGGTCAAATCTTATTTTCTTTACTCTGTAAACATGTTAGAACAAAGCCTTTAGGGAGAAACTTTCTATCCATTCAAACAACTAAGGATAGCTATTAAATTTTCAGTTATCTCTTTAAATTTTAAATTATTGTACAGGGAAAATTGACCATAAAGATGTAATTAAAGTATTTTAATGTCATTTTTATGTTATTTTCATTTAGATGTCAATGAAAACAATATTTATGTAGGAAAATATGATTTATTATATTACTTTTCAAATTGAAAACCAAGCATAGGTAAAAAATCTGTATAATTCTTTGAAAATGTTGAAATGACTTTATATCACTTTATATTTTACTATCATGACTCTATATATGATATTATCATTAACAATATCTATGTATAATAATTAGAACTAAAATCTATGCCATTTTTAATTTTTTATAAGGCAAAAGAAATAGTTCCAAACCATGACTGAAACTTTATAGAAAAAGGCCATACAAAAGACTTAATGAAAGTTTTATTCTTACAAAACAATAATAATGTATGGAAAAGAATTACAGGAGTTTAAACATTTTTTAGTTATTTATAGATTTCAAATTAGTATTTTGGGCCCAAAAAAGAATGTACTAAGAAAATACTAGTATAACAAAAGTAGTTATAAAAGTAGATAAAATTCAAAAAAACAATTTATTATAGTTTTATAAAATTTGTCCAGAGAATGGATAAGTTTATGCAATATGATTCGGAAAAGTATTAAAGCTCTGAAATAGGTTCATAAAAATAATAAGGTCATTGAATAAGATTTTAAATGTAATGATATAGTTCCATGTGAATCTAAAAATAACGTCATGGAATTTAATCTCAAAGTTGTAAGACTGTGGAATGTAATCTGAAGTCATGAAATTTAAGTCATATGTTAATGGAATAGTAATCCAAAAGTAATAAGGTACTTGAATATATAAATGAAGTTGTGCAATTTATTCTAAATTTAGTAGGATGGTGAAAATGTTCGAGAAATAGTTAATAGCATATAGGAACATATGTCTTTTGAAAGTAATATGATGTTAAATTCATTACTTCAAGACTAGAATGAACTCTTTCACAGGATCTAGTACTTAAAAGTAACAAATTAGCACTTATAGTTTTGTTTTACTCTGTACTTCTTGTTTCTCTGCTACTACTTTGCAGTATTTTTTCAATTCCTACTATAAGCTCGCACTGTCTATATATTTATTTATTTATATATTTGTATATTTATTTATTTACCTTGGTGGAATTTTCTTCAATCGTTAATAAAATACATTTTAAAGCGCTGAATTGAGCTGAAATTTTATATACATTATCATTTTGGATGACAATACAATAATTTAATCATAATTAATAAAAAATTAATTGATTAAAACTAATTATTTAAAGAATTACAAATACAGCCACGTAGTGACCATTTTGGCGACTTGTGCCAAAACTTGAAAAGGTTTTTTTCTCACGTGTTAAAACATTCAGTTGGACTGAAATTAAAAGGACAATACGATACTTTAATGATAATTAAAAAACTAATTACCACTTAATGTTGTGATTCTGTGTCCTATGTATATACATATTTATATTTATTGTAACTATTTAATAAAAAGTAGCTAAAATAAAAGTTTTCGTTGTTGATCTAAGTAGGAATTGACTTAAAAACTATTATTTTATATTACTTGTTTACTTGCAAATCATGACAGAAATTACGAGTTTAAATTATCTGTATAAAGCAATTTAATTTTTGTCAAATTGATATTTTATATAATAGAAGTTCAATAACATAAAATCAAAATAAGAGGAGATTCAAAAATTTATATTTGTTTCTATTCAGAAAAATTTCTTGAGAAATCATGTAAAATAATGAAATCGACTCCAGAATATTTTATTTAAATGTTTTAATAATTAGCATTGTCTATATAATACAAATATACGATAATTCAAATTTCTTTTTTGGTTATAAATAATTACCACTTTCAACACATGAAAAAGTTTAAAGGGATTTTTCTTAATTTATAGGCTTTTGTATATTTCAGTCTTTCACGGGTATACGTTAAAACTGAAGAAATATAAATATGTACGAAATTTTTGTGATGCTGAAAATCGCACAAGTTTCTATTTAAGGTACTACGTTCGGAACCGTGATTTTGCAAAAGCGCATGAATGGATAATTTTCATGATATTTAGTGTCACTTAGATTAGAATATATGTATACAATTATTTTAAGGACATTTTGACAAAAAGAATGATTTAAATACAATATTTTGGCAAAAAACTAACTTAGAATAATTTTTTTTCAAATTGTTCTCCTTCTGTGAAAAATGCTTCTATTATAATAGTATCTTGCCTGTATATAGCTCAGACCTCTCTCCAGAGGCTCAACTAGAATTTTTGAAATATATAACTTAGAAGTGGGTTTATCCATATTTTACGACAACCGAGAGGAGCAATTTTAAGGAAAAAAACGGTGATAATTATTTCAATTGTTGTAACTCTGAAAGTAATGTGAATTTTTCAAAAATTATAGTTGAGCCTCTGTACAGAGGTCTGAGCTATATACAGGCAAAACATTATTATAATAGAAGCATTTTTCACAAAAGGAGAACATTTTGAAAAAAGATTATTTTAAGTTAATTTTTTGCCAAAATATTGTATTTAAATAATTCTTTTTTGTCAAAATGTCCTTAAAACAATTTTATAGATGTATTCTAATCTAAGTGACGCTAAATATCATGAAAATTATCCATTTATGCGCTGTTTTAAAATCACGGTTCCGAACGTAGTCGGATACCTTAAATGATTAAAATAATAATGTGCTAATGAGGTAGGTTAGTTTGGTTGATTCATTTAGTATGATTTTATTCATTTCCTTTGATTCTACTTCTAGAGAACTCTCATTTCTGTCATTTTAAGTTATATATCCTTTTACTCCAAGAATGTAAAAGGGAAATGCTTTTCCTTATTTAGTATACAAAGGTCTTTGTATATATATGTATATGTATATAGTAATATAAAATAAAATTGAAGAAGTACTAAAACCTATAGTGCTAAAGCAGGAAGAAATTGGAATTCACGAGACACAACACAAATGTAGATACAAAAAAGTCTTTTCTATATATATATATATATATATATATATATATATATAGGAGAAAGAGTTGATGTATTTTGAATATTGTGTACTTCATCAGAAAAATTATCATCAACCACTATGGCAGGTGTCGCTAATTTAAGTTGGAATACATCGAACCTGAACATAGTAAGGTGAACTTCTAGTTTCGCAAGAGTGTTTAAGTTACAACTTGCAATTTCTTCCATTTTTTCTTTCTTTATAAGCTAGCTAGAAGGCATATTCTTGTTATAAGAGTACTTTTCAACTCAAGAGTGTAAATTATTCATTACATGAAGCAAAACAATTAGACAAGGCGGACTAAAAGTAAACTATTGTTTCTATTTAAAAATAATTATTTATTTTTAGTCCTCACTTTGTGTGATTGCTTTGCTTCATGGGAATTTTAGCTCTCGTGTTGCTTTAAAGTGGGAAGTTTCTAAGCAATTACTCAGTCTTTTGAACTTTGAAACTATTTAAGTTAGTTTAAAATATTACCATACCAGAGATAGTATCATCTTTTTTTATTTCAAAAAATATTTTTAATAAAAAGAGAGAAGTTAAAACTCTAATAATAGGCTTAAATACTCTAGTATCTCTGATCTAGCGGAATAAAGGTTAACATTAGTGTAACAATTAAACTTTTATCTAACATATTCTTTCTCCATTTATCAAAGTGCACTTCTTTTAGAAATAAGTCACTCATTTCGGAGATAATTAAGTATTAAACAAGCTTACTTAGCTGAAAATAGTACCAGAAACAGAATGATAATAGAGAACTTACTGCAAGAATAGATTCATTCACGGAAAGTTCCCATCGTGAAGAAAGTTTCCATCTACTATTTTTCATTTCGTTTCAGAGAAGTTATAATTACTCAAGTTTCTTGGTAATTACCATCATTTGTATATCAAACACCTTCGCGTGACTGTATTAGTGGAGTTTGGATTATTACTGTTTCTTATTCGGATGCGTTACATTTATTTGAAAGTGGTTTAATTTTTAAGAAGATAATCAATCTCTTTATTTCATGCTCTTTACTCATGTGGTAAGAGTTATGAATTATTTAATGTTTCATGATTGAAAATGTGAAGCTGAAGTGTCTGTTTTAAATGATTATGTGAGTTAATATATAATTTATAACTATATTGTGTGGTATAAAGGTAGAAACTCCAATTGATTATTGATTTTAATAGTCTGCATGATAAATTACGAAAAAGGAAGTTTAAACATCTGAAAACTAGTACAGTCAATGTATTATGTTTCAAAAGTAACTTTAAGAACCAAGATTATGACTATCATTGTAAGGTAATTAAATAATTTTGAATAGAACACGTAGAAGTATAGATTTCAGATATTCTGCTTCTATTACTTTCAAGTATATTGTCCTCAACAAGATAACTTATGTGCTATTGAGAGAGAGAGAGAGACTGTATATAAACTGTTACGATTATCAGCTTCTGGAAACAACATTGAAAAATCCCTCTCACAATTCTAATAATGTTCTAACTTTAACTTCATCTGAGGTATCTTGACAATTCCAATGAAAAATTAATGAAGCTGTGAAAAGCGTTTGGAAAAGTTTTTATAAATTATTATTTTATTAATATCTTTGAAATATTGAAAGTAGAAAAAACATATAAATGTATAAGGCTTTTAATATTTAAATACACTTTTTGAATTACTGTAAGAATATTAAATTTATTCATAGGTTTGAGAGGTTAAATATGTAGCAAAAAATCTAAGAAATATGTCAAAAACTTATATTTAAAAAGTAACAAAAACAATTTTAGTCACTCTAATTAGATACTTTAGAATATAATACGAAATTCTATTTTTAAATTGTTTCTTAAAACCCCTGAGTCACAGGTAGGCTTAGCTTGTCCTATATTTGTCATCCATTAACTAAAATGTTATACGAATCTTTAAAAGGAATCGTCGCTGAAGAAATGCTTCTATTCAAAGAGAAGGAAAATTATGATGCCTCAACATAAATTTGTCAAGTTAAGTTTTCTAATTATGCAATATCTTAAATTGATAAACTCTTTGACTGCTTTTCACACTTAGAAACTCTAAAAATATTCCTGCTTTTCATTCCCTTTTAAAACATTAATTATAAATATTTTGAATTATGAAACATCACATTGTGTTAACTTTTAAATGTAGATTTCAAAATGGCACATTTCCCGTCATTTTTTTACCGTTCAAGTATTTAAAATTATTTTATTATTCATTAAAAAACTTCAGACGCCTAACTTCAATCAAAACAATATTTGAAAACCAATTCATATTTAAGTAGAGACACTTTCGTAAATATTTTAATTTAATTAATTTACAGTACAGTTACATTGCACCAAAGCAAAATTCAATGTCCATGACTATTATGAAGAAAACTATTGAAATATTGAGATACGTAATAAAATATAAAATATAAGCTATGTTTGAGTTAAAAACTAAAACTTTTGTTACTTAAAGTATCGGAACACTTTCGGGAGCCCTTTATTAAGGTATCCGACTACGTTCGGAACCATGATATTAAAACGGTGCATAAATGGATAATTTTGTGTCACTTAGATTAGAATACATGTATAAAACTGTTTTAAGGATATTTTGACAAAAAATTTATTTAAATACAATATTTCGGCTAAAAGTTAACTTAGAATAACCGTTTTTTAAAATGTTCTCCTTTTGTGAAAAATGCGTCTATTATAATAATATTTTGCCTGCATAAAGCTCAGACCTCTGTACAGAGGCTCAACTATGATTTTTGAAATATTCACATTATTTTCAGAGTTACAACCATTTGAAATAATTTTCGGCATTTTTTTTCTTAAAATTTCTCCTTTCTGTTGTAGTAAAACATGAATAAACCCACTTCTAAGTTATATATTTCAAAAATTCTAGTTGAGCCTCTGTACAGAGGTCTGAGCTATATACAGGCAAAATATTATTGTAATAGAAGTATTTTTCACAAAAGAAGATTTTGAAAAAAAGTTTATTCTCTAAGTTAATTTTTAGCCTAAATATTGTATTTAAATAATTTTTTTGTCAAAATGTCCTTAAAACAACTTTATACATGTATTCTAATCTAAGTGACACTAAATATCATAAATATTATCCATTTATATGCTTTTGCAAAATCACGGTTCCGAACGTAGTCGGATAACTTAAAAATAGCATATTAAAACATTATAAAAATTGCTGCATTATAATAGCTCTCTTTCTTGAAACCCAATAATTTTTGATTGCTATGAATATGAAGATTGTTTAAGAATACTTACAATGCGAACATTTTTGCCCTAGCATATGTTCGATTCTCAGTTGGGTTACTTGAAATATGTGTAACATATATAAGTCATGTTGTAGCTGTACAAGCTGGCGATGTAAATGGCATTGGCAAATATTCACAAAAAATCGGAAACACATGACAATTGATGTTTGAGAGTCTACACATTTTACGACCAATAAAGTCACAATCTCAAGAAATAAGCTTGATTTTAGTGAAAAAATCGATAATTATTATTGCATATAAAAATAATTTTTAACTAATACAAAAAAGTGTTGACTGAAAAGGGCTAATTAGAAGATTTTAATTTTATTAAAATTTAAAAGATTTTAAATAAAGGAACATTAATCAAATATGCGTGATGTTTAGTAACATGTTTCATTTGTTTCTGTGCTGCACGAGAAAATTGGATATAGTTTTCCCATTTTCCGGTATATGATTAGACTTATTTTGTAAGCTGTATAATAACTCTTTAAAATGATGGAGTTTTTAGAGTTTAATTCTTCGGTATTTCTGGCCTTTTAAATTACAACATTTAAATGATTAATAAGCACTGAGCTCAAAACCGGTTTTGCTCTAAGAAGAATAAAATACTAGGAACAAATATCATTTGAAACATTAAGTTTGATCATTAAGAACTTGTGTTGGCTGCACAATATGCTAATATAGTGTAACACGCTTGTAGAATAATGTACAGTTTCTTGAACTGCAGTTTCCAAAAAAAATATATATATATAACTTTAAACTGCTCTTAGAATTAATTTAATGTCAAATGCTATAACTTTCTGTCACATAAGATGAGAACAGTAATTAAGGAAGTCTGTGTAAAAAGTATGCTTTATTTCTTTTGATTAAGTTTTTTATTGAATCAAATAAGTCATTCAAATATTCAAAGTAAAAAGTAAAAAAACAAAACAAAAATCAGTCACAGTCATTAATCATTTGATTATTAGCCCATTTTTAATAATAAAGGAATTTCTATTTAAGCTACATAGTTCTTTTTTTAAACTATAAGGATCATTTTTTTAAGCATTAATTTTTAAATTCAAAAAAGTTCAAGGGTCGAATGTATTTCGTGACTTTGATTTATCTCAGAAATCTACACGTTTATTTTTTGATTGGATATTGTATGCCAATGGAATATTGTCATTCCTTTATATGCTATTTCTATCTTTCCAATTGCTTTGAATTAAACAATGACACAGCTCTTTTAAAGTAAATTCTGATTCTAAAGTAAGTATAAATAAGAATTTGAGAGATACACAAGAATTGGGAATAATGTGATAGTTTTTTTACTTAGTTTCGGAAGTTATAGAAAAAACGATATCACAAAACTTTTGAATGTACATTTTTGGTAAAAAAAAACATTATTCATACTTTAAAAATTGTTAAAAATTTCCAATAATATTGTAATTAAAAAAGCTGTTCTCAATGTTTGAAAATTTAGTACAGAATTTTTCAAAAGGTCTTATTTTCATCCTAAAATACATGTAAAATTTTTTAAAAGTGTAACCATCGTATTTAAGCAAATGTAGTGTGTATGATGCACAAAAAAGATTACTATTGGATTTAAATATCCATGCTTAAAAAATACAAGGTATTTAAGTGATGAAATATTATATATAGTAAATTGAAAAATGAGAAACCTGAAAAAAATATCAGTAACCATTTTTATTTTAATTTTACACAAAACTAGTACTTTTTACTTTTATTTTATTAAAAAATCTTTAAGATTGGCTTCCAAGAATTCATCGCATTTTGGGTGTTTTGAGAGCAATTTTATACATCTATATATATTTTAACTTGCATTTCAGAATAGACCCAGAACAAAATGTCTCTTTCTCTCCTTAATGTGTTATTTTACTTTCAGTATGAAATTTTATTCACACAGTATTAACTGAATTAATCACTGGCTTAGAAAAATAAAATTTGTTTTACTGCTTTCAATTATCCGTTTGCTTCTGTTAAGAGTCTAATTTTCTGTTAGGTGTTATCATTTGGTTGAAAGAGATTAATTATTTATGTATCATGAATAGTTTCTCAAGTAAAGTTTGATTTAATAATTGAAAAATAAACATGTCCTCTTTTGTCGAGACGAGAAATGCAAGAAATTGGTTACATATCAGTTAATTACTATTCGCATATTTCATTGTTTGAGACAGTAAAACTTCAAAATCGTCGATGAAAGCTGGGAATTAAATTAATATAATATTTATAAAAAGGGTTTTGTGGAAGAAAAGTAAGGAAGTTTGTTTCTTTCTTAAACTTTAAATACAAAATTATGATTGAGATAAAAATAACTGGATTACTTTCTGTAATACATTGTTTAGTACGGTGCAAGTATTGTTCACACAGTATTGTAATCAGGTTAACAACTAGTTAAATGGAAAATTTGTGATACTTTTTGCTACTAAAGTTCAGTATTTACCGCGTAAGCAAATAAATTAAATACTCGTATATTATAGAGTAAGTCTGAGAAGCATATATAGCCTCACTTAGAATCCCTCAAAGATTACAGAAAAATAACTCGTTCAGTAACAAATCGAGTAACAGAATTTAAATACTTACTTGTGATGTGGATTTGCATTCCTGAAATATTGCTTTAAAATCAGCCTTCGGAAAATCTCCAAGAGTTTTCATCCACTGTAACCTTATTTTCTTCATACATAAGAAACAATGTTTGCAGCCCATCTTAAATAGATGGCCATTTTTGAAAGTCTTAAATAATATTCTAACATATGTTCTAGATTTTTACCGATGCGTATAGAATTGCAGACCAGACTGGTTGTAGTAATCATATTGAAACTTTTCAGAGAAATACATTCCTTTGTCAACGAAAACACACAGAACTGTTCTGTTTTTCAAAATTGTGACACTCTCATGGTTGTTATTATTTTAGGACAAAAAATCAAAGACCGTGGCAGGTACAGGAACAAATAATATTTAATAATGGCTATGTCCAACAACACAAAGGGACATAAAATATACATAACACACATTTCAGAACACATCTAACTTCTCACAAAACTTCTTACGCTGTCTTAGACGAATTCGTTCTTGGAAAGAAGAAAAAAATTTTCCTCTGAAAAGAACAAATAGCGCCACCTACAAAGCGAATTAACCCTTTATCTACTGACGGTATCACCCATTTTAAAGTTACATAGAATAACCATTTTTACGATTATTCTGACGATAGCAGGAATACTCTTTTAATTCTACTCCTCCAGGATAAATGACAGCACGTGTTCATCTCTGAGTATTTTAGTGGGGAAGGCGAACAGTTTTAAAACTGAAGTTGCGTTTTCAGCTACCATTTTGATCGGATTGCCAAGTTTGTAATTTTAAAAAGTTGTTAAAGTCAAAATATGTCTTATTTTTTTATATATATGTAAGTTAAGACCTAAGAAAACGGTTATACTATTTATTTTAAGTCAACAATTTATATATAAGTGATTTTATATAGGTGAATAACTTTGGGGTACTTATACTGTCAGTACACTGGATGTTAGAGAAGGACTTATTTTTCGTCCGTGAAGTTTATTGTTGTTGTGCTGTAGGCTCATAACTAGAGCAAAACAGAGTTATGGTTTTTTGGCATTTTTTTTTTAGTATAAATTATTTAATTTGACTTTTTATTGTTTTTTTAACGTTTTCAAAAAGTTTTGAACTTTATTTTTTTTGCAAACAATTAAATGCGATATTTGTTTTTTATTCAAAAATTAATTAATATTTTGTGTGTAACACCCAGATTTAAAAATAATATGAGCTTTTGAAGGGGCAACAATTTTTTTTCCTCTCTTCTTAGAATTGTCTGAAAAAAAGCTCAGCCTTTAAGAGGTTTTGAATTTATTATGGAACCTACCATCTGAAAGCAGTGATGCACTAACAGAGGTTTCTTCTTCAAAAGCAGTCCCTGCAGGTAATCTGTTAGAATTTTCGTTAGATTTTTAAGAAGACAATCAAGGGACTGAACAAGACCCAGAGTGCTGCAGTTATAGTATTTTTATGAGTAATATAAATGCAAGTTAATCTTCCCAAATTAATTTAATTATCAGTAACAGCTGAAATAACATATTATCAAAATAATTAGAGATTTTAGGTACAGCAATTTGTATAAAAAATACTTAATAGAAATTTGAGAAATATTACAAAGCATATAAAAATGAAAAACATAACCTTATAATTATTCAAAGGAAAAATGATCAATATAAAAAAAATGACACGAATTGTTTATGACGAAGATAAAAAAAATATTATGACATAAATGGTTTGTGATGAAGACTAAAAAAATCTGGTATGAATTGTTTATTCATGAAAGTGTGTATGCATTTTAAGCTATATAATTGCAATGATGTATAAATAAGCATCAGATTATAAATGACACATCCACAAACAAAAGGAATTTTGCAAGACAAATGATCATGGCGAATTATTATAATCATGAAACTTTTGAATAGAATCAATAAAATAACATTACCTGAGGCCATTTCTCTCATTTCAGCGTATAATAACTCAATAGAGTTACGCTGACATAACATTTATCATTTTGAATAATAACATATTCTAAGCATATTAAATCTTATTCAGATCTGACAAACATGCGAGATAGTAGATAATAGTACATATATATGTATGTGTGTGTTTTTAACATGCAAGTTTTATTCACTTAAAATAAATAACATGAATTACAGAGATACTGATTTTAAGAAACAAAACTTTTGTTTCTAGAAAAAGTAGGTTGAATCAATAAAATTTACTTTCCTGCTTTAGGTAAGGTAATATATGTGAAGTTATTCTGATAGAAGGATGGTATATACAGTAGAATCTGTATTTGTGCGGTCCTTTTTTTATGCGATTTTTTCAGTGCGATCTTTTTTTTATGCGGTACATGAATCCACTATAATGCTTTCTATCAATGTACCAGTGGCCTAACGGAGAAAGTTAGGTACCTCCCCCCCCTCCTCTGGAAAGTCCATTTTTTGCCTTTAATATTTTATAAATTAGGTAAATAGGTACTTGGCATCAGTCAGGTCTTGGGCCCCTAGAATCCCCCCCGTCACTGGGGGAAGCGGGGGTGTGTACATTACGCCACTACAATGTACTTCAAGACGCTCTCTTCATTTGTTATAAACAGTCTCCCGACAATGCACGTTCAGTTGTTTTCTCTCAACGGGCCAACAGCCCGCACTTGATTGAAGACGAAACTTTAAATGACAATGGCAGCAATTTGATAGATTACGTAGACGGGCAAGAAGAACCGGATTCTTTGAGAGCGGATAAAATATATGTAGGGATACAGCTTTCCAACAAAATGGGAAAGCATTTTCTACTTGCGACAACTTTTTTTTGAAAAAATTGAGATATGGAGATTTTTTTGTGATTTTTTTAGATTTGTTTAGTATATTTAAAGAAAAAAAAATATTGTTATTAAAACGGTAAAATCTAGTGAAAATATGCAAAAAATAACATAAACGAGGCTAGCTCTGTACAAAAATTTTATGAACAAATTCTCAATTTTTGAATTTTGCTGTGTTACTTTGTTATTCATGTTTGAAATGACCTTCAGGATAAGAGATATTTTAATTTTTACAAATACTAGAGCACTTTATCTTAGTGACTATATGAAATTGCTTAAGAAAACAGTGATTATTTTCACATAAAAGACTGTAAATTTTGAAATAAAACAGTGATTGACAAATCTAAAGATTAAAACACTTCTAATGTTATAGGGATCCTACACAAAAAACTTCAACAAATTATTTTAAAAATCTTTTGAGCCATCATTGTCCCCGTTTGAGTTTTTCGAAAAAAAAAAACATTTCGAGTAAAACGCATTTTAAAGTTTGATATCTTGTGTAAAATTATGGCATCTGCTTTTACTGAAACACTTGTAGATTTTATTCTAGTGAATGGAACATAAAAAACTTGGTATTTTTATTAATCTAATAAGGGAGACTATCAAATGAAATCATAAGCAAAATTTGTTAATTTTTGGAAAAAATATCATGATTTTAGGGCAGTCGGACACATTAAAATAGATACCAATTCTGAAAGGAGTATGAAATTTCAAAAAGAGCTTCGATCACGGATATCTGGTTATCGTGGCATTTACAAGCAACTGACCAACCGACATTCGTCGCAAACACTTATCTTTAACTTAATGTTGCCAAAAAATAAATCAATTGATGGTGACGGAAACGATTTTGAACTTGTTCCTTACAGGAAGATGAGCGCTTTGGATTATGATGAGTAGCAGGGAAATATGTATGTGCATTTTGAAAATTTTTAAATTTATACAATGAGAAACTAAATGTTTTAAAAATATTTCTATATGTAATTTAATTATTCTTTTTGGCATGGAAGTACTTCCCCATAAATTTCGTAAATGATTGGTATTTTCTAAGTGCGACTTTTTTACGCGGTCCCTCTCCACCGCATTAAAAAAAATTCTGTAATATTTCGACGAATTTGTTTGTTATATGTAAGAATTTCTGAAATATTTTTTTTCGAATATTTTTTGTGCGGTTATTTTTATGCGGTTTCTATCTACCGCAGAAAGACAGGTTTTAATATACCTCTATTAACTTAAATGCTGCTATTATGATCTGATGATACGGTATTGGGTTCCATTTTAAATAGGATTCATATGTTCCTTTAATAAATTATTGACTCTTATTACTAATATAGTTTAAAAACAATCTGTATAACGAGATCAGTTGTCACATTCATATTTAATAAAAGCGTAAATTTGAGTGGGATGTATATCAAAAACTGATTAAAATTTATCTAATTTGATTGAATTCCTTTTATAGAGTCAATATTATTTTATAATATAATGATCTAATTAATATTTTTGTTTAAAACTCATTGTAATAGTGAAACTAAAAATTAAATAAATAAGAAAATTCAATTTCCCTGTATTAACTCAACTTCAATATTGTAACTCATTTGCTTAAGCATGGAGATTGTAAATGACACCCGAGATTATCATTGATGATGTTTCTCATTAAACTGGGATTATACGTATTCGTTGAAAAATGAGTATTGTAATTACAAAATTGTGAACATCATGTGGATTCATGGTTAACGCGTTTTGCTTTTATAAATGACATTTAAGAAAGAAATGTCATTTATTTCCTTTAATTTATTTTCGTTAAGCACAAACTCAATTTGTACCACAGTGTCTGACATTTTATCTCTTGAATCATTCATAAATTAAAAGATAAAGACAGATCTTAGATAGAGAAAACATAAAAATACTACATGTAGGCATGATATAAAGGTTATATTCTAAAATTAATTATTGTCAAGGCAAATAAATAAAAATGTCAAAACGTACAAGAATTAAAAAAAAATGTGGAAGTGGTGTTTTATATTAGAGCAGCTCAATTTTATTTTTTTCCCATCTAAGTTTTTCATTTATGTTTTTAAAATAAGACATCTTAATCTTTTCCAATGCAGAAAATAAGATGCAAAATCTTTGACGGGTTCTTATATTTTTTTTTCCAAATTACTTGCATATGATTATAATTATTTCTGTAAATAAAGGGGACACACAGTACGATTCAAATGATGAACATCAGTCAAGGAATCGAATTTAATTTTTATAACCTAAATTGCTTTTCATATACTTTCCTACGATCTCACAAAACTTGAAAGCGCTAGGTTTAAAAATCTCAGAGTTATGGTAACTTTTATGTTCATTTTTTTCACATCTTAACCCGCGGTCACTCGCGCCTGTTTTTGCTACCGTCGTTACTCGCGGGGTGTAGAGAACACCCCAAACATTTAACAAGTGTATTTAATTATGAAAATAAAATTAAGTCATTATAATACATATTTATAAAGTACAAGATGTTTTTTGTATTATACAAATAAAATTATTAAATTTATTGCATACAAATGAGACTAACATTAATTTAAACTAAACATACAAAATTTTCATTTTAAAAAACATATTTTTATATTTTTTCATAAACCAGTATATATATATATATATATAAAACGTATATACCAGTCTTAAATATACTTTATTATTAATGAGATAATGATAGTATAGAAAGTAGAAAAATAATATTTTAATCATTTTCCAATCATTCAGAGCAGACGGTATACACATGCTCAACTTCTTGCGGGAGTTCTCAGCCCCCCAGATAAACTTTTGAAGGTTGTTATATTCCAATCGTTCGGGAAAAAAGGATTGCATCAGGCCTGAAGGTTCAATGACCTAAAATGTGCAGCTACAGAAAAAATCGTGGTTCTGCGCATTCTTTTTAGAATCCTGGGATGATTTTCTTGTTTCTGGGGTGTACAGAACACCCCGCGCGAGTGATCGCGGGTTAATAGCAAATAAAAGTTTTAAGCGGATTTATCTCCGAAAGAAAAAAAAATAACTCATTTATCTTCATTTAAAATGCTAAGGTTTTTTTCTATTGTGTGTGCATATTATTTTGAAATTTTTCTATTTATTGCTATTAGTACATGTTACAAAAGTTAGCATACTTTGTTGAATCAAGGCAATACTTATTTTTTTTTAAAAAAAAAAATTGTTGAATTTAGAATGTATACGTTTTTAAAGGAATTTTCAATAATCATTCATAAAAAAAAGTATTTTACGAATATCTCAACCATGTTATCACAAAACCCATACGAACTTCTGTTATAAATAGTTTGACATATTTGTAAGTCAAATTTTTCATGCATGTACGTTAGTTTTTGTAGAAAGAGTAGTATTTTATATATATATATATATATATATATATATATATAAAGTCACTTCCTATATTTAAAATTTTTTTCTTGAGAAATTAAATAGTTAGCTTTTTTGGTACTTTGAGCACAAAATCTGTTTAACGTAATAAATACACATAGGGAGAAACCAAAAAAATTTTAAAAATCATTAAATCAAAAAAAAAAAAAAAATTGGGTAAATTGTACCAAGTCCTCTTAAAAAAGAAAATTTAATTTTAAATAACAAAAGTATTCATTTTATTCAACACACTTTTTATATCATTTCAATATTGTGTTTTCAATAATTAAATTGAGTTAAATAAAAAAAAACTATTCAAACATTCTTAAACATTTATTTGTATTCACTATAATTTATTCAAGTGTTATTTTTAAATATTATTCACACTTTTAAATAATGCATTTTTCTTTCAGAGTTCAAGATTTCGTTGTTTCCCGGAAATTGAATTACTTGATCAAAGCAACCATATCAGTTTACTTCTTACTACTTCACTCAAGTACAGCTTCTACAAAAAATAACATCTCTTTAGAAGTTCAAATATTGATATAACCTCTTCTTGCGCCAAATATTGCAGAATTTTGTTCTATAAGAAACTTACGCTTTGTTTACTTTAAACTTTTCTTTTATATCGAATACTATTTCTTTTGTTCTTTTAGATACATAGAAGAGAAGGATTATGTCAGATATTGGAGCTTATTTGTAAAAGTGGTATAGATCACATAAGAAATGGTAAAGAGAAGCATTTTTGTATACACAGAGGTTCAAAACAATGCAAATCACTTAATGGAAAAGCTATGTTCCGAAAGAAAAAAACTTTTCTTTCATATATAAGACATTTCATTTCGTATTCAGTATTTTTCAGCGTTGTATAAAAATAACATTATTTTTCTGTAAAATGATTTCAGTTTCCTGTCACCAAGTTGATTAAATAAAAAAATATCTGTTGAATAAATTCAAAAAAACTTTCAACGGATGAATAAAATGAATTCTTAGTGTAAGAGAATTTCCTAAATCCGTATATATGTGCACATTTCTTTAAAAAGTTCAGTTTTAAGAGTAGGTTATTTTTTTTACTTGAAAAATATAATTCAAAGCAATTTTCTTATTAATGTATATACCTGAGAAATGAACAAACTTCTATTGTGAATTTTCTTTACTTGAAACATACATCTGAGCAAAAAAATGTCTTATAAAATGAGATTTTAAAGATGTGTTTTTTAACATATTAACTTCCTCTTTTACAATTGTAAGAGTAGGCACTGCAAATTATTGCCTGTAAATAGCAAAAAGTAAATTAAACATAATGAAATTAAATGATACGTGACAATACTGTATCATTACATTAGGCTATACTATGAAATGTGTATAATAATTAGGAGGACATGAAAGTAATGTCATTTTCGCACATTAAATTCAAACAAACAAAATTTTTACCAAGTTCTTTTTTTTAATCAATGATGTAATCACCCTCATTATGAATAATCTTTTGCCATCTAGTGTGCTGATTTTCAATGTTGGATCGATAAAAATCAATTAGTTTTTGAGCAAAATATACAGAGATGGTAATGGTTCTAATTCTCTCAATTTTTTTGCCTCTTGGGTATGTTGTGGCAATAGGAATAGATGGAAATCCAATGAGACATTATCGGGTGAGTATAGAGGGTGAGGCAATAATTGCCATCCATATCATTAATTTTTCTAAGGTACATCTAGAGCAGTACGGCCTTGCACACACTATCGTGTTGCACAATAACACCTTTTATGTTGACAGTCTCGCTGGGCACTTTTCAACTCAAGTTTGATTTACTTAATCCAATTGTTCTCAATAGAAGAGTTCATACACAATTTGTACAGGTTTCAGCACTTAAAAATGAATTGATCTCGTGAATACTTCACCAGACACACAAACGCGTTTTTTTAGGGAGAGCATCTGCCTTTTGCGTTTTGAATTATAATAGAGGACATATATTTCATCTCCAATGATCAAGTGATCATAAAACGATTCTGTATTGCGTTGGTGAAGCAATGAGTTGCATGTGGTGGATTGGTTAGCTTTGTTGGACAGATTATGCGGGACCCAAACACCTACTCTGTTTACTTAACCAATTTGTTGCAAATGTTCTTGGATGGTCAACCAAGGTAAGACCATATGAAAATTTCTCGATAATTTAATACGGATTTGCTTCCACTTCCGCCTCTAGCATATCATTATCTAAAGTGTTTGGTCTTCCTGATCAGTATCAGTCGGAAAGATCGAAACTACCCGATTTGAACTTAGAAAACCACCTTTGGCATTTATGAATGTCTAATGTGTTTGGATAAACATCGTAAATATTTTGGGTAGCAACCGTTGCGTTACCATCCCTAAAGAAACTCAAAAAGCATGCAATGCCGGATATGTCCTTTTTTTGGTATTGACTGGCCATTTCACCGAAAAAATTAAGATTTATTTATTTATGAGTGAACAAGTCATTATAACCTTAAAATGACTTTGGCATAACTTTGAAGCATACAATGAGCTGATAAATGAGTAAGGAATATCGAGATTACTTTCTGGCCCCTCTAGTATAATTAGTATTTTAGGAAATCGAAATCAACAAAACACATTTTCATTATCACGGAATTCTAAATAATAAATGCATAAGTGACATCAATGTTTTAAGGTTTTCAAGTTAAATGTGCTCAACAGGGTTTGGTTAAAGAATAATAATTTTTATCCACCTTTTACACTAATTATTAATAGGAAATTACGTGTCATGCACTTGGTATTTTAGTCATTATACATTTTCGTAATTCAGATATTTTTAAGTAAAGATATGAAACATCTGAGAAATTCCCGAAGAATATAATTTGGTTTAATAAGTATTTTTACTCAATTGAAAACTGTAATAAAATTGCAATGGGGGAAAATATGATATTTGTACGCCTTACTAACTCTAAAGATAATTGTAAAGTGTTAGCTATGAAAGGAATATTCAAATCAGGCCATTAAAAAGAAGTTTTATTCTGTGATGTGTTGAATTCTGTAATAAGTAAAAATAACTCCACTTGAAAATAACCTCATTAATTTTTATATATTTCTGAAAATAATTTAAGACCATGCACTCGGAATAACAATATGAAAAATAAGCAGAAATGTAAAAAAAAAAAAATCTAAGGAATTCATGTTGCATACATCCTTATTTGTATTCTTTTTATTTGATATATTTTTATAGATATCTCAATGATACACAATTAAATTAAGAAGTAAGGAAGCTAACATTTTATGATGGTGGGAATCATTAAAAATATAATTATGAAGATAACGGCATCGTATAATGTGTTTCTGTATTTCTTTTATGACTGCCATTTTCTGATGAAATTCAGTTAAAGAAATGTGACGATGATCACTAGAAAATATCATAAAATAAACTGCATTAATGCAGGCAGAATAAATATGAATTACAAACATCAGGAAAAATAGGGAATTTATATCAAATGAAACTTTTTAAGGTATTTTATTAAACGTACTGCTTAGTTGTTTTATAAAAGCTATCTTTATTCTCCTTCACAGAAACTGTTATTTATATGAGAGCAAAATGAAGCACTCATCATGCATTATACACTGGGAAAAAATTGTATATTTCCACAAACTTAAACCGAGTTTAATCCTTATTCTTATGGTTTTCCTTGTATTCATGTTAATCAAATGTAGAAACTAAATTTATAATCAATTTAATGTAACTTCATCAAAGTAATATAGTTTAAGCTTCATTTTTCAGAAAATTCACAAAACCTTTCATGCCTTTTCTGATGTAGGTTATTGTTCAATAGACGCTACTTTATCTTTAAAAACTTTACTTCAGTTAGCTTACTAGCCAACTAGATTTGATATCTGTTCATTATATTACACATATTTTTTAATATAAATTTATTTTAGTTTAAGCTCACATCTTTACTTTAGCTGCTTTTTGTACTGAAGCTTTGAAATTAATGATGCTTAAAATTCAAATACGGGAGAAAAAAATATTTTTAATTTGTATTCCACTTCGAAATTAATAATTATTTTTTTCCTTTTTAAAATCAATAAAAAAATATTGATGCATGCAGAAAAACATTTTGTTACTCGATTTTGCCGATACGCTAGCCTCTAAAAGTTAAAATACAACTAGTCTTTTCTGACCAATTTGAAAATAAATTATAATTAAAACATCACATTCGTAAGTATTGTGATTTAAACAGTTATTTATTTAATTATATACCTTTAACAACAAAAATAGTTTGCAAAAAAATTGGAAAACAATTGAGATAAATGGGGTTTGATAAAGTTTGTCCCATCACCCACTTTTGATGCATTGGTGGGATCGTCTTTCAACACTCTCATTTAAGTCGTTGGAGTTTAGAATGTAATACCACGCCCAAATATGGATCAACCCCTTTTTCAGCGCATTTAATGACCTTGGAGAATGGCTTAAGGCAGCTACCACCTCTTAGCCGAGATCCTGTCTCAAAGAAGTTCTGCAGGAGTAAAGACCGAAGATGGCGATGGCCATTCCACTGAATAAAAAGATAGATCCTTGAGTTATTTATTGACAAATGTAGCTCTATTAGGCTAGGAATAGTCATAGATGAAGAGGAAGTATTAATCAGGAATAGTTGCAGGACATAGTATGACGTCCTCTGTATTTCAAAGAAGTTAAGAGTTTCTCTATAGACAACAAAAGAGTTAGTGAGATCAACCCGTGGGAATTCAATCTTTATTTCACTCCATCTGAAATCAGGACCTTCAACAATGTCAGATTGGTAGTATCTGGTGCATTGTCCTCCCCAGATCAACACACCATCTAAATCTCTCTCCAAAGTAAACCAGATTCTTCAATAATAAGTTCGGAATCCCGCTACTTCCTGAAGGAAATAAAGAATTCTCTGGTAAATGGGCAGTTCTGTTTCGTCTATAAAGAGAGACACACACAGTCATCTCGTATATAGTCCTCGCTCATGAAGACATATGAGCACTGTAGGAGCAAATATAGTGGTTCCTTTAGTGAAACAATGACCTGAAATGAGTTGAAGAGCGCGCAATAACGTTCTTTCTCCTTCCGGAGTAGTGTTCATCCTTCTTTTCTAGCTCACTGGAATGAAAGAGCTAGAAAGCGATTTTTTTCTCAGTTGTAACCCTTGGGGGATTTGTAACAATTTTTCTTGATACCGATTTCCTTTATTGAAACTGATTCTATAGGGTTTGGATTACACAGAGAGGAACATTAAGACAAATACAAAAGGACGTTCGCACTTCATGGAAATGATTTTGTAATTTATTTTCTAATTTGCATTTTGAGATAACACTTTGACAACTTCAGAATAATTGTCTGCTAATCTTTCCATTTGATTGCAATGTAAAATAAAATATTTTTAAAATGGCTTCTAAAATTAATGACAGTACGAAATGGCTTCATCAGTGTACACAAAAGTTCCCATATGATTTCATGACAGTTGCAGGATTTTGTTACAACGACAAAATAAAAGTAGAAAAAGACTCAAAGAAAACCAAAATTAAATCACTCTACTATCAGCAAAATATTTTAAAACCGATTTTTGATAAAGAAAATCCAGTCTTATATGGAAAGGACATTGATAAAATTGAGCTTCATACAGAGAAAGCCTCTAGTCACACGTCTAGGTCAACTGCCGCTTATTTAGCACATAAAGAATCAGAAACAGGAATAAAATGTATCTATCCCATTTGATGAAATACGTGTAAAATCACTCTACGTTTCTGCAAACGGACTTTTGTGCTTTCGGTTTATTAAAACGAGCCTTAGGAAAACGGCATCTAAGAACAGTGAACGAACTTAACGAAAGCGGTTCAAAAGGGTTGGAATAAAATTTGCATGACAGTACTAAGAAAAAGTTTATTTCTCATGGAAAAATTGAGCTAGAGCTTTTATCAGGAATCATGGCTGTAATATAGAAACAAAATGACACAAAAATACGACATTTACGGATAAAAATTATGTATCAAAATCTTCCACGATGTGTGAACAACCTTCGTTAGCAGTATCAGCTCACGACAACTCATTTTATTTATCCGATTGTCATTTTAATAAATGATGAAAAGAGCATATCGTAGAGAGAGTTAACTATATCGTGGATCCAAAAATTAAAAATAAACAGCTATAAAAAATTCTGCGGAATTGGTATGAACATAATTTATCATCAAGATTGCTGTGTAAGAGCGTAATTCTTTACAAAATAACTATGAGTATAATTATTTCATAACGTTTTATAAACATCACTCACGACTCTGTATTTAAATTACGTTTTCAACTTTTATTTTACTTCTTTGAATGGTGAGAGTGAAAACACTGGTTTTACTTTAACTTTTGGAGGTAATTGTACGTATATTAGCTATATTGTGATTTTTTTTTGGAATATTTAAAATCGAAAAATCCAATTCTTTTCTCTTGAATCAGCTATTTTATATAACAAAATTTTGAGCCATTATTCAGACTGACAACTACAGTTAAAAAGGGGTCTCAGGGGTGTTAAAATTTTTTCTAGAGGTCTGAAAATATAAACAATTTTCAAACAGGTATAATTCTTTTAAATTTAAGTTAAATGATTCGAATCTTTTACACATTATTTATAAAAGAATGGGGCTTCAGAAAAGTATAAAATGTTTAAAATATAATCATAATTTTAAAAATCATAAGCATATGAAAATTCTATGATAAATATTAAGTATTTTTTGCGTTGCGCACGCTATTTTCTAAAATAGTAGCTTTAATTACTAGCTATAAGTTGAATAATAAAGTAATTTACCCATAAAGTTAGTTTGCTGTATGCCCGAAATCCTTAGACTTTGGAGTTAATTCATACTAAACTAAAGCTTAAAACATCTAGTTTTTATCTTGAATTACATCTTTTGGATTTACATAAATGATTATAAAATTAATAATCAAAATTTGATCATGGATGATAAATTTGAAAACACGTTACTGCACATAACCCAACATCGCAATCTGGACAGGAGAATCTTTTCTCCTTACCTTCTTTTTTTAATGTCTTTTTGAGCAGCAAATAATACACTGTCGTGTTGGAATAAATTTTTTCTCTGTTGGGGGAATGTAGTCAATAAAGTGCCTTTCAGTCAAGCGTGAAGGCTGGTGGAGGGGGGGGGGGGGATCAGCAGAAGCCTCTTTCTGTTGCAGAAAATTCCACCGAGTATTTGAAACCATAAAAAGCACTTGTGAAATAATTCTCGAAATACCGATTACACAGTGTAAAATTTCTCAGTGCCAGAGCTGCACTCGGAATGAGCCATAATGGTACGTTTCACGTGCCAGAGCTAAACTAGGGAAAAGCCGGGAAGGGGTTAGTATGTATCAGACAACCAAGTGGCGAGTGTCAACAGGACTCACGCCTCTCTTGCAACAATGTAGCCACAGGTTCAAAACCATGATCGATGTACGACTATCTGCTGCTTTATATTATTACTACTAAATAGTACAGCATTGCTTCTCAACTTTCAATACTTGCTACCCAATATTCAATCATAATTTTCGTCGCCCCCATATAATAATAATCTATTGAATTTTAGAGTACTATACTTTGACGCGTTAAAGGTACAATAAGGGTTTAACCTCTTAAGTGCCACCAGCGTATAAAAATGTCTCACTCAGTCAGAGAAATAATTGCCCCGAACGTATATATACGTCCTTCCGAAGTATGATCTTTTCTGTGCACTGCTATTCATGAAATTATTCCGCTGGCTTTGGAATGCAATAAAAGGACCTTGACAGTGTTTGTGAAGGATTTACCTATTTCAGAAAATTTGTTTATTTATTCCTTTTTCTCCTCCCCCCTCCAATACATCACATGCACGCATCTACGAGGAAAACGGAGGCATTGTGGAGCGAATCGCACAACTTTTATTTGGAAGTTAAGGGATTAATTATAAACCGTACAAATGATCAAGATCAAGATAAGTGTTAATTTTTGTATATAATTTTATATATGACAAGCCCATGGGGTCAATTGTAATTATTAAACTTGTTCTTAACTTAATATTGTTAAAGTAATAATAAAATGCATTGTGCAGTACTGATACATTTATAGGCGTATTATAGGAGTGTAAATGTGTATTTAATTTTTTATTATGTAAAGATGTAGTTTGTCGGTTTACTTTTAGTAAGATAATTAGTTTTTAAACAATCTTTTGTTTTCGATTTTTCAATATGCTCGCACCCCCCTCGTAATCTTCCCCTCTAGGGGTCATGCCCCACAGTTTGAGAAACGCTGTAGTACTGAGTAAAATAATGACTAATATAGTACGAGGCAAGTCCGGAAATTAAGAACCATTTCATTCTACAGCAACAATAGTGGTAATTTTGCAGTTCAACACTTACACACACGTCTCTAGTTGATCGTCAGTTCTGTGAGGCCATTATAGCGGGATTGTGTTGTTTTTATACATGTATTAGTGAACATTCAAAATGCTTAAGACGATTGAGAATAGCATGACTGTGAAATGCATTCTGTAGTCTTTTATTGTGCAAGGAATATGTTAAGCTAGTTGAAATTCATCTTCAATTTGTAGATATTTATGGTGAAAATGTAATGAGTGTTGAAATATGAGAAAGTGGGTTTGACAATTCGATGATGGGAGAACCAATTTTCATGACGAATCACGGAGTGAGCGGCCTTCTGTTGTTAATGATAGTTTGATTGGAAAAGTGAATGAGAAAATTCGTGAAAACATATGGGTCACAATTAGATTGCTTTGCAATGATTTGCCACAAATTTCAAAAACTGTTCTTTCTTTAAAGAGGGTATAGACAAGTCGGTTCTCAGGTATGAAAAATGCCTGAAGAATGTTGGTAACTATGTAGGAAAATAGTTTCGGATATGCTATCAGTAAAAATAAATTTTGCTCTGAAAAAAAAAATTTTATGCGATTTTTTCTTAAATGGTACTTAGATCTGAACACGCCTCGTAATATAATCTTCAACTTATGTATGATTTATTTAGAGTTGATATTTTGGAAAATAATGTTCGAGTACATTTTCATCCTTTATTATTTCATTACTAGAAAGTCACAGATCTTTTTTTAAATATAGAATGAGAGAACGGAAATATAATAAATGTAATTTGTAGACATTAATATTCAATCACTGTTAGTTAGGGAACTGCCTGATATGAGTTCTGAAACTACCTATTTTTCTAATTAATGTACCGTAATTTCAATGCATTTATTTTTAAAGAAATTACTAGAACATTTTAAATTCTCAGATTTACCTTTTTCCAGTACCTTTTCAGCTGATTTTTTTGTCACTTATTGATAAAAATCAACGCTTTAAGTTTCATGATTTTTTTTTCATTAACTTCTTTCAATTAAAGATCAGTATTTCACATTTGGAGAAAAGTTAACATTAACATCCTTATTATACATCGTACAATGAAACATTTGCTTGGAAGGAAATTTAATATTTTTGATTTAAATAAGGATATTATTGTTAACTTTTCCCCAAATGTGAAATACTGGTCTTTAATTGTCTTCTTACAATAACTTACATTTGAAGTAATGAGAAAATTAACAGTAAATTATATCCTTACAGTATTACATACATATTAATAAAACACAACTCACTTATTGATCATTCTTCCTTTATTCATTTGGCTTTCTATTCAGTTATGTAAACCAAGGAAAGCAACTTTTACCTAAAGGCAAAAGACATACATACAAATATTTCTTCTTGAAGTGGACAAAGAAGCTGCACCTGACAAGAAGTGAAAAATCAATGTCAAAGTGAAACATTGAAATGTAGTGAAAAGAATGTTTCGCGAAGCTATTTTATGACTTTAAAAGAGGAAAAAGATAAACACGCTCAAGATTCAAAGGAAAAAGGGTTTTATCTCATGTTATAAAACGTTTTTTCTTGAGTCAAGGTAGGGAAAGAAAAAAAAATAGACTTATAGTCAAATGGACTTATGGATTTATGGTATTGCAGTCAAATATTCGCTTCCTTTCTCAGTCACTTTTCGAATACTTAGACGGAAATCTGGTTATAGTTATGAATGGAATTGAATAAAATTTTTGAAATATGTATTACATTTAAAAAAGAAAAAAGAAATACCTTTATTGCTGGAAACTTGTTGCTATCTTTCTCAACTTTTCTCCTTTGTTATCTTCTATATAAAAAAAAAAGTCACCATTTCTTTTGCTGGTTTTTCATTGGTGAGTTTTTTCCTCAACAGGAAAATTAAACTATTAGTTATAATTTTTTATAAATTATAATAATTGTGTATAATGAATTTAAAATGAATCATTTCTAAGAGAGAAAATAAATTAATAATTATTATTATATTCAAAATACGTTAAGTTAAAGAACATGTAAACTGTTAGCTAGCTATAACAGGAGAATTATAGATTTTACGTATTCACCTAAGTTCAACAACTTGCTAGTATAAAAACAATCTTGCTTTCTAAATACAAATATTTAGTGAAGAAAGTAAGCAAATTATTGTTTCATTAGACATTCGAATATACAAATGGGCGTGAAAAGAACTTCCTCAGTTGTTTCATCTGTTTGTGAAGTTCACTCTTTTGTTTTAAGTTTGTTTTTAAGTGGCTTTATTCTATTCTATAAGTACAAGGTCTGTTCGAAAAGTGTCTGACCTTTGGCCAGAAAAAATATATTAGTTACTTTGCGGGAATATGATTCTAATCAAATTCAGAGTAGGCAACTTGGGCCTTCACACACTTAACCCAGAATTCCTTCCACTAACGAAAACCTTTCTGGAAGGCTTCTTTTGGAATGGTATTCTACTCCGCCATTGCTTTCAGCCTTATCTCATCTCTACTCTGAAAACGGGAACATCTAGAAGTCGCAAGAAGTCAGGCTTAGCGTTGATAGTGATCAGCAGGTCCTCGGAAAATGCAAGAAGGAGTTCTTCTGTTCCACCGACAGAATCTTGAGAGTAAATTTCACAGCCACTCTGAGTATGATCACATAAAATTGCATGTACCGATTTCAATTTCTTCAGCAATCTCTCGTATAGTTTAACGAAAATCTTTCGTTACCAGATTTCCCCCCTTTTCAACAACAATTGCATTTCTAGGGGTTTGTAGCACCCAGAATGCTAGTCATTCTCTACCGAAGTGCGGTCACTTTTAAATCTGCTAAATCCCTCATTAGTTTGTGTGACCCCCATAGCATCGTCTCCAAACGCTTGCAGTATCTTACAAATTGTTTCACTTAGAAAATTACCAAGCTTTTGACAAAAAAATTGGTGTAGCAACTCTACTTAAGTCATTCAGTCATCTTTAGATGAATTAAAATCAGACGAAAAAGCATAATAGCACCTCATTCAACTGCCTGCATGAATCCATTGGTAGGAACGAAGTGAAGAAGTTCAAGCACGTGTGTACATGTGTGTGAATCTCCCACTGTGTACAGTGGCGCCGTTTTAGAATCTCTACAGTGTGTGCAGGAAAATTCAAGGTCAGATACTTTTTGAACAGACCTTGTACAGTTTTTCTAGTGAGGTTGTCTTTCTTTCACGAGATTAAAATGCAGACATGCATAGAGTTAAATTGAATTTTCTGGTTTAATATATAGTGGCGTTCCTGGACGCATACATAAAGAGCTAAACTTATTAGATGAATCACGCTATATCCTAATAAGGAATCACTACTAAACTGAACCTGTGGTATTACACAGATTTAACTTGATGTATGCCGAATTAGACTTAGAATTTATCTAGCTTCACGAATTATTCCGTATCTTAGACTTCATTTTCAGACTTCTTTTTTTTTTCTGTTAAACATGTTCTTTAAGCTGAGAGAATGTTAAATCCACTTTAAAAGTTATCTGTAAATAGTTTCTTGAATTAATATCCCATATCATATGTGTTTTGTAATTCTCAAAACACTTCAATAATTGCAAATATTTTTTATAAAACTAAAATGCAATTAAATTCAATATATCGGAAGCTTCTTAATAAGTAATTCATTCCAGAGTTTTCCTTTAGAAACATTCATTAAAAACACACACACAAATATAAACTGTGGATTTATTTTTAAAGAAAGTTAAAATATTTCTTATAAATTTTTCAAACTTTAAAAAAAAATGTTCAAAAGAAAATAAGTATTGCAATAAAGTTGTCACTTTTTATTTACAAATATATGACAATAATTGCAAGATATTCTGAATTATTAAAATTTCTCAAAGGTAGATCAAATAATGTATAAGGATTTAAAAGATAGTTATAGCAAAAAATTTTCTTTATATATATATAAGTACATTTTCATATTGAAGGGAAAATATTCTGTTTAAAACATGAAACTGTTTCTCTCTCTCGCATTGCCAAATGGAATGAAATTATTTTTGAACGAGCCAATTCGTTACAGTTATCGGTTACCAGAGAATATATATGAATCTTTTCCATTTTATTGTAGGTATTTACTGAAAGATTTAACAAATAGATTAATAAAGCGTTAAAATCATTTTGTTCGAGCTTTTTACTAATGCAAACCTAAATTGTCATTGATAAAAGTATGAAATATTGTAAAGAATCAGTTTTTATTCACAAAAATAAAAATATGGACAACATGCACAAATAAAGATAAATATCAAAGAACTAGGCCTCATTCAAACAATATATTAAGTTCCTCTCTTACGAAAATATCTAGTTAGAATTTTCTTTCATTCGTTTGGGGATTCAGAATCTTGTTTTTTTTCTCCAAATCAGAAATAATAATATTTAAAACTTGATGTCACACAATATGTAAGATTGGCGATATTTGTTACTTATATTATCTTATAAATGTGTGTTTATTTTTTTATTAAACATATTTCAAACCAAAAAGTACACCAATCATCAATCTAGCTTTATATGGATTTAATTTGAATTACAGAGACAATATTTATCTTCAAGAAATATTCATCAATTTACATTCATGCCTTTTCTCATATTTTGATTGATTGTAGGTTAACATTACATTAAGACAATGCTTCTCAATCTTTCAATTTTGGTGACCCAATTTTCTATCATAATTTTCCTCTCTCCCCCCATACAATGACAATGCATTAAATACAATAATAACATGATTTGAAACTAAAGCTGCAATACGACCTTAATTATTAACAGCACAAATTATCAATATAAATATTAAATTTTGTATTCTTATTAGTAATGATTAATTTTAAGTAATATGATGAGTATTATGATACTTTTCATAATTCAGAATGTGATTTATTTTACTTCCTTTCCGTAAATTTCTAATTTTTAAAAATATATTTTTATTTTCAACTTTTTAATACGCTCACCCCCGTAGGGTTTTCATGACCCCCTGAGAGGGCGCACCCCACAATCTGAGAAGCGCTGCATTTAGAAGCTACACTAGATCAACCTGGTGCCCTACCTTGTAATTCTAAACCTTGTTTAGGTTAGCAGAGTGCTACACCTAAGCTAAGACCCCACTCCCAAAACTTTCACATCCCACAGTATGAGGACTTTGACATGTAACCGATTTAATGCGCCTTAACTCCTCTACACAGTGGGCCTTCAGTAGTGCCAGGATTCTCTACTCAACGACATCGTCCATGCTGTGACAACTCGGCTACCTCACCCATTTTTCTACCTGCGTCGTTACACTCTCATGTTTATTTCAAGTTGAAATTATTTTTGTTTCAGTTCTCGAGCAGAAAATTTGTGTAGCAATTTCGATAAATAAAAAGGAAAGTTCCGGAAATCCGAAAGAAATATTCTAGTTCTAATTCTATTTCTCTGACTCTGATTTTCCAAGAGCTTGATAACTACTTTAGATACACGATTTAAAACTCAGACTAAGTATATTACGTTACATGCATGTTAAATTATTTCTCTTAACGATTCCTTTTAAAATATTTAAGGATGTTCTTTCCATTTCGAAGATTTAATCTCAGACGATGTTAACTTTACGATTGGAGTAACTTTAAAATTACCCTAAGATATTATCACAATTTATTGAAATCGTTCCTACTTCAATCTATTTTTCACATACTGAAGCAGCAAACTATTAATTCTCCGTCTTACATCATTTTAATACTTCATCTCTCGCTTTTTTATAACATCTTTTTATAGTGTACAATAAATAAAGATTTACGTTACTTAAGATTTACTTAAAAACGCATTTTAAAGTTTGACATCTTATGTAAAGTTACGGCGTTTGCTTTTACTAAGACACTTGTAGTTCTTGTTCCAGTAAAAGAAAAAGAAAAAATTTGGTACTTTTTATAAAGCTCATAAGATGGCCTATGAAATAAAATCATAAAAGAAATTTGTCAATTTTTAAGAAAAACCATGATTTTAGGGTAGTCGGATACCTTAATTCGTTAGAGCTCATTAATTAAATTGGTACTTTAAAGTACCATCGGCACACAAAGGTCTCAAATATTCACATAAAACTATAAGACCGAATGACTTTTTTAACGCAGTTTTAACTCTTAAAATTGCTAAATAACCACAGAGAATACTAATATTTTACACAGCACAAAATATTTATTTTTAAAGATTATCAAATTTTTGAAATTTATTTACTTTTTTACACATAAACTTAATTTGATGATATCCAAAGAAACAGTTTTCTTTTCACTAACACACAAAAATTCATTGTACGTTATGCATTTTGAGTGATGTTTCAATTGAATGTTTTTTAAAGCACTGCATCCTGGGGTAAGAAATGCTGTATTTTCTTAACATGAACTACTACACTTTGAGTTCAGCCTCTTGATCGTCATCCTAAGAATCTAACGAAAGTTACAGCATATACTTTGCTGGGACTTCTTCATCAGAAAAATCATCTGTTAGTACATCAGTGATTTCGGATAGTAGGTTCTATAATAAATCCAAAGCCTCTTGTAGACTGAGATTCTTTTTTACAGATTTTCTAAGAAAAGGAAATAATAATAAAAATAATATTAGCACCTTAAAAATCCCCAACTACTGTTAAATCTCTGGTACACATAAAGGAATTAAAATGATGTTATATAATTTTTGAAATGAGAATACCTATTTTATTTGTGTGACAAAAAAAAAGAAAAAAAAAAAAGAAAAGAAAAACAACCTCGGATTTAAAGTTACAAATTTTTTGAGAGCTTTAAAGTAAAACAATAAAAAAAGTAAAATAATTCAGCTAAGCAAAATGAAATGCTAAAAAAGGATTAATTCTATTGCACTTTAGCGATGATGCTTCAACACAACACAAATCCATAATAAGCTACACGGACGAAAAAAAACTTGCTCCAACACCCAGTGTGCTGTAGGTACTTGTGTACTTGTACTTGTGTACACTTGTGTACACTTGTGTACCCAGTACCACAAAGTTATTCAACTGTAAAATTAATTATATACACTGTTCACTTAAAATAAATAGTTAAATCGTTTTCTAAGATCTTCCTTAAAACATAAAAAAGATGACACTTACCTTTTGACATTAACTACTTTTTCGGAACAAAAACGACTATCTTCGCAATCCGAGCAAAACGTCAGCTGACAGCGCAACTCTTGCTTTATAAAACTATTTGTGTTCCCCGCTAATATACTCATCATAGAACCCATGCTGCCATATATCTTGAAAAAGTTTATTTAAAAGTCGTTAAGTATCGTCAGAGTATTCACAAAAATAGTTAATCTATGCAATTTTAAAGTGAGTGGTACTTATAAGTACCGTCGGTAGATAAAGGGTAGTGTTTTACTAGTTTTAACCAATTTCGAGGCAATCAAAGTGTAAAAATCAGTTTAAGACAGCATTTGCCAACAGAATTACGTTATAAAATTCTAAGCCGATTAAAAGTAGGTCAATTATCAAGAACTTATGAAGACGACCATTGCGTTCATGTTTAGGAAGTTATGCTAGTATTCTCAACCGGGTTTAGATGCATGGCTATGGAATTAAAATACTTTAATTACTTAAGCGTTCCACGTCTATTTTATTTCAATTAAAAAAGACTCTTTATTCATGATATTTAATTTCTTAAAGTGTATTTTAATTTCCTTGAAGAAAATGTTGCTTCCAACATATGATATGTATTGATTCTGTTCCAAAATTTTAAATTTCTATCATGAAAAAATTCCAAAATGATGCGTTAAATAATTTAAAAAGTAAAAAGAAAATGAGAACAGTTTAAAGGATCGTTAATTCTTAATCTTAATTTTTAATAGAAATTTGACTTCTAAATCTATTAAATCCAAACCTGCTTCAACCTTTTATACAACTGTTGCATGACATACGTTTTGCACTTGAAATTTAGGAGTTTTTTTAAAAATTTTAATGAAAGAAATATCTTAAGTTGGAAAAAATATTTGTTTCATTTAATGTAAAAAAAAATATTATTTTAAATTGTCATTGGATAAATAAATTACATAATTTAAATTAAACATGCGCAAAAGTCATTGAAACATTGGTCATTCTCGAAGCGGAAAGAAAATAATTTCATCAGCCTTTATAATATTCAGATAACCAATGAAGTATATTTTTTTTTCAATTCATTATATTGTTACAGACTACTAGTTAACAATTACTACATAGTTCCAGAAGAAAATAATATTGCATTTTCTTAGTCAAATTAGGAGCACTTGAACATATATTAAATAACTGGTTCTGTAGTAAAACAACATGTTTTTTTTTCTTTTTAAATTTCAGTTTCATTAACGCAATTAGCTTTCAATATTAAAGGACAGGAGAAATCTGCCGTTTGAGAAAACATTTTAAGAGAAGTTTTGATATTATAGTACTTATAAAAATCTAAATTAAAAAAAGAGTAACGTATAATTCTGAAATCGATTTTTAAATGCGTTTCTTAATGTATTAAAAGCAATGTTTTATTTTTGTAAAATAACGAAAATAAAATATGTTTTACTTAATTGATTAATTAGAAAATTTTTGTTGCATTACTTTTATCAAGCAAGGTATTATTCTGTATATTCCATTCTGTCTCTAAGAAATTGAGAAAATTTTCGGTGAATACAACAAAATTATTTTAAACACACGTATGATTTATTTTTGAATTAAAAATTTTTTTTAAAAACTCATTTCTTTTGTCCAGAAAATGTGATAGTTTCTGGACATATGTGTCTGTACATTCTAGTGTATTATTTTTAAAAATGTATATAATACTCAAAGTAATTCAATAGTCACCAACTTCACGACTACTAATTTTGGAATAGAGTTAGAGAATTTAATTCTGCTTTCTTATGTACCGTTGTGATAAGCCATAAAAGACTCTTCATTAATAAATCAATACGGGTTTCGAGTTCTCATTTGGTGTGGTGTGGATATTTGATACAGAGGGACCAAAACCCTCCCTCTTAAAATACAAATAATCTCATCATGACTCAAATTTTATGTGTTTCATCTGCAAAAGCTCTTTGTGTTGCTGAAGTGCAACATTAATATAAAGAAGTCAGTTTATTATAAAAAAATATATTATAAATTTATACTCGTTTTACTTTAAAGATATTCAAAAACTTAAATTTTTAAAATATTGCATTAAATGTAAAAATATACATACAATGCCATACATATACATATTCCAACAAAAAGTTCCCCTCTCATTATATATATATATATATATATATATATATATATATATATATATATATATTTTTATATAAATCATTCATTCAATGAATATCCACTGAAATCATCCCCACATTTTTATTCATCCACTGAAGTTCAAATACATTTTTTTAAACTTGTATTGGATGACACTTAATGTTAATATATTATCTTCAAATTTTAATTCATTACATAAATTTATTTTTTTAATTTTAAATTTATTCTGCTTTATTTCAGACGAAATTAGAACTAGCACCAACAGATGGCACCAGTAAGTTTTTCTAACGATTTTTTTCTTGGCTTCAAACATACTTTTTTAATCTTGTAGTGGATGACTCTTGATGTTCATACGTTTTTTTTTTTTTTCAAATATTATAATCCATGAATTAAATTTAATTAACTAAAGAGAAAATATAACACATTATTTGAAACAAAACATCTGTTGTTGCCTTAAGAAACTACGCCGATGATCACATATTTCCTTCCGAAGAGTGATCTTCAATGAAATGTTCCCGTTGCCTCCCAATGCCACCTATATTTCAGCTGATAAAAATATATGAAATACAAAAATAATCTTTTTTTATTGGAACATATATCATAATAAATTGCATTAATTTTAATTATAAAAGCAATTTTCTCAATTTTCTATAGTGAGCTATTCTTAAAGTCTTCCAAGATATTCGAAAAAGAGCTATGAATGATGAACCTCGTAATTTTTAACAATGATCAAAAATGTGGACGTCTGATTTGGTATCCTCTTGAGTTTTCAATCGCACTGGGCCAAAAATTACAGTCCTAGTTATATATTTAACATGAAAGAGCCTCTAATGGTGCTCATACGGTGATTCTGATTAATCAGAAATTGCTCAATAAATGGTTTTAATAAAAGTATGCGTAATGTCTTCTGTATAAATTGCTCAACTATGCATTGCATTATTTTTGAAAAATTCAACTTATTATAAATCGACAATTGAGTATTATTTTTACTAAAAATATGTATCTAAACACATATTCCGTGATAAATTAATATGTTATTCCATTGTGTTTTCAAATTTCATATATCGATTTGCATAAAAATAGCTATATTCCCTTTCCACCAATGTATAATCTTCTAATTCCAATATTCATGCCAAGCTTCTCAGATTGTACATGTTTTTAAAGCTACCAAATAATGCCAAGACATTCTGTTACTATTTATCAGCATCGGTTGGCATTCATAGATTTCGATGAACAGCTGCGCTGATATTGGAAATCGAATGAAACAAACCGTTTCATGGCAGAGATCCACTGTATCTTCCTTTTCCCGGCTAAGTTGCGAAAGAAAAATGTAAAGGAGAAGATAAACCTCAAGAAGTCTGAGCTTCCGTAAAGTAAAAGAAAGATAAATTCTTCTCTGTGGTGACATATTTCGTTTCACACTGAAGAAGAATTATTTCTTCGGAGATTCGACAGTGTTTCACTTTTTCTCGAGAGACACTTCAATCAATTAAGCCAGAGTTGGAACCGCACTATCAGAGTGTAAATGAAACTGTTCCTTGCAGTAAATCTAGAAACTTATATTAAGGTATATAAAGAACTGATCAGGGCTTGAATGTAAGTCTATTAAAAAGTTTTCTTGTACTTGAAGTCTCTCAGGTGTGTAAGAAGCACGTAAAACAAAATAAAGAATCAAGAAGGGGATTTCTCTTCTAACAATCAATTATTGACCGGGAAAATTTTTTAATCCAGCGAAACCAGAAAAAAAATGTTAGAAGACACTTTTTTTTTGGTAGCTCTGAAAAACAATTGAGATGTTTGTCTGAAAAAGAAGTGAGATAGCAAAAAAAAAAGAAAGAAAGAAAGAAAAAAGAAAAGAAAGAAAAAAAAAGAAAAAAAGAAAAGAAAGAGAGAGAGAGAGAGAG